>JARHVA010008332.1:0-377500 GCA_037957365.1 Torreya grandis
AAGGTCCCTTTGACACATCACTTCTTTCTCTTGTTAGGTTGTCTTGAAATCTCTTTGGTCCTCATTAGGCTAATCTTGCCTACAAGTGTAAAAACTTGAATTCATCTTCTCCAATTAATTATTCCTTCCCCATGTATATCATAATAATATCATATAAAACCTAAACTAACTAATTTTAAAACCTCAAAATTTCCCTAAGAACTCATTTTACACTAAAATGCCTCATTTAGCCTCATTCCATTATAGCCCTAAAAATGTGTATAACCTCCTTGTGTAGAAACATGAACGAAGGTTATTGAGAAAATTAAAACATTTTTGAGGACCCATTAATCCCTTATATATTCATGACAAAATTTCATGTCCATAATCTTTGTGTAAGTGCCTTTGTTTTCCTTTCTCTCTCCTCAATTATGCCTTCTTGCTTAAAACCCCTGATTTCTCCTACTCCATAACTCTTCCACACATGTGAAACCACCCCAAAAACTTGTGATTAACTTTAATAAACCTATAACCAACATCCATTTCAAATTTTACGCCCTTTAAAACATTTTGGAAGTGTGATAACCATGAAATAAACTTGAAACCTAGTCTCATTTTAGGCCTATTCGAGACTACCTTGAAAAATGGAGTTTGTTTGATCACTTCAAGAATGTCCAATAAGTAATTTTTGGATTTAATAGGTGTAAAACATCAAAAATTACCTCTCATAATATTTTTTAAGTTCACAACTTCTCAAAACCCTATAAAACACTAAAAACCTTAAAAAATAGTACATTTATTATAGTTTGCACATCTATAAGTACAAATAAAGTACACTTACAGAATCTAATTAGAGTCCTAAATAATTTACATAAGGTATAAAGGAAAACCTAAGTAATTTCATGTGATTTAGAGGCTAATTTATCTCAATTAGTCTTTAAAGAGCTTATTGGTAGCCTGTGAGTGCTTCAAGGTCTTAAGTATGATTCATAAAAGATAGGATCTAGATGAACATCCAAATGTCATGAATCATGAGTGTATAGGAGTGTCCTCTTCTTCCCAATGTATTGAGACACCATGCATACTTTCATGGGAGATATGATCATGTTTTGGATACCCTCAAACTAGCAGACTATGTGTTTGCAAGGTCTAGAGAGAGATGAGAACTGTAGGTGGTATTGTGAGTCTAATTTTGAGTTGCCAATCACCTCTTGATGTAGGAACATCAAGATAGAAGACTTCATTTTTGGTGTTTTATAATTAACTGGTCAAATATAGCCAATTTTGGCTATAAAAGTGTTTTAGGGACCTTATAAGGTCCATTTTTTGTCCTAAAGTCCCTTTGGAGTCCTCAAGGTG
Source organism: Torreya grandis (assembly GCA_037957365.1). NCBI lineage: Eukaryota > Viridiplantae > Streptophyta > Pinopsida > Cupressales > Taxaceae > Torreya > Torreya grandis. The sequence continues at coordinate 1,339 of JARHVA010008332.1, forward strand.
TGTTATGTGGCTTCTAGGAGTTTTCCCTCCAAAATAAGGAATTTGAAAAATTGAAATATTTGAATTGAGTCTAGAAGGGTCAAATGCATGTAAGGAGTGTTTATATGAGTAAAGTAGGGTTAATGGGTCTAATGAAGTCATGTAAAGGGTTATTATAAGCCATACATGTTAAGACATAATGCAGAGGTCATGTTTTAGTAAGGTAACCCTCACCCATACATTGGGTTGACAAGAAATGAAGTTATTCACTAAGTAACCAACATTAAAGTTGGTGAGAAAGAGAAGTTATACATGAGTCTAAAGGAGAGGAGAGAATAAGGAGAGGTGTGAGAGGAATCTACAAGAATGATAAAATAGGAAATCATGGAGGAAAGGGCATAACCTATAAATAAAAGGATGGTGGAATCCTCAAAGTCCCTTTGATGGACTATCATGTAACAAATGTGGATTCAAAAGAATATAGTAAAGCTTGTTTTTATGTGATTTTCTAATTAAAAATGTCTATTAAATGGATCTTAACTCTATATTATCTAGGTGTGAACTCCAAGCCATGATTATGTCAAGTTTTATGTATGGTTATAGGTAAGAACAACCTTGAAAAACTCCTTATTGATACATAGACTAATGAGGAATGGAAGAACACAAACCAAGGATAACCTAGCCTACTCAATCTATTATATGCCTATAAGTATTAATTATGAAGAAATATAATTGTTTCTAAAAGTTTTGATTAGATTTATGTGGTAAATGGTGGTCAATGGATGAGTACTTGTTTATTGAAGAGGGAAGAGTAATTGTTTGGAAATCTAGGTTGAAAGGAGAAGGGTAATCTATAGGTAGTCTTGAGATACCCTATTTACACAAATTAAGACTGTGTGTGTGATTTTTAAAATTTGTAATAAATAATAGGAGAAAGTTATTATGAATTATTGATAAGCATAAAAATAATATTATATGGTAGAATAGTCTATATGGAGACCTTGATATAATAGAAACATAACAAACCTCTGTATATTGATTGTCTAGAACGTGGAAACCCTATATATGTAGTCAATCCTATTTATAGGGTATTAAGGAATGAAAAAAAGATGTGGAAATATGTAAGAATGATTAGAGGTATTAATATTTTTATGGAAAGGAGAACTGAATGTGGAAAATTTCCCTAAGAAATTTGTGATCATTTTAGAGAAAAAACTATTCACTAAACATAGCACAATCACACACAACCATGACCTTGTTTACAAAGTCAATATTCAAAGTAATGTATAACTGATCATTGGTGGTGAATTTATATCATGTGTGGTGATTTTTATAACATATAAAGGTGGATTAATGTTAAGTTACAACCTAGGTGAGTTATTAGTAGGTGTTTTAAGGAGAACAAATCATTGAAACTCTTGCATAGTCACTAAAGGGCACATAGTTGAATGTGTTTCTATTGTTATTAAACCTTTAATGCCTTGAAAAATTCCTATAAATTATGTTTAAAGGTTGATGAGGTCCTAAAATACATAAATATGGTTTTTTCCCTTTGAATCATCACCAAACTCAAAAATATAATTTTTAAGCCTTTCAGGCTTGTGTATGGTCAAAAATATCCTAGATTAGGGTTTTGTCATTTAAGATATTTTCAACCCTTTAAATTTACTCAAAACTTGTATTATTACTCATATATAAATTTTAAAATTAAATAAATTGGTTTGGGTTTGGTTTTAAGCTGTATAGTACAGATTTGGGAACTGTGGACTTGGTATAGGGTTAATTAGGCCTAGTTTTGAGATCATCTAAAAAGTATGGGTTAAAGGTGGAGTCTAGATATTAAATTTGAAAAAAAAATGAAAAATTATATAGGGTACCTATAAATTCCCTTATAACCTCTTGAGTATTCATAATTTTCCATACAAGGAAAAATATAGAAAAAGGCTACAAGCCTTGAGGGAACATGGTAACCTTGAAGTGTGGAATCAAGTGGTGAAGTGAGATATAAGGGTTTAAGTATGTTTAAAAATATATATTAAGATAATATAGGATCATTTATGATATAATTATATGTCCTAAATACATAAAATAATATTTGGTCCTTGAAACCTAAGGGGTAGTTACCTAGTGAAAGCTAGTGAAGGTGTAAGAGTAAGTTGTCAAGAAAATGAATGTAATAAGGTGGTGCATTAATGTGATTATAAAATAAAGGGTATAATAAAATAAAAAGTGACTCTAATATTCAATTTAATAATAACTAATAAATGAGACCTTCAATCATAGTGAATAAAAAGAGGAAAACTAGTTGGAAGCAAGGATAATCAAGAACAAGACAGAGCAAGTGATTGTGATCACCAAAGATTAGAATCAAATAATGATGTTTTTTGTAGAATTATGAATTTAAATATGCATCATTTGGTATTTTATCAATTTGATTATTTGGTTATATGTATTTTTATTTATTCAAGATTGTTGATTTGAGATGAATGCATAATGTTATGAGATATACATGAGAGATAACCTTATAGGGTATTAAGGGATAATAAGTGTGTTTCAAGTATGATACATTTATATCAGTACATAGGTATATAATATTGATAATTTAATATTTTAAATCCCAAAAATCCTATGAGAAAGGACTAGAAGCTAGTCAAGAAAGGACTAGTAAAAGTTGAAGAGAGCCTTGGGGATCAAATAAAGAAGAGAGAAGAAAGAAGACTCTAAAATAGAGTCATGGAGGATAATGAGAGGTCATATATAGAGGATAAAACAATATTAAATTCCCAATATAGGTCTACAAGGCAAGGTTTATAAAATTTATAAGAAGAAGGTGTAGATAGGCTTAGAAAATAAAGAAAGTGAGAGAAGATGGATATAAAAAGAGAAGTGGAAGACATAAGAAGAGAATTGGGGCAAGGTATAAAGATGATAGAGATCATGGTGAATCTCATGAGAGAAAAATAAATCCAATAGAATAATTGGAATGTGAGAAGAAAGGTAAAGTGATGAGTCACTTGTGAGAAAGAGAAGGCACAAGATGAGTGTCATGAAGAGTGAGAAGAATAAAAAAAGAAGGCAGATCAAAGAGGAATGATGAGTGACATGTTGAAAAGTGAGAAATAAGATACAAATATTGAAAATAAGGTTATCATTAAAGATAATAATAAGAAGATATAAGTTCCAAGAAGAGAACATGACGGTGAAGACAAGAAGAGAATATGGATAATGTCTATGCCAAATACATTCAAGAAGACTATGTGGTATCTCATTTTGTATGCTAACATTGATTTAAATTTTGTGTATGAAATTATGAATATAAGTGTGGTAAGGACAAGAAGTAAGACTTATATTTTATTAAGGATGGGCCAAATACATTATCCATCAAGTGGAAAGAGGATGACAAAGAAAGAGAGTTTCTTGAAGAAGACAAGATGATAAATATTAAAGACATTCCACATGATGAAATTGAAGAGAAAGAGGATTTATATGATCAATTTCCAATTATAGCATATGAAACAAGAGAATAATAATGTAAAGAGGACATGAAGGTCACCTATGAATACATGAATGAATATATGAGCTTGCAATAGTTGTTTTTATAGGTAAATGAGTGTTTTCACATTGATTTTGATTGCATATATGAAGAAGACAAAAATAATATGCAGATTGGGAGAAAGAATGACAAATTATATCCCTAAAAATGAGATCAAGGTCATGGTTATGTATGTCCTAAGTGGCTGAAATGAATAGGTGATGAGAAGGAAGATTTTAACCTCAAACAAGAGGTTAAACAAGGAAAAATCATAGGTATAAATCAAGCAAAAGTGTAGAAGAAAAACATAAATGGAAAAGTATATCAAGATGGAATGGTAGATAACCAAAACATGAGGCATGAAGGAGGTGAAATGAGAAGAAATTTTCATCCCAAGAAGGTACAAGGAATAAAATTGGTGGCAAAGATCTTGAAAAGAGCCCAAGAAGATCATATTGCAAGTAACATCCAATTAAGCATGAATATTGAAGAAGATGGAAAGACCACAAATCAAATAAGATAGATGGTACAAGAAAATCAAGCCTAGGAAATGAAGGTACATAAATAATATGAGTACATAAAAGATGAGTGTTCTCCAAGTTTGTTTTCAAATAATTTTTATGATGATAAATGTGAATTTGATTCCAATGATGAAGACATCTTTTATATGGAAACCATTACCTTGTTGAATGAGTGTATAAAATCAAGATGAGTATGAATCACCTAAAAGAGTGATTTATAATCATGGTATTTCAAATTATAAGGTTGGTGTGAATCTCAAAAATTATGGAGTCCAAGGATAAGATGAAGAATAAGTTTCCCAAGGAAGTGAAAATCAATGTGAACCAAGGTTTGATGAGGATTTTGAAGATATGGATGTACTTAAATTGAAAGAAGAGTTGAATATGTTATAGGACATGTTAAATCCATCCAAGGGGATGAAATAAGATGACTTACAATAATAAAAGTTAAAGGAAAATATATAAAAGGAGAAACAAGGAGAAGCACAAAGATTTGTGCAAATAAGGCCACAATCAAGTAAACTAGTTAGCAAACAAATGGAGTATGGTCAAGTAAACAAGGTGAGTTATTAAATTGGGAAAGCTAAATATGATTTTAAATTTTCTAAACATAGATAAGGATAGTCAAATATTGGTCAAATCATGTTGTACTATGATGAGGATGAAAATAACAAGAAGTTGCTCTTGCACAATGAGCAAGATGATATGAAAAATGATCAAAATGTGAAGAAGTTTGAAGAAAATGAAACAAAGGAGAGTAAAATGGAGAAAATTATAGATTTTAAAATTCATAATATGTCATTAAATACCAAAGGAGAAGATTCTAGCAGGATCATGGAATAAAAAGCATGAAAGAGATAAGTAACAAGAGAAAACCATGAAGAAGCAAGCTATACAACAAGCATGAGGAAAGATAATAAGACATACATGGTTATAGTTGAGTATGAAGGGATTAAACATGACTTATAACAAGTTGAATATTTATAAAAAATAGAGGTACAAAAATCATAACATTTTACATGGGTAGAAGATGCCTGGACATGAAGACTAGATAAAACCACAAGGAAGAAATGTAAGAGTTTGGAAAAAAGAAATAATCAATAAATAAAGAGAAGTCAAGTGAACATGAATGACCCTTAAATAACAAACTAGAAGGTTTTAAATAAAATTTTTGGCTCAATTTTTCTCCCTACTAGGGAGTATGATGTAGGATCATTAAGCTAGAAGACTTCATTTTTGGTGTTTTATCAATAAATGGTAAAATATAGTTAATATTAGGTGTTAAAGTGTCTGAGAAACCTTATAAGGTCCATTTGTTTTCATATATTCCATTTGGAGTCATTAAGTTGTGTTATGTGGCTTCTAGGAGTTTTCCCTCCAAAATAAGGAATTTGAAAATTCAAATATTTGAATTGAGTCTAGAAGGGTCATATGCATGTAAAGAGTGTTTATATGAGTAAATTTGGGTTAAGGTGTCTAATTAATTAATATAAAGGGTGATTATAATTCATAAATATTAATTCATAATGTGGAGGTCATATTTTAGTAAAGTAACCCTGACCCATATGTTGGGTTGACAAGAAAGGAAGTTATTTTGTAACTAACTAGGTAACCAACATTAAATTTGGTGAAAAAGAGAAGTTATATGTGATTATGGAGGAGAGGAGATAATAATGATATGTGTGATAGGAATCTCTAAGAAGGATAAAATAGGAAATAATTGAGGAAAGGGTGTAACCTCTCAGGAAAAGGATGGTGGAATCTCCAAAGTCCCTTTGATGGATTGTCATGTAATAAATATGGATTCAAAGGAATATAGTAAATATTTTTTTTGTTTGATTTTATAATTTAAAATGTATATTTAATGGATCTTAACTGTGTAATCCCTAGGTGTGAACTTTAGGCCATGAATATGTCAAGTTTTATGTATGGTTATAGGAACTAACATTGGGTGGTTGATCATAGTTATGAGAGAAGAGGATGTAATGAAGTTAATAAGGTTTTTGAAAATAAAATGTAGTGATATTATGTGTGGTAACTTGAGAAACTCTTTATTGATTCATAGACTAACGAGGAATGGAAGAACACAAACCAAGGATAACCCAACCTGCTCAATCTATTATATGCCTATAAGTATTAATTATGAAGAAATATAAGTGTGTCTAAAAGTGTTGATGAGAGTTATGTGGGAAATGGTGGTCAATGTATGATTAATTATTGACTTAAGAGGGAAGAATAATTGTCTACAAATCTAGGTTGAAAGGAGAAGGTAATCTACATGCAGTCTTGAGATACACTATTTACATAGATTAGGATCATGTGTGTGCTTGTTCAAACTTGTAATAAATAAGAGGATAAATTTGTTAGTAAGTATTTATAATAATAAAAATAATATGATATGGTAGAATATTCTATATGGAGACCTTGAATACAAGGGAAATGCAACAGATATATATTGATTGTCTAGAATGTGGAAACCTTGTATATGTAGTCAACCCTATTTTTAGGGTATTAAGGAATAAAAAAAAGATGTGGAAGGATGTAATAATTATTGGAGGTATTAATATTGTTATGTAAATGATAATTTAATGTGAGAATTTTACCTTAGATGTTTGTGAGCATTTTAGAGAAGAAACTATTCACTAAACATAACACAATCACACATAGACATGACCCTATTTACACAGTCATCAGTTAAATGAATGTATAATAATTATTATAGGTGAATGGATATAATGTGTGGTGAGTTTTATAACATATAAATTTGTATTAATGTTAATTGAAAACCTAGGTGAGTTATAAGTAGGTGTTTGAAGGAGAACAAAGTATTAAAACTCTTGCACAGTCACTAAAGGGCACACAGTTGACTATGTTTATATTGTTCTCAAACCTTTAATTCATTGAAAAAGGCCTAAAAATTATTTTAAAATGTGGAATAGGTCATAAAATAACTAAATATGGTTTTGTGTCCCTTTGAATCATCACCAAACTCAATAAATATAATTTCTAAGCCTCTTAAGCTTATGTAGGGTCAAGAAAACCCCAGATTAGGGTTTTATCATTTTATAGAGTTTTAACCATTGGAGTTTTATAAAAATTTGTATTATTACTCAATTTTCCATTTAAAAAGTGAATAAATTGGTTTGGGTTTGTTTCCAATCCATATAGTAAGGATTTTTAAACTATGGACTTGGTAGAGGGCTAATTAGGCCTAGTTTTGAGATCATCTGCAAAGGAAGTATGAGTTAAAGGTGGATTTTAGCTTTTAAATTTGAAAAAAAACATGAAAAATTATATATTTTACCTATAAATTCAATCATAACCTCTTGATCAGTCATAATTTTTCCATATAAGGCAAAATATAGAAAAAAGGCTATAAGCTTTGAGGTAACAGGGTAACTTTAAGGTGTGGAATCAAGCGGTAAAGTGAGATCCAAGGGTTAAAGTAGGCTAAAAAAGATATATTAATATAATATGAGATAATTTTTTATACAAGGCTAAGTCTTGGATACCTAAAATAATATTTGGTCCTTGAAACCTAAGGGGTAATTGCATAATGAAAGCTAGTGAAGGTGTAAGTGTAAGTAGTCAAGATTATGAATGTAATGAGTTGGTTCATGAATTTGAGAGTAAAATTAAAGGTATAATAACATTAAAATTTCCTATAATATCCTAAGGAATATTAATTAATCAATTATACCATCAATCATAGTAAATAGAAAGAGGAAAACTAGTTAGAAGTAAGGACAATCAAGAACAATCTAGAGTAAGCGATTATGATCAACAAAGATTGAAATCAGATAATGATGTTTTTTGAGACTTATTAATTTATCTATTCAGCACCTAAATAGTTATAATACATCCACCATGACTTGAAACCATGATTATATTGTCACATTTCTTCTTCAATCGTACTATATCCTACATCAACTCATGTTAGGGTTATTGACCAAGTCAATACTAGTGACCCTAACTGACTGTGTTTGATACTTTTATCATATGTTTTAGGATATATGGCCTTATATGATTTTATAATGTCTTTATCACCTCCTTATTTTCCTCAAGTATTTCATCTCAATTCTAACTAATTGCCCTTCTCATGACTATTCATATAGGTCTGTGTTTTAAAATTAGGCTTGTTTGGCCTAAACAGGGCTTATCAACATTTCAAAAAAAATTCAAAATTATTGAAGGTATTATGGAACTGTGGTATAAATAAAAAACCAATATAAAAATATTTACTTCTCTCAAACCTACTCTTATTACTTTAGACATGTGATCTTTACTCAACTAGGTAGGCATGCCTGTGAATATAGTGACTATGTATATGGGTTTAAAGTGAGCTGGTTTAGTCTCCTTTACCATGAATATTATTGTAGGTACATTTAGTTTATAAAAATTAGATGTAATCATTAAATATTTATGATATCTACCATCTCCTCCCACACTACACAAGCACTTTCACTAAATAAATTGAATATACATGTAGGCGTCATGACTGTGTATACATGGTTTATAGATTTGATTTAGTCATATTACTAAGCTTGAGGACTTTATGGAGATATTATTTACATGAAACCATCCTTAAATTTATTACCTTTATTCAATCCTCTCATAGGACTTTAACTTTATCAAAGCAAGCAAACTATCTCATGAGGGTAGTTGGACTTGTAGATATCCATTTCACTATGTGTGTAGGGTTGAGATGAATCTTGAACAATCTCTTTTGATCACTCTTTAATGATCATAATTTTTGATATATAATTTAATTTTAATCTATATATCACCTCACCCAAACTCCCATATTATTTAGGTACACTCTACCTACTTTCCAAACTTGAAACTAACATACATTGCCTAACAGACATGTAGGTGTCTCCAACTCCACAACCAAGTTTTATTTTTTGCTCCCAAAGTACCAAGATATTTTAAAATTTATATATGTGTAATTAATGTTTCACTCATTCTAATTTCTACCCAAACTACCTTTCTCAAACCACATTATCTATAATAAACAACACTTCTTGCCACATATTGTATATACAAGATTTAAGTCACTTAGACCATTTTACCTATACATCCTCAAAAAGTTGAAAATTAAGAATGGATCATATTTAGGGTTTATTTTATGTCTCCTAGTGACCCTCATTCATTAATTTATGGAACTTTTTTCATTCACTTAATCCTAAATCTCATTGCTTCCTTTGTTTGTAATTAACACACACATGCTTGTGGATCTTTTCTAACTGTAGACATCAAGATTGATAGGTTGGCGTTCAAGGGTGAGTATATGACTAATTTGTTATTTACATTAAACCTAACATATTATATAAAAGTTTAAAATTATTTTATATGATTATTTCACCCTTTAAACCACAATTAGAAGACAAAACATATTTTATTTTCATGAAAGGAAGACCTATTTGTCTACAGACATGTAAGTCTACCTTCTAGAATTTTAATTTATTTAGGATAATTTAAAGGTTTAGATAAATCCCAAAGTTTCTATACCATATTTCAAGTGTGTGAGTCCATATTTTATTGGCACTTAGTAATGTAAAACTATCACTTTAGGTAACTTATGCATTTATAGGGTTATTATATACTTTTAAACTTACAGAGTGGTATTAGGCTTGATTATTTTGAGTTTGAGCTCACCTCTTCATTTCCATTCTATGCACTTGTCAATATTTTACTCAAGTTTCCATATATATTTCTATTCTTTGATTATCATTTTAAGTAATGAAGTACTATATTTTATGTGCAAAAGAGACCTATAGGCCTAGGTAGACCTATAGGCCTACATCTTAATGCAAGAAGCCCCTTATAATACATGTATTGACATTTTAAAAATATGAGTCCATCCTCAATTATTTATTTTTGAATTCAAGGCTCTATAAAAACCCTAACAAGTTAGAAACAATACTTTTCAAATATTATTACACGACTCAGTCTTCTATACATAGTCCTCATGCTAAAATCACAATGACATTTGGAGATTGGCACAAATAGTATTTATATGATTCAATAACTTTAGCTAAAGGTAAATAATAGATAAACATGTTAAATAAAATTTGGATGCATATGAACCTTTTGGAAACCATGAAATAATGGATAAGCACTAGCAATCACTTACACACTATGTGGAAAGGTAACTTCCTTGCTTGACTAGTGAATATATGATCTAGATGGTGATGAATAATGAATTATGAAGATTTTATAGACCTCTGAGGATCCTATTAAATGTTCACCTTACCCCCATGAATTCACACCTATAACTATACTACCCAAAATTGAGATAGTGGGGTTTTGAGTCTCATAAAAGTAGCTGATCTCCTTAGAGATTATTCATAAAGAAAAAGATATCAATAAAAAAAACAATGACACAAACACTATTCCCATAGGTATTCCTAACTCTGGTAAAAATCTTAGCCTCCAAGTCTACTAGTACAACCTATACCATTCTCTTGAAAGTGGCCTTCATGAGTTTTTAAAGAGAGTGATGGGAGAGAGGAAGAGTTTTATACAATTTTGAGACCTAAAACTTCCTTCCATGCTTGATTCTAAATTTTATAAGTTGAAAGGAAACATAAAGTATTTTCACCTAGAAGTGAGCTAAGGAAGTCTATACAAGTGCCAAAACTCCCCTCTAAAGCATTAAAATTCAAGATTTTAATTTTTATCTGACATATTACCATATATGGAAGTTGTATAACTTCTCCAATGTCATTATAAGTGTATTATATAGATTAATTTATTTTTTTGGGATTTTGCATACATGAAACTTAACAAAAATCACCTTTTCCCTCATTTTCTCTTACCTTAAATTTCACAAATGGACCTTAACCTTTCCAAACATGCATGAAATGTCTAAACAAGGTGATTAAGGGATGAAATGACCTTTAAGGAAACTTAATGAACATGACACCTCATGGACAAGTTTCATCACTCCAAGGCATGCCTAGGCTAGTACACACAAAGATAAAGTATTAACTTAATTTTTATAAATTCACCTTAAACATTAATAGTAAGGTTTTATGAAGACTTTTTAAAGTCTATCAAGGCATGAAAAATATTTTAAAAAGGTTATAAAAACATGAAACTCAATTTTTTACCTATAGGGGTTGATATTTTGATCTTGGAGGTCAAAATTAGTCAACAGTACCATCTACATCAACACCAACATAATGGTGCAGGACACTAGATTACTAATGCAAAGGAAGTACTTTATACCATATAAAAAAGAGACTTCCAATACATTATAATATAAAAAAAGTGTATCTATATACATGAATTTAAATCCCAATTTATCAATTTACTAATGTACCAATGTGAGTTTTGATAGTATGCACAATGAAGAGGTATTGGCAAACTACCAAGAGTGATAGGCAAATGACAAAATGGGTAATTGACATCATGCATTAGATGATCAAGAATGGGGAAGACATCAAGTGGATAGAGTCACTTGTATTATAGCTCATCAAAAATATAAATAAGGTCATTTTGATAACATCATAATCTTTCTGATAGAAATTCTTGGAATTGTTTCTATGCTACACATAATGGCAATCGATACAAGGAAAAATTCAATTAGACATGTATTATTTGCCATTGTATTATTTATCCAACCTATTACATCATTGAGATGGAAAAAATTATGTCCAATTAGGGAAGTTCAATCAATGATGGATTTAGATTCAAAACTTGATCGTCTTGCATCCTTAGGTGCCTTAGGATGGACCTAATTGTTATGGTGACCAAAATACATAAAGGGGTCCAAATCCATATCCATGAACTCACCAAATCATCAATTTTACCTCTTTTTTTTTCCTTTTATATCCATATTAACCAAATGGAAGTCATGTGGTAAATTATTTTGGTAAAACCCAACATAAAACTATTGTGATCGATGTCACTAAGAGCATAACAACTGCTAACACAAGCATAAGTAGAGGTGTAAGCCCAAACACAAACACATACAAAAGAAACATAATAAATGCATAGAGGTCCACAAGTTCAACCAATTTTATCCAAGTAAAATTCATGTACTTCTAAATATTCACCACGACTAAAGAGGACTCACATCACCACTCCATGGCTTAGTGATAAGTAAATGCTAATTATTATGGTTGAATATGACTTGTAAAATTTAGGGGTCAAATCAAAAGAGGTATCCTATTTAATGTTTTAGGATATTAGAGATGATATCTATGATGAAGATGAGGAAAAATAATTATTATTTTAGAAAGTATTTCACACATGCCAATTATGAAATAATGTTTCAGCTATACTTTTGGTCTAAATTACCATACCTAAAAAATATATAATTATAGATATATGTTCACACATAAATTCACTCGATTCCTTTATCATCACTAATATTACTATTAGTTGAAACTAATTCTGCTTATCTATTTTATCCCCCCTAATTCCATCCTAATAGCAACCCTTCTAGTCATGTATTTAACATCCCATTCATTCTTCTTCTTCTTATACTAACCTTATTCCTACCCCACCAATCTATTAATTATCCTAAATCATGGATTATCCTATCTTAGTCCCACTTATCCATTATTTGGGAATTTAAATTTCCCATCGTTCACCTACCCACCTACTAAGCCTCCTCCTAGGCTTTCCTACAACCTTGATTCCTAATCACCTACATAATCGCTATCTTAATCCTCTTATAATATTAATAGTCCCTAATATTATATAATCCTTCAATTCTACAATCCCCTCTAAGTTGGCCCTTCTTCTTTAAAAACCTATATTCTAGAAGCTTTCAAGGAATTTTTAATTCCTTTTTAATCCTTCCTCTCTCTTATAAATAAATCTAGCAATCATCCATTGAAACAGGAGGAAATAGAAGGTAAGAGAGGAAGCCACACAATCCCCATGCCAAATCCATGAATCCACTTAATCCATGAATCCATAATCATATTCATTGATCATACCATCACCATGCCAAAATTCTAAGTCTAATTACAATAAACAATCCAAAAATTTGGTTTGGAGATATTGGAGGGAGGATAGGAGAAGTAAGGAATTGGTAAGATTTGTCTAGTTGATTCTAATTTGCTTCCATAATCTCTCCTATTGAGTGTATCGTTCATTTTTATTAAAATTCCTATGTTTTGGCAGTCTTTATTCATTTTCTCAAAATTTCATCTAGATTTTGGTGACCATGGTAGGATAATCCCTTTTAATCTAACCTTATTACTTATTAGAATAATTTTGATCAATTTTAGGGATGATTAGGTGAGGAATAAGGTCTATATTTCATCAAATTGTCATCTCCATGTAAACTATAATTTTGCTCTAAAAATTTGATAATACATAGTCATAGTTTTGTCATTGAGATTCATAGTTTTAAGTTGACTACCACACCTTAATAACTACCATCATATGGTTTTGGTAGGTTTTCAACATTTGAAAATATCATGATGTGAAAGTTATGGTTTTTCTATGAAAGTTGAATTTTTGCTAGAAGTGTAGCAATTTTGTCTTTAACCATTGTTTCTAATCGCTAATGGTTTTCTTGACCATGATAAGATTTTTATATTCTATAATATTATTATTTAATAATTATGGGTTTTCCATAAAAGTATAAATTTTATCTTGAGACTTGAAATTTTGTAACATTGTAGTTTTACAAAGTTTTAACCTCATATGCTCATTGCTACTTATTACAGGTTGATATTAACCTAGTCTACTTTTAGTTGAAGGGAGGAAGTACATAGATTGATATCAAACAACCTAACTTGCCTTTTGATTACCTGGAATAAAATGATGCCTCTATAATCATGGTATTACAAAAAAGTTGTGACTTTGCCTTTGTAATAGGTAATTTTATCCTATGTGTTGAAATCATCAAACCAAATCACTAACTAGGGTTTCTAATAACTTCTATGTGTCTGTGATAATTATTTGATTATAGGGGAATTTAAACACTTTAAAAGTGTGTTAAAACACTCTAGTCATCCAATATATCATCTCCTACAATACCCCATATCTATAATCACATTTTTGTCCCATAAATTATGATATTGCTCTTAAAATAGTGAATTTGCATTTATATCTAAATTTGATAGTGTGATTGACTAAAAGAACTTGGTTGTATGTGTCTATTTATAGGAAATAGGGGGCCTTTTCCTATATCATCTCTAGATACCTTAAAACCCCCTCTTAACCACCTATTGTGAAACTATAAGACCATAATAGTAATATTTTTTGCTAGTTTTACTAGGCCTTGTATATACTTATGTTATATTATGTAAATATCCATATCATCTTGAATTTTAATCACTTTGATTATGTAAATAATTCTAGGTTTAAAATCTATTATTTTCTCTCTTCATCATAATATCACTAATTATGAATTATGACTTTGCCTGCATAGTCATGATTTTGATTACCAAACTCATGTTTTTGTAGTAACCATGTGATAACCACCATAGTTATCCATTTTAGGAAAAATCACAACTCCACAGTAGTGGTTTTGAAAAAAATATATGATTTTGTCCCTTATAAATATAGTTTTTAAATACACTGACTGTGTATTTGCAATTTTGCCTTCTATAATTGCATTTTTGCACTCAATTTTGCATTCAATTTATCCTTTTTGAGTGCACTTTTAGGATCATTTTTAGTGGATTTGATTCATTTCAAGGGGAATTTTCATTTAAAAATATAATGGGAATTGACCCTTGACCTTGATAGGGGATGTTTCTCCCATACCCCCACATCATGGCCCCCTCACCTAAAGAAGTTATAGAGCCAAATCACAATTTTTTTCAGTGTTTTTATTAGACTAAGACTTTGTCTAGTGGTGATTTCAGCTTACTAATGTCTTATCTTTGTCAAAAATATTATCTTCTAGGTCATATTTTGGTCTAACATCTGATATTTAAGTTACATTTCAAGATTACCAATCAAAACTACTAATATCTTGTCTTTCAGTTCACCTATCAAAGACATTTTGGCATCTTAAAAATCATTTTATTTATTTAAGACTTTTAAACACTTTGTTTAAACCATGTTGTCTAAATTCCTTTGTATATATATTTTATTTTACATATATCTCAAATATAATTAATTGGTTAATAAATATTTTTTATCTTATTTATTTTAACCTGAGGGATACAGTGGTGTATGCTCTCCTCCTAGCATCCTTATGGTTATTCTTGGAAGATCAAAAACCACTAACAAACCCTCCATTTTTTAATTTTTTTGGGGAAACGTGATGTAGAATTGAAACCCATGTACTTTCCATAATCTTATGGGGATAGTGACCATGGATTTCACCACCACACACTAATCCATACTCTATGTTCTAGCAAAGCATAAATATCTGGGATAATTATTGTTAGGCTAAGCAGTTGACCCCATAATGGTCTACCATGAAGATGAAGAGTTAATTATCTAAAATAGGTATTATAAAACACCTTATATGGAATTTGACCCCAATTTACTTGGAATATATTAGGGATGCCTCTAGAGATCCCATTTCCTAGCATAAGACCTTTCAGCCATAACATGCAACTTACTACCAAAGTCAGTATTAGCTCCTAGGTGATCGTTAAGTATAAATGTGGTTGAGAGGTTTTGGTAGATTTTTTAATGGGTCACTAGAATAAAAAATCACCTATGAAACCATTAAATGTAATATTCATTGGGTTACCCACTGATTAGTTTACTAATCTTAGTTTTATGATTTGTTTGATTTGGTGAGTGTTGTGCTAGACCCATGTTATTTGTGAGCCAAGTTAGCCTTTTACCCAAAACAATACATAATAATATAGGTCTATTTAAAACATCATTTTGTATATATTTTCCTCATTATATTCCTATTATACATATTTTATTTGTACATCCTTTTAAATATCATCTCATCTTGCATATTGTCCTATGTCTCATCATGGTCACATTATATCCTAGTCTCATCCATATAGCTCTAGTCATACCCCCATCACATACATATCCTAATCATGTATAATCATCTACATCTTTTCATATTCTAACATTGACTAAGTCCACCTTTACCCAATCATACATCACCTTAACTTATTCTATCTCCCTAGTCCAAACTAGATATTTGTCTTGACCTTATCTAGCCTGATCACCTTTTCCATCACCATCTCCCTTGCTTATATGACTTAGTCCTAATCCTAGTCCAACGTAACTCATTCCATTATCTATACTATTCCTTTCATCAAGTATATAATCATACTCAGGTCCTCATCTACATTGGTAAAACATTCTTGTCATATTAGGGTCCTCATCATTAGCTTTCTTATGTCAAATCAAGTTTCAATCATAGTCATAATCCTATCAAATCACATCATCCTATTTGATTCAATCATTTTGGTTTTGAGATAGTCTTAATCCTATCAATACCCAATTGAAATCAGTTTCTTGGGCTAGTCTATCCCCTCATCAAATCTTAGAGCTTGCCATAGCTCACCTAGTCAAATCCAATCAAAATCATCAAAGTCTAGATCATGTCATACTTTTGTCCACTTGAATATTATCTTATCCCATCAAACATTTCATATCATTGAGTCAAACTTGACATTGAACTAAAGTAATCTTTTGTCTAAATTTATTCCATGCATCCCATCTTCACCCCTTAATTTATCCATTCATTCCCTCACACCTGATGATTAGGTCAATAAAACCACATCATTTGTACCTTTCTCTCATATTAATCCATGACATATAAAACAAATTTGGTTAATACCCTGATTGAATAATTCCTCATGGCCAATAAGGATGTACTTATTTTTTAGTTTCTTGAGTTGAGAATTCCATGTCCTAAAAACTTTAGCCCAATCCATCCAACATTACCTCCATTATACACCCATCCACATGAGTCCAATTCAAATCCTCCATCCACTAGTCATATCTAGTCATCTACCCCTTCCTACACTAGCAAATGGAATCTAATATTTCCACCTCATCTATTATTAGTCTACCAACACAATCACATTAAGAACCATCTGATCCAAAACCAACTACTTCTACATCTATGTCATGAAGTGAAAAATGTCCCTATACTCCTCTCCCTACATCATAAGAATCCCTCTTCCAAAAACTTATGGCTAATGACATGATGGTATATCCTCCCATACGACATCTTAATCTTACTAAGCATAATCCCTCTTGGTATAAAACTAACCAACATTATGTATATCATCAAACCTAGGGGCATACCATTAATCGATGTTGTAATTTATATGTGGTGACATAGAAATTAAGAATTAATCAAATGATTCTACTTGGGTGAACAAGAAGAGGAATTCAAATATTCCATTCCCAATCATGATCAAGCCCTTCCCTCTTTGATCCAAGGTTAAGATGCTAAATCCATCTTCCATGGTTCCCCCATCTTTGACAAATCTCCATCAAAGATGAGTTTGTTCCCAATAAACCCAGTCTTCCCTTTTCTCATTAATCCTTTCATGGAAGTATCTTTTTTGAACCCATTAGCTTCCCATCCTCACATCAAATAACCCATGTTTATAGGTCACTTATAGATAATTAATCCACTATTATTAACATTTCCTTATCAAAATCACTAGTACCATCATTAGACTCAACAACAGAGTTTATAAAAGTGTTATGTGCATCAATATCATGTTTAAAACTAGTATCTGAATTAGATTCTTCATCAAAAACATCATCCCTCATAGATGTTACAACATATGATGATAATGCCTACCCCTTTGAAGATACCTCCAATTTGAATAATAATTAGTCACCAAACATATCTTTTAATCCTAATAAGGATGATGAAGTCATAATAGAGTTATTTCAAGCTTTATCTATCAAATATTATAAAATTAATTCTAATCTTGCCTTAGACACATCTATTACAAATAGTTTTAGTGATCCTTTTGTTGATTAAGGAGATTTTCTCTAATATCACAACTTGGTCTCCAAGGAACCCCTATGAGGACTAGGCTACCCCATCATAACTCATTGACTTCATCATACCATCTCCACCACTTTCATCCATCATAGATCATTTCATTCCTATCAATGATCATTTAATCACCTCCCTCCATAGGGACAAATATGAACATGTATTGTTGGACTCTTCCTTGGGCAACATAATATGTGCCATAAATATAAAGGTCCAAGACCATATTTAAAAGGTCAATCATAATGATTAAATCACCTTTGATCCAATACTCCAAAATAAATAAAATTTAAATCTTTGGCCTAATCCAAAATTTTCTTCCCCTAGTGAATCCAATTTTCATGCACTAGAGGACCATCAAAGTCAAAATACTGATCATTTATCAAGTGAAAAATCAATATCCTCTAGTGAAGCCTAAAATCAAGAACTAAGGTAGTTAAAGTCAAAACCCATCCAAAAATAAAAATAATGTCAAAAGTAATATCAAAATGGTTGATAGTCCTTCAAATAATCATATCAAACAAGAATTGCATAGACAAAGTGTCTTAGATCTCCTATAGTCTTTTGTCATATGGTACCAATCAAATGTGGAATGTCCAACATATCTAATGATGTTTGTGATTGTTAGTCCTAATTCTTGAACACCCCTCACAAATTCCTCTCATGATCTTATAATCCATTCAAGTCCAACACACCCCCATCAACATCATGATCCAATCCATCACTCACATCACCTTTCCAAGAAGCATTTCCTCTCATAGGAGTGATGAAGACACGTGGTCTAGATATCTAGAAGGTCTAATTTGAGAATCAATGAATGTCACTAAGACATTATTAAATCTAGAATTGATAAAATGATCTTAGCATCACACATATTGATAACAGGTATCAGTTAAAAGATAAAGAAAGCATGTGTAGTTCTACACCTCGCCTACCTCTAATAAATCAAGATGCTAAAAAGTCAAAAGAGTCAAAAAATAAAAAAATGAACATATATATATATATATAAAATAAAATTATTCATGTAATGGTGAAAACTAGTATTTTGGCACCTTGGGCAAGTACCATAATGAAAATCAATTTCTAAAATCATGATAAAATAATCTTTTGTCCACATTTAAACTTAACACTTGGGGGAAAAATCCACTTCATCTCTATAATCATATCCCACGTTCCCTACCAACCCCATCCATGTCATGTCTAAACCTCTTTATCTATCATGTTCATATATCCTTTATCTTAATATAGTCTATCATTCCTTCCCATCTTGACCTTTGTAATGATAAAGATGATGTCTTTAAAAATGTTATAGAATCATCTTGGCATATCTTCTAATGAACATTCAAGAAACTATATATTGGTTCCTTCATGATGTGGTCATTGACAATCCTTAGTCTAGTCTTCTTTGGTCCTCATCCCCTTTTCAACATCACCATTATCATTTTTTTTATCCCCTCCAATATTCCATCTATCCTTATCTTGGTTACTATGCTTAGTGTTCCCTTTGTTAGTAACCTCTTTTTTATAGTAAACATACATATTCTAAAAAGACCTAAAAATTGAAATATGTCAAAAACCCTAAAAATTATAAAATCCACAAAATCCAAAAATATCTATATTGTCATGTCATACATCATCTTGTCCTATGTCCTAAATATCCTAGTTATCCTATCTAATGTCTTATCCATCTTATCATCTTATTCATATTTCCCTATTACCTTTAGGATCATTATCCTAATCTTCCCTTGTGTAGTCAAAATCCATATCCATATCCAAATCCTTACCCTCATACAAATAATTAAGTCCATACCTTGTCCAAGTTCCTATCTTTAATCAAAAATCATATCATCACCATCATGACCAAATTATCTAAACTCATCACCTAATAAATCATCTTGTCAACCATCATTAGGACCATTTGAAATTACATAATGAAACTTCATTTAGATATTTGTGTGTGTTACTTATATACATGTGTGTGTGTGTGTGTGTGTGTGTGTGTGTGTGTGTGTGTGTGTGTGTGTGTGTGTGTGTGTGTGTGTGTGTGTGTGTGTGTGTGTGTGTGTGTGTGTGTGTGTGTGTGTGTGTGTGTGTGTGTGTATGTATATATATATATATGTATATATATATATATACATACATACATATATATACATACATACATATATATATATATATACATACATACATATATATATATATACATATATATATATATATACATATATATATATATATATATATATGTATATATATATATATATATGATTATCTATTTGTCTATATTTATTTTTAGTCTTGCATCATGTCTATTTTTGTTTATTGGGTGATGAACGAAGATGCTATGATGGTACCAAATCTATAATGATGATTTTAGGTGACCTCGATGATGTAGAATTCACTATTTTCCCCTTTTTATGTATTTTGGCATAACATCCTCTTGGTCATATTTATATCATGGGGCATACTACCAACTTCAATATTTATCAAATTGCTTAGACTATGATGAGTATTACTATAGTAATAATGGCTTGATTATTTCTTCTAATCTATATAATCATCTTAATCCCATAATCAATTTTACCATCCAAGTCTACTCATATAATATATAAATCATTCCTCTAACTCATTTATCATGTCTATATCCTCTAATCAATCATCTAGCCTATCCCTAGTTACCAACATCTAAATTCTCATCTCCCATCATTTATCCTAGTCTAACATCTAAGTAGCATCCTCTATCTAAACACTAACATCCATCATCATCATCATCATCCTCTAGTTTATCTCATCATGAATCATATAGTCTTAACTACATTATCCTAAGGTCTTTTTAGACTATATAGGTAATGCTTAGTTACACAGAGTATCTAAGGTAAACTCCACCACTCTCTCCTCTTTCCCCATCATTATCCATCACATATACCTTGTCATTCATCATCCTCATGTCTTGCATCAATCCAATCCTTGAGCTATACTATTAATCATTCATCAATTAATCTATTGATCAATCACCATCCCCAGCATTATCTCCCTAACCTTTTCATCGATTGCTCACACCTATCAACAGGGCCCGAATCATCAAAACATCCAAATTTTCTTCCATCAATCATCCATCATCACTGATTGGTCAATTCATCATTTAAATTTTATAGTTTCCTTCCTCAATTAGGTAATAACTAGAACAATAAATTAGTCATCATCTATCACTCTCTTTCATGTGTCCTTTATAGGTGCATCTCCTCTATCGAAAAAAATATGGATCATTAATTTGATGTAATGTAGTCTAATTATTCACATTCATCATATCACTCACCTTTAGCTTTGAGCAACACCCATCATTAATCTTAACAATTCATTATCTTATCTTTGGCCCAGTGCTCTCTCAGCATGTGTCCTTTCTTAGGATATGTTGAAATCTCATGGCATTTTTAATATTGTACTGCATCTCTCCTTAGCATGCATACCTACCTAAGATATGTCAAAATCTTATGACATTTTATATCATCATCATCATCATGTTTACTCCCTATGCATATGTCTTTGCTAGGGGAATAATTCATTTATAGCTCACTACTCAAGATGATTTTATTTTTTCATCATCTACCTCACATCTAGCATCTCATCCCCTTGTCTATCCATCACATCCCACCCCTATTTTTCACTTTTGAGTGGTCATCCATCTCATTCTTCCCTACATGTCCCCTCAAGGAGGCATCATAGTCACTAACATCATTTCCACTAACATCATTTACTAGCACTCATCTATAAAATGGTTTTTATTTGAAATGAAATTACTCTTTTTACTTCATCCACTCATAATGCCATTCCAAAGAGGGTCAAAATATACACACCTAGATTTTCTCACTTCCTTTATCATCATTAATATTAGTATTAGTTGACACTAATAATGCTTATCTCTTTTTTTCCATCTAATTCCATCCTAATATCACCCCTTCTAGTCATTTATTTAACATCCCCTTCATTCTTCTTCTTCATCCACTAACCTTATTCCTACCCCAAAAATATATTAATTCTCTTAAATCATGGCATATCCTATCATAATCCTACTTATCCAGTATTTAGAAATTCAAAATCCCATGGCTCACCTACAATGCAATGATAAAAATCAAATGGTAATGAAGGATGTCATAGAGAAATAAGAGGTACATTGCAATGCTGAAAAATAGAAGGTAATGAAGGATGTTGTAGAGAAATCTATTAATTAACAAATTGAGAAAGATACGAGAGAACAAGAAAAACATGTTATAAAAGAAAAACAAGATAAAGAAAAGAAGAAAAATGAAGAAAAAGAAGAAAAATTTCAAGGAGACAATGGCCAAGAACAAACAACATAAACACAATAGCTAGCTAAGGAATCAAAGGACATGACCATTAACTTCCAAGTATAATGTTCAAGCACATATGTATGATTTATTTCAACCCAAGAAGGAGTCTAAGAAAAGGAATTATAGCATAAAACTCAAAATATTAGACATTGGATGCTATATGTTCAAGCACCACTATTATTAATAAAATATTTCACCCTCCCTAACACTAAAATATGACATTAGTGTGCACCATCAATAATTGAAAAGACTCCATAAACATTAGTAGCACCAAGGCAAGAGGTGTTTCTAGACATTTCCAAAATAAACTTAGAAAAACATATTAAAGGAGTTGTTATTTTTCAAGAATACATATTGTATAAAGTTTATGAGATATAGCATGACAATACTACATTGCATGATGAGAACACCTAATTCATGATCAATTAGCCAAGGCATGCAAGATAATTGATGATACATGCCTGGAATTTGTCCATTAGGTTCTAAGGGATTAGGTCACATATGAATATAAGTAGTTCAATAATTTAATTACATAGTTAACTAAACACTAGGATAAGATAAAAACCACATTAAATTAGAGCCAAAGTTTGATACTATACAAAGAGATCGAAGTTATCTTTGAGGTACTAGAAGGATATGAACAATTTTTTGATAATATTATGTATCAGGTTATTAAGATCTCACATAACATCCTTGACTAGAAGAATAATTTTTAGGATGCCTGGAAGGATATCATTTGATACTTATCCAAATATGACAAGTCTAAAGCAATCATAGAGAGTTAGACATCACAATCAATTGAAATAAACACTACAATGAACAAATCTATTGATTTGAGAGATAACATGATGGTAAAGATGTGAACTTGGGAACTTGAAATGATACACAACATGTTTTTAGGTGTCTAAAGATAGAGATATATTAACATAATGGAGTTTATAACCCATGAAATCCAACCTAAGGTGGCTCAACATTGGCTAATCATCATAAATATTGACATATAATACATTCAAATGATCATGTAGAGTCAATTAACCCTATACACTTTGTTTATCTTGGTTAGATATGTCTTGGAAGATTTGAGGAAATACAAGAAATAATTTATTGTTTTGGATAATCTATTCTAATCAACCATAAATTAACCTAAGTTCATTCCACCTGGGTAGATGACATAAGTCCTCCAAGCCAGGAAAAAATCTCAAACTATACAACAAGATCCCTTACCATAACCTATGTCTATAATAATAGATCCAACATCAAGACCATCTTTAGTAATTATTCCATAAGATCCACAATAATCATAGTTATATCATTCTTCAACATCATATTTTATGCCTCCACCATCATGGTAGGGTATTGTGAACATAAAAATTTGTTTAAATTTTGAAAATTGAAATTTTTAGTTAGGTAATGATCTTTGTGAGTGTGGAAAAGAAGTTTGAAAACCCATAAAGGGTGTACTCTTTGTTACTCCAATCTATTGAAAACATGCAAACGGTGGTAGATTGGTATGTTACTTAGTTAAAAAACTAAAAGGGAGGCTAAGTAGTGTGGAAGAGGTGAAAACCAATCAATGAAATTTCAAGTGATAATTGTTTCTTCACCAATCCTGTAACTCAGTGCATGTAAATCCACCAGTTCTAATTTTTAGAACACTCATGGTGATTTTGTCTTGAGATGAGATAACCATTTAATTCTAAAAAAGTGTTGGTAGTAAACTATGATGTCTAAAATGATAAAACTATTATATAAGTGACAAGTGTGTGATAAAAACTTTTTGGTATGAAATTTGTGTTTTGTTTGAATATCAAAAATATGTAGAAGCTGAAAAGCCTCATTCGATGCTAGAATTGAATGGTTGTGAAGGTGAAGTGATAGAGCCTCATAAAATCTCTATAAATACTATGTATTGTAAAGTAAAATTGCTTCCAATTTGTGTTTTGAGAAAGATGATATAGAGATCACTTTATGGTTCCCTTGAAAGTTTCTTGTGTTATTTTGTGTGCATAAGCTTTACTTTCTCTATTTGAATCTATGTGTCTATCTTATTAAATATTTTTGATTAAAATAAGTAAATTGATTATATTCCTATATATCTTGACTAAAAATGAATTTAAATGACCTTAATGCCATAGCCGTTGATAATTGGCCTGAATTATTCAAAATTGTAACCATTTTTACACAATTAAAAAACTACCATATTCTAACAAGGAATTATAAGAACCTATGTTAATAGTTTCCAAAATTTGTGCAAACTAGTTCAATGAATACACCAATTCTAATTAATCAAAAAAATATAGGGAATCTTAAAGAACATGCAATTATTTTTGAGGAACCTAAAGAGTTACCCCCAAAATAGCTTATAGAACATGTAATTTAACTAATTCCTATAAGTACCACTATAAACATCCATCCTTATAGGTACCCATTCCTCCAAAAGATGAATGATTATAAGTCTAAATGCTATAATGGAGTGGAATACCTTAATCGATAATAATTATTGATCAATAAAAGTTGAATATATACAAAGGGAAATTTGGTTAACAAAATTGAAGTCTTGTAATTGTCTACCAAATGAACCCCTAACTATTATGCCAGAGTTATGACATCTAAGCAAATGTAACCATCAATAATAGATCAATGTAACTAAAAAATAATTTCTAAAAATGTAATATAAATTTTTTCCAACATTCCTCCATTTATTACATTATTTCTACAAACATCAGATTTCCTAATGGTGGTCCCCAGTTTATTACAAACACTGTAAAAAGATTTACACTCTCCACGTAGCCTGCTCACTTTCTAAGGTGGCATGCCATCCTTTTGGCTTCAAGGTATTAGTGTCACCTTGGTTTTTACTTTCAAGATTACCAAAAACCTATAAAAGACAAGAAAACTTCTCTCTACTAACACCTTTAGTGGTTTCTTGGATTACGAGGATTACCACAAACCCATATCATTTTTTGATGTAGGTTGACCATGAACCTAGAGGGTTATGTGAGGTTTCTACTACACTTTTATGGTTTCTCAGATTACCACAAACCCTTTTCAAAGAACCAAGTGCTAAATTAGTGATTTTTCTCCCCATAATGTTCTTTTTCAAGATGTACCAAACTAGAAAATAATACTTAGTAATTTATTGAAAAACACATTATAGAACATAAAATAAACACACCAAAATTTATCACCATAGCATGATGTGACCTTGTCATAGGTGAATCATGAGAGGATGCCAAATGTCCTCTAGCCTTTGTGTATCCTCCAACCTCTAGTTGAGTTCTGCTTATTCAACCAATATCTTGATGAAGCTCATACACATGTCATTTTTTAGGACAAAACTCTCCCACTAACACATATGACTTAGGACATTAGGTTCACTTGATAATACATATGTAAAAGAGATTTTTGACTTTAATAGTGGACCCAAATAATGAATCACTATAATAAACTTGACTAATAATTTTGACACTTTTGAGATTTTTTGACAATTAAAAAGACTCACTAAAAAGACAAATGAATTTTTACAAAAGATGACATTATTTCAACACTTTGATTATTATTATTATTATTATTATTATTATTATTATTATTTTTAATAAAAATGACACTATTTTATGACAATTTACTCTTAATACCTAATCTTAACATAATGACTTATTTATTTTCACTTTTGATGAAACATAATTTTCATTAAAACTTAACTAAATCTATAATTTACATGACTAGATACAACCAAAAGTATTAATAAACTAGGGGAAACAATGACATAAAGAAATTTTTGATAGATGATTTTAAGATGATACAACTAAACTAATGACTCAAAATGAAACTCTAAGAACTATTTTGATCTCATTAAACTAACCTAGTATAACATGAGAAAAGCCAATTTGATCTCGTTTAAGTTCTGAAGAAGAAAGATCATTGAGGTTCTACAATGCATGCTTAAAAGAGTCAAGGTTTTGGGGAAAGTTGAATATTGATGAAGGATCTCAGATTTTGATATGGAAAAAAAGGAATTGATCAAATAGGTATTCATATTTTCTTTTGGTTGTGTTGAACCTTCCACATTTGTGCCATGAGTGTTATGAGTATTATACTATAAATCACTTATCTCTTCTATTCTACTATTTGTATGGTTTATATAGGCTTATGTAAATACTACCAGCTTTTATCTTACAATAGGATCCATATTATTAAGAGGATTTGCTTTGGTCATTGCAGAATTCACTATTATAATCAAACCATGCTTCTTTAATTTAATGCTTCTTCAAACTAATTATAGGTAAGCAATTCATAGGCTTTCTACTCACTCAATCAAATGTGGACATAAATTTTTAAATGATCACCTAACACTAGCATAATGATTAAAGCCACAAGAGTGATATATGAAGGCATGAGGGTGGAATGAACTTACTACATCATAGTAATGGCTCCTCTATTTTTTTAATCCTCCATCATAAAAATCACACCACTCTAATACCAATGAAGGATTATAAGTCTGAATGTTATGATGGAGTAGAATACCTTAATTGATAATAATTATTGATCAACAAAAGTTGAATATATACAAAGGGAAATTTGGTTAACAAAATCAAAGTCTTATAACCATCTACCAAATGAACCCCTAACTGTTATGCCAAAGATATGACATTTAAGAAAATATAATCGGCAATAACAAATTGTTATAACTAAACACTAATCACTAACAATGTAATATCAAATTTTGCCAATAAAAGAATGAGATAAAAATGTTGGTGCAAGAATTGTTATAAACATGAGTCATCAAGCCCAACATTAATCCTTACTCTTCTCTTGTATTATTAGTCAAAAAAAACTTTTGGTTTTAGAGCCCTTGTATTGAATTTTTCACACTCAATAAATTCACTATCAAGATGTAGACACATAAAATTGACATTTAAGATAAAATTATGCACTTGTGACCATTATTTTACACACTTATCTCTAGAATTATCTTAGGGATATTTTTTATCTTTTTTGACAACCTTACACACTCTTCTAAGTTTATATATGACCCCCAAATGAACTTATCCCTATCATGGTTAAATTTAGACATTGTTTAGGCCCTACATAACAATCAACATGAAAAAATCACCCATTAGAGAAGAGTACCCTAGGGGACAAGAGTGTACCACTCTAGTTTTCTTTCCCCTTTCCTATATTTCCACCAAATAATGACTAATTTATAAATTCAAATCCATATGAAGGTCAATACATGTTCCTAAAAATCCCCATTCAAAGGATTTTCAATGATAGGAATATATAATCACTTTTAAAACCATTGGTCACATAAGAGGCTTACACACTAAAAGGATTAGAATTACACTTGTACATTAATAGAAGAATATCCATTTTCCCCAATTTTAATTGAATTCATCCCTATTATCCCAAAGCTCAAGTATGAGTATATGTCATAGTTCACAAGTCATGGTTAAAGTATCTAATCACATTAGTAGTGCACTAACATCTAACACATTGCACCAATTATTCACACACCACCATAGCATGGGAGATCTACATGAATTTTGATCTCTCTTCAGAGTATTGGTATGTAGGCAACACTCAACACATGGGGTGTTGAGGTCTCATGTAACTTCAATCACTGACCCCTTTTCACATTGATTTTCATTGGTCTTTACATGTCAAAGAACTAGGGGGTTTAAATGAAAATCAGCCACATAGTGGTCTCTATAAGTGATATCAAGCTCCCACACTAGATATAGGCTCTACAAATGAAGGCATATAGAACCCTTAAACCCTAATTTTTATCATATAAGTGGAAAAAAACACCCCAAGTTAGATAGGAGTACCAACCCTCTAGTGTCCTCTTCCCAATGATATTGTTTAGGCCCAAATCTAGTTCTAAGATCCTAATTCTAGTCACTAGATCTATTTACACAATAAGTTTCAGATCTAGATTCCTCCCAAAGGTAGAGTTTCCAACTAAATATTTATTTTTTCCATACACTTTTTTATTTTTAGTAATTTTATAGAATATAGTAGTTCCAAATCAATGAATGTTATATTTTTTATATTTTTCTCTTGAAGTTTTTTCATAGTAGTGTTGTCATTTAGTGTTTTCACATAAAATCCTAAATTTGGTAAAACATATTGGTGAACCCATCTATTATTCAAATATTTCTAAACCATAACCATATATCCTACTAGGGTTTGTACCCTTCTTTTTCCTATATCTAATGGCTGTGTTAGGATTTTTAGATATGATATCTTTTATTATAGAAATAATATTCCAAGTTTTAGTGTCATATATTATGGATAAGAAATAATATTTTCCTCTTCATCCCAACCTATAAAAGGGTGATAACTACTTTCCCTCTAACTAGGTCCATGTTATCACTACTCTAAGAGGTTATGTAGCCCATCCTATAGTTCCAAATGAATCTCCTATCCATCCTCAAACCCATCCACCTTGCACATATCTTTTTCAAGGTTTGTGACTACATGTTCAATCTAAAAAACCTAGGGTTTGCATTTGTGAGAATATATAAGATTAGATCATTAGTATGGTAAAGTAAATATTAGAATTACAAAAGCATAATCAAATTTTTAGTGTAAAGATAACATTATTGGAACATCATATTACATGTACATAGAATCAATAATATATATGTGTATCTCCATTTAAAAATGTTATACACAACTAAATAAATGTACAATAAATGATTAAAAAAGTATACACATGTCTAATAAGAGTTCAAGTGAGATTTTACAAGAAATAATTCAAAATAAGTTGATCAAACTACTACCTCCCCTACTTGATCTAAGGAGGTAAAAATACTATTTTGTATATCATAGAAGGCATGTGCATCACACAAATCATTATTTGGAATTGAAAAAGAGAATATAAATAGTAATTTATAGTCATGATCCTATAATTTTTACATCATTCAAACTGACCACATTACAACAAGAAAAAAAAAACTGACAAAATTAGAATCAATATAAAAATGGTTCCCAAAGGAGAAATTAGAGCAAGATAAGGTTCATAAGGCACAATTAAAAAAATAAAATATTTGACAAGTCAAGATATAACAAACAAAGAACAGAAAAGAAATAATATCAAAAAGAGTAATTAAAATGGAATAATTTGAAAAACACAGGCTAAAACAAGAAAAAGTGAAATTACTACAAGAGAAGTTGTCAAATAAAATTCAAGATAAGTAAAACAACATTCTTAAAAGATGATTTATAACAAAAGAGTCTCTAAAGCATGAAATACATATAAAATATATAGTTTCAAATGTGGTCACAAAGGGGGCAATTCCAAGCCTTTCTTCATATCAAGAACCCTTCAATATCACTTCTCACATAAATGGCAAAAAATTTACATAAACTTAAGGTTAAGGAATATCAAGAAATAAATCTTTGTTCTATGTTATTTATTATCTCTCTTGGAAATGATCATCAACACTTAGATCAAACTAATGAATCTACAACATATATGGGATCAATTAAGTTAAAAGTTTATTTTGCTTCGAAAGAATGATATCTTATTTTTTGTGTTATTTAAAATTTAAGTGCTTATAATATTGTGCTTGGAAGATCATGGTTAAAATCAATATTGTGGACATAGGATTACAATAAGGGGATATTAGTATGGTGTTAGTGCATGAAATCAAAATCCAAACAAAACACACTAATTATAACACTTTAAGCCTATCTGAAGGGGGGAGCATAATAATAAAACTAAATGAGAAACATAAAATGAATGTAAAAGGCAAACAAATCCTTCACCTTCCTTGGATGCTCCAAATATATTTTTAAAGTGGCTTGCTTGGCTTGTGATCAATGAGCCTTCATCAAAGGAGGCTTGTCTATTTCCTCTTCTCCTTGACACCAATAGCTTTGTGATGTCTTTGGATTGAATCAACAATTGGAAATTATAAAAATACATCAATGTATTAATATGAATTTTTATCATTCTAACTTTACACCAAGAGAGCTTCTTTAATTCAATAGGCAAGGCCTCCTATTTATAAATTTTGTAAAATGATCAAAATGAACCTGAACCATGTATCTCAAGATGAAAATGCATGAATATGGATCCATTCAATTTTGGAGACCAAATTAAAAAAAATTCCTCATAAATATTTGTGATAGAGAGGCATGAAATGGATTAATGAGGCATGGGAGTGCTTGATCAGATATTTTATGTATTTATGACCTAGGGATGTCTTTCTAAGAAATGATGTCACTTGATGCGAACTCATAATAAATTTAAAACAATAAATATTGAACAAGTTACATGGAATTTTATATTATACTCTTAATTTAGATTAATTGGCCTTAAACATGATTTATCAATTTTGGTGCAAATCTTAGCAATTCGTGCACAAATTAATCAAATTGGTCAGAAAGTCATATTATTGGCTCAAAATTTAACTAGATTATAATTAGGATGAAATGTTAGATACATTGGATATATCATCCCATTTAGGATGTTTTTAATAAAAAAACAAGGGTATGTGTCTTGTGGAATAAATTTAGTAGAAAAGAGTAATCCAGAGCATCAAGGTGCAAAAATGTCTTTTTCACTCAAAATGATCTGATCAAATTTGGCTATCTCATAAATTTCATTAACTCATTTAATGATAATCTATCAAAAATTGGCACTTATATATGACAAATTCAAAGCTTTTAATAAATTTTAGTGTTTTAGGCCAAATCGTGATGCTTTTATAGAAATTGGTCTGAAGCTTGGTTGGAGGTTATTGGTGGCCAATTTTAGGTGTCTACAATTTACCTCTATTTGGGAAGGCATTGCAAGCTATAGGCACAATAACATCTTATAAAATATTGAAAAGGTCCTATATGCCTAAAAATTCAATGAAAATGGATGAACTATATGATTCCCCCTTGAGGGTATGGTTGGCACAAGTACATCAACAAATGGTCCCTCAAAAGAAAGGATAAAAATGAGGGAACCAAATATATAAAGATGATGGAGTGAGAATACAATGAGTTTGAAAAATTATTCAAAATCATTGAGAATTCAAGTGGAATGGTGTATAATTATTTTCCCAAAGGTGGTTATAAGCATTATATCTTAAAAGTGGCAATGTGGTATGATAACATAATGATTTACCCAAAGGTGGTTATAATTATTGGGAAGATGGAGCTACCATAGTTAGGATATACAAACAAGATAACAATATGCCCCTATTTGGAAAAAATAAAGAAAATTTGGTGAAAACATAATGATTTTCCCAAAGGTGGCTATAATCATTGAGAAACATAGGTGGGATGGTGTACAATGATTTTCCCATAGGTGGTTATAAGCATTGGACCTCGATTATGGAAAACATGATTGACTGGTTGAGGATGGAAAATATGATGTGGGTAGCTTGATATAGAGGATAAAGATGAATTGAGAGAACCTGTTAGTAGGGAGATGCTCATCCAAACTAACAAATGTTGATATTCTTTCATTATTTAATTACTCTATTTGGGATATGATTAGGATTGTTGGTGATGTCAGTGATGAGGAGATGTTGATGCCACCATTGTTGAGAAGATTTATTGAAATTTATTTTTGTTGTGTCATTATATGGTAGGCATCATGATAGAACACCATGAGGATGAGGCCAAAATATGCATAAGGACTAACTTCTAGAATCCAATATTCAATGGAAAATAATGTATCAATGATAAAAACTATGATAACAATGTAAACATATCAATATGGATCGATTCAAGTATAAATGTGTAAGGAATCACCTAATGAATGAACATATTCTGAATCAAGGCAATAGTGCCAAAAGCTAATAAATAGGAGCATATACAAAAAACAAACAAAGAAATAAATAACAGTTAGTCCTAATGTTATTAAAAACAACATGACTTAAACTTATATGGTGAACAATTCCCTTAAAAAATAGGTGACAACTACAAATAAACATGACTAGGGGAATAAAAGAAAAATAGGGGTGTGGCTAAGTTGTCTTCATATGCACTAAGAAAGTAGATGCTACCTACATAGTTCTATGGACATAATATCCAACAAAAACTTCAAGCCAAATGTAGTTCTCCTAAAAAAATGGGAAGAAAATGATAATAGATGAAAAACATACATGATGGATGTGATAGAAGAATAGTAATGATCTTGAAAAATGGTAAGTGTGTGGGATAAAAGGCCAAAAAGGATGGGGAAACTAAATGACAAGTGATTTGCTTGTGACTTATTAAGGGTTCCCAAAATCCTTAAAGCAAAGAAGTGGTCAATGTTATTAGTTTTTAAAATAATTTTACAAATGTTTTTGGAATTTTATAGGTATCTCCACTTGATGGAGAAGGATGAGATATTAAATGGTCTAAGATCACAAAATAATTAGAGAATTACTTAGATTGCTCATAAAATTATGAGATCCTATGTTAGGTTGCTCATAAAATGGTGAGAACATGGCTTAGGTTGCTTGCAAAATGGTGAGAGCATGGCTTAGATTGCTCAAAAAATGGTGTGAGAATGGTTGATTTAACCTCAAAAATTATGAGTGATGCCTACATAGTCCCAATATAGGACCTCAAGTCAATGTAGTTCTACCTTATAGTGGAGGAATCTGACTAGTGTAGTAGCCAATTCAAACACAACATGCATAATTGGTAAAAAGCTCAATATGGCATAAGAAATGGAAAGTTGGTACATCAAGTCATGATAAACAAATGTTACCCCTAGTTTTCCCATAGGTGATTATAACTAAGATACAAAAACATATGCTAATGATACTATAATTTGCCCATAGGTAGTTATAATTAGTAGTAAGACTGATGAGACACTGATTTACCCATATGCAATTATAATTAGTAGCAATACCAATGAAACACTAATTTACCCCTAGGTGGTTATAATTAGGCACACTTGGTATAAATAATGAAACAAAAAATGAAGGATGTGACTATAAAACTATTGTCTTATTACTCTAAAATACTACCTCTATTCAGAATTCTTGAAAGAAGTGTTGAAACTGGATCTAAATTCTCTTGCCAAAAGAAAAAATGGAACCAATGGAATAAAACTAAGGTCATAGGTCTAGGTTGGGAGGGTAAAAAACAAATCAATTAATGGGGAAGGTATGCTATAATGGATATGTGATAGGAAAAAGTGATAAGTTTGTAGAATGATAGGATGGTAAAATGGTATAGTAAAAAGAAGAATATTGATAAAATGATACAACTTGAAAGGGTCCTTATAGAAAATATACCAAGTCACTCAAATATAGTACCGCTTGAGGTGGATAATGTTCATCAGCTCATCAAGTTTACATTTATCTAGTGTGGCAAGCCTATATGTTCCTATTTCATAGTTTGTCATAATGATGAAAGGACCAACCCATTTGGGTTTTAATTTACCTTTATGCTTATTTTTAGCCATGGTATTATTTTGGTCTTCTTTAAGAACAAGATCACCAAGTTTAAATTCTCTATGTTTCATGCATAGATTTTAGTGGCCTCAAAGTTAATTATAATAGGCTTAGATATTATTTACTGCATCCATGTGTTTCTCATAAAATAACTTTAGTTATTGTATGTGAGCTACTTGATAGTCATTTTCATCCAAAACATGCATGAAAGAGATGTGTAGAGATGGCAACTCAACCTAAATGGGAAGAATGGATTCAATACCATAAAAAAGTAAATATGGAGTGGGTCCTATGGGTGTATGGTGGTTGGTAAGGTATGCCCAAAGGGTGTGGAATATCTAAAGGTTCCAATCATGACTAACATCATTGACAATCTTCTTGAAAATGTTAATAATGGTTTTTATTTAACGCTTCATCTTGATCATTACCTTGAGGGTAATATATCATAGAGAAATTTTGTGTGATGTTGTATTCAGCACATAAATTTTCAAAATCCTTGTTCTTGAATGATCCTCCATTATTAGATATAATGTCAAAAGGGATATCATAATGGAAAAAGAGGTGGTTGAAAATGAACTTGTAAATTTGCTTTCTAGTCACGTAAGGGGTATAGCTTTAACCCACTTAGTGAAATATTCAGTGGTGGTAAGGATATATTTATGGCCATCATATGAGGTGGGATTGATCTTCCCAATGAGGTTGAGGCCCCATATATCAAATTGACATGGTATCAACATTGGTTTTAGAGTCTTGGTTGGGGTATGAATTAGATTGATATGCCATTGACATTTATCACACTTCTTTACATATGCAGCTACATTTACATCCATCATGGGCCAATAATAACTAGTACATAAGAGATTTTTTTGATTAAAACTACCTCACTAGTGTGGGATCCATATAATCCTTCATGAAATTCTTGTAAAATTAGTCTAGATTATACCAACATTAAACAATTAAGTAGAGTTCCATCAAAACTATGTGGTAAAGGGCTGATTTGAGTAAGGTATAATGAGTGGTTTGATGGATGAAGGATTTAGATTATTTTCTAGATAAATAAAGTTATATAATTTAGTCATGGAGGTTATTGTAAAGGGCTAAATAATATATAGAGCTAGGATCAATAATATCACAAATCATTATGATGGTTTAAGGTTCATGAGCTGGTGATAAAAAATTCTTGATAAGGAACTGATACTCTTTATCTATATCTATTTATCAAATCAAAGATCCAATAGTGGTCATAATATCCATCATCTTATTACTTACCTTTGGTATATGCTCAAACTAAATGTTGATAATCTGTTGCTTGAGAGTGTTGACCATGGCCTTATATGGAACCAACTTGTCATCTTTGGTCTAAAAGTAGTCTATAACATGATTGATAATTAGTTGAGAATCACCATAAACCTTGAGATGAGATATGTTCCATTGTATCACTTGGAAAAACCCTATAACAAGTGTTTCATATTCGACCATGTTATTGGTATAAGGAAATCTAATCCTAAATTATTTAGGGATTAGATCCCCCCTGTGGTGTAATAAATAAAAGGCTTTCCCTTTATCCATGTTCTATGAATGATCCATCAAAATATAGCTTCTAGTGTTACTCCTCAAGAGGTATGTCAATGATGGTCATTATGAATTCATAAAAAAATTAGAATTTGAGCATCTTTATATCAACAAGGGGTGCTTTATCAAGATGATCTATAAGAACTTACCCCTTAATGGTTTTTTGGTTGATGTAATCGATGTCAAACTCACTAAGAATCATGATCCATTTGGTCATGTGGCCTTGTAAAGATTTTTAATATTTTAGATAATTGAGTGAATCTACTTTTGAAATAACCATGGTCTTATTATTTAACATGTAATGGTGTATTTTTTGAGTTGTAAAGACCATGGCTAAATAGGATTTTTATATGGGCATATAATTATGTTCATATGTGACTAGTGTATGGCTTAAATAATACATGATATTATGATTTACTTTATCATTGTGATGATCTAAAATTGACCCCAGGGCATTGTTAGCAGCTGATAGATACAAAATAATGGCCTTCCCAGTATAGGAGGCAACAAAATAGGTGGATTCTCTAGGTAGTCCTTTATCTACTAAAATGCTATCTAGTAGTGATCATCCTAGTGAAATGTGACTCCCTTATTCATAAGATGCATAAAAGGATGGCACTTGTTATCCAATTTTGAAATGAAGCATCAAATATATTAGATTTGACCTAAAAATTAAGGAGCTACTTCAAATTAGTTAGTCATTTCATCCCTATTATGATTTAGACTTTGTATGGATCAATTTCAATGCCTCAATGAGACATAATAAAGCTAATAAATTGGCCTGAAGTAACTCCAAAAACACACTTATTAGGATTAAGTATAACTTTGTACTCATGTATTCTTTCAAATAATCTATGTAGCACTATTGGATGATTGACTCTAATTTTTGATTTGCCAAGAATGTCATCGACATAATATTCAATAATGTCATGCGTCATATCATGAAATATTATGGTCATGGCTCTTTGATAAGTGGCCCCTTCATTCTTAATACCAAATGAGATTACCTGATAATAGAATGTTCCCCATAGAGTGGTGAATGCTATTTTTTATTACTCTTTTTTTTCTATTCTAATTTGGTTGTACCCTAAAAAGTTGTCCATTAATGAAAGCATCTCATAACCCATTGTGGATTCGATGATTATGTCAATGTTTGGAAATGAAAAGTCATCCTTAGGGAAATATTTATTTATATCACAAAAATTAGTACATAATATGATACCTTCGAGATTTTTGCTAATTAACACAACATTAGGGATCCAATTTGAATAGTCAATCGATTGAATACATCCTAATTCTAAGAGTTTTTACAACTCTATCTTCACTAATACAACAATGTGAGGATGAATTTTATGAAAAAAATTCTTTACTAATTTGGCATCAGGATTGGCCACAATGTGGTGCAAAACCAAGGTGGGGTCTAAACCCAACATGTCAAAATGTGCCCATGTAAATATCTCAACAAATCACGTCAAAAGGGTTATAAGGACTACACACTCCTCAGTAAGGGATGCACCTAGCTTGATCCACTTTGGGTCATCTAAGGACCTAATGTAAACCTCTATTGTATCTTCTACTAGAAGGTTTGAACCATCTTCAAGGATAGTGGGCAAAGATTTAAACTAGTTGGCAACATTAGAGTCCTCTGTTAGGAGTAGCTCTTTGAGTTCCCTTAGGCATGATGAATTAGAGTCCTCTAATGGGAGGTTTGGCCACATAATAAAAAATATTAGAAAATCCTAAATGATTTGATCAAAATATTATTGATCCTTGAAAATGAACTCAAACTCATAGACAATTTTATCATCGGTAGTCACTTAAGCTATGCTTAAATAAGGTTGAACACCCCCATATAATGGTACCTAAAATAGGTTTTCACCACTAGACCAGCCTTATTCTTTACTTTTTACCTAGTCAAAAAGTGCTTCAAAGAGGTTTTTACTTTGGGGCCTCAGTGTTTTAATTGTTTGACTTTGGCTAAGGGTGTTCACCCACTCTCAAAAATAGGCTTCAGGATCTAATTTGATTGAGAACACTGATTTATGGTCCCCCAATGGAATATTGTCTCTAAGGCCAAGAAAATCATAGAAAGCCTCATCATTTTGGAACTCATCAATCAAAACATTGGATTATTGTTGGTCCCAGTATATTAACTAGGGATAATATAATGGTAATGGGTTATGATGAATGATTGGTTTAAGGGTACAAAAAAATGAGGGTTAAACAAGTTGGTCTTAGCTAGGTCATCAAAAAGGCTAAAATTAGACTCTACTTTATTGTCAGCATCCTCATCACTAGTCAATGGAGATGGAACATGATTAAGTTACATGGGCTCACCCCCAGGTAGTTTAAATCCAAGTCTATAGGGTCCTTCGTATTTAGTTATGGAAATTGGCTCAAGTGTTCTTTGTTGGTTTACTTTAAGGCCTCCTCCTTCATATTCTTGATTCTTCATGATTTTATTAGAAATAAGATACTTTGCATTCTCTTAATAATCATCTTGGTTATCATTGTATAACCATGATTCATCTCCTTTAAAAGGGTCCTACTCTAGGCCAGCTATTGGTATAAACATGCTAGGTCCTTTACCTTTGCCCTTTTATTTCCATTCTAGATGAAGTGTCTTGTATTTAGGTCTTCCAAAAGACTTTAGGTTCTATGGAAGGTTCATGATGTGAAAAGTATCATGGGTAAAATAATCTATTGGGTTTTTAGGTGAGATGGTATAATGATTTGATATCTTAGGAAGTTACATGTGGTAAAGGGAATCAAGGGTATTAGGATCAATACAATTGTTCTCTAGAGAATCAAGGAGTATTACCTTTTTTTTAATCCTACTTGGCCACTGAATTCATGCTAAAATGAGAGTTATAACTCTTAAACTCAGTGTATAGGTGTTTGTAGTGCTTGTATAGATGTAAATCTCTTGGTATACAA
Source organism: Torreya grandis (assembly GCA_037957365.1). NCBI lineage: Eukaryota > Viridiplantae > Streptophyta > Pinopsida > Cupressales > Taxaceae > Torreya > Torreya grandis. The sequence goes on from JARHVA010008332.1 coordinate 39,546, forward strand.
AATTTCATCCCTGAATGGGAGAACATGATACATTGGTGTAATGTTGATGGGACTATACAAATTTCATGTAACCAAGGTCTACTCAAAATCATATTATATGACAAATCAAGATCTAACACATGGCAAAGTGTGTCATGGGCCCAAGGATAACTGATAAAAATATGGTACCTTGTGATTTGTGTTCCTCATTATCATAGGATTTGATGGTTATGGTCTTTACTTAAAGGTATACCATCATGTACCTAAGAAGTTTGATGAGCTTTAGAGATGCTATGTTTAGATCAGATCTATTGTCTATAAGGACACATTTCACTTTATGGTACTTTATGTAAACTATAATGTACAAGGGGTTTTTATGTAATAGACCAAGGGATGACATATCATTTTCATTGAAAGTGATTTATTCAGATAGAGCTAGGTGTCCAGTTAGATCTTGGAATTTATCAAGGGATATGTCACTTAAAACTATGGATTTTCTCCAGAAGTCATTCAAAATATTTTTATGGATTATTAACATACTCAACAAATCTAAAATGGAGATTTGTGTGGGAATCTTTTAGAATTATTTCACAATGTCAAATTTCTTCTCTTGGTCAATGTTAAATAGCTTATTCTGAGGATGAATGACTAGTTGAGTGATGGGTGAAGTGGTAGATGGTTGTGTTCCTAGGATGGTAATCTTTAACCTTCAATTTATGATTTTACAATTGGGATTAAACATAAGAATATGATTGCTAATAAAATCTAGTGATGGTGGGAGACTAGATAGGATAAGTCTCAGTTACTGGTGCACTTATGTGTGGTCATGAGGTGATGACAAGTTATCAGTATAGGGTCCAAAATTAGTAATCTTTACTTGATATTATGCAAATATATAGTCCCAAGTAAAAGAAATGTTATCAATCTGAGTTGGTAGATTCACATTATCTAGCAAAGGTCTTGATTAATTGGTATTAGGTCTCAGATTAATGGAGATGGTATTAATGTGACCTCCTGTAATATGACCTACAACCCTATTGTAGTCATGTGCCATTATATGGTAGGCCTATTGGTTATTTCCATTTTGACCTTAGTTCTATCCATTGTTTAGATTTTATTGGTGCTATTGTTGGTGATTCTATTGATTCAACCTTTGTTGTTGAAACTATTGTTGGTGTTAAATTGGCCATTGTTGCTGTTGTTACTATTATGGTTGGTTGCTATGTTGGGGAAAGGGGTTTTGATAGTTTTTAAAGGTCTAATTTGAAGTTGAAGCACTTTCATATAATGTTATCTCCCCATTCTCCAAAATATTTTGAATCATATGTTTAATTTTCACATAATGACATAAATTATACCCATTAACTTGATGATATTCATAGAATTCATTTTAGTGGTACTAATCAGGATAAAGGATGCCCTAAATATAATGTTTAGGTATAGGGTAAATAACTAGATTAATGGTATTGAACTTATGAAACATAAATTCAATAAGCTCTCTAAGTTCACTAAATATGTGATGAGTAGGCATTATTCTCATTAGAGGAGGAAATTATAATGGTAAAGGTCAATAAATTTATTATGTGGGCCTAGGCTAATGTGCTTGTTGTATTTGATGAAATGTTTATGGGTTAGGATTAATTTAAATATGCTACATGGGTTGAGAAGATAATGTTTACACCATTTGGACATGTCTCAATTGCATTACTCCATTGCCAACAATATTTTTATTGCAGTTAAATTTCCTTGGTCTATCATTGTTATTAGTCTATGCTAGTTATGATGCTTGTGCTTGGACTTAATGTTGGTTTTGACCATTCCCTAGATTGGTACCTTGATTATGATTTGATGAGGTAATATTGATAATCCCTTTATTAATAAGGGATCAATTGATCAACAAAACTTTATCAATGACCTCCTTAAAGTTATTCACTCACTATAGTTCCAAATGATAGGATATCTCACTATGAAAATTTTTAGTAAACACAATGGATAATTTTTTATCTAGTAAATTTTAGGTGAATCCTATTTCAAGGGATTTCCATCATTGTAGATGACTTGAAAAACTCTCACTAGACTTTTTCTTGGCTTGAGTCAAGTCGACCAATGAAATCTCATGTTCAAGATTATATGAAAAGTGCTACACAAACTTGTCTAAAAGATCATCAAAATTGGATACTAAATTCCTGGACAACTTCAAAAACCAAACCAAGGGTTGTCTTACTAGACTCCTTATGAACAACAACAAAAGGTATATGTCTTTATATGACACTAACTGGAATGCAATAAAGAACTCAATCAAATGAACCTTGGGGTTACCTTTCCCCTTGTATTTGTTAAATTTAGTTGGTTCATATCTTAGAGGAAATGGTACCTATAATTACTCCATGTTAAATGGATAATTACACATGTCATCTAATTTGAAATTTTTTATTTGTTTCCCAATTTGGATGGTATTAATTGCATCATTCATCTGTTGTAGTTCTTGGGCTAGGAAACTAGAGGAAATTTTAGATTAAGGTGTACTATTGAAATAGGTAGATGGTCACGTGGTAAAAATGGAGAAATTTGACTAGGGTATGATGGAGGCACTTATTAGGGTATGTTTTTTGGTTAGGGAATTGACCAAGAATATTCATACATGGATTAGGGTTTGATTATTGAATTTATACATATTGTGATGTGATATTCTAGTTTGGGTTAGGTAAGTATGTTTGAGTTTGGGGGTTTTGAGGTTGGGATGGAGGGATATGGTTATACTATACCTACTAGGGTTAAATAGGGAAATGTTATCAACTAATTAGACCTTTTTGTTGAGGGGATACTTGTGAACGAGGACCCTACCATTGAACTAGTGGAACATTCTTCACAAAAGGCAAAGGTTGCCTAATTGGTACTTGAGGAACATGGGAACCTCTAAGTTGCATGAATCCTTGGTGTGAAGTTTATTCTTGTAAAATATTCAGAAATTATTGATGACCAATATTTTTAAACTATTGATTAGGCATCATTTGGATTTGAATTGATGTATTGGTCTACGAGGAAAGAAGTATGTTTGCTACTACTTGATGAGGTGGAACATTGGTTACCCTTGTTGAGGTGGAAATATGTTCTACCTTTGCTACATTGGTATATTATATTTTGCATAATATTATGGAATATTACTCATTTCATGTTGGGAAGGAGTAAGATTCATCACATTTTGTTGTCGAGGCATAACATTAGTCATTGGTTGACTACCTAATTGAACTAGTTGAATGCTTGAAGAAGAAATTGGTTGAGGATTAGTAGTATTAGTTAGATAAGGTTGGGACATAAAAGCTCCTACTCTCTAATTTAGAGAACCACTCATGGTGTTAACTAAAGGTAAAATTGTTTATGTACTACTTACTGGTGTATTTATACCACTTTGGTTTGGATTGGACATTTCTTATGTATTATCCACTATGTTTTGATTAATGTTCTACATAGAAGCAGAAGATACTTCTTCGATGGTTGGAATATGAAACAAGTTATCAACTAAAGTGTTTTTCGCAAAGTGGTCTGCATCATAATTATCTTGACTAGTCAATATTATTAACAGTCTTGTCAAAGGCAATAAATCTATGAGAGGCCTATTTGACATGGTCATATGATTAAAATTACATGCTAGGTTTAAGTATGTTTGATATGCTATTTTCATTTGTACAAAGTGATCCTCCATTAGGTCCTTGATTTTTAAAATCATACTAAGGTTTTGATATGTCATTTGGACTAGAGATAAAGGATTACTAGAAGAAGCCTATTGATTATAAATTATGTTATGATGCATTATTACTAGGATTGACAAATTCTCATGGGGGAAGTCTGCTAGAAACATAGCCCCTAATTATATAGCTCCAACCAAAATCTCATCCTCATTTTCTAAAAAGTGATGCTCAAAGAGATAAGGATCATACATAGATGGTGTAATAACATAGTACAATTGTTGAGGAACTAGTTCTTCAATTATAGGTAACAAAGCTAGGTACTAATTTATTTTTTCTTGATCTTGATTTGAGTAAGGAGGCATGTTTACCAAATAATGAGCCAATGGGTCTTGGTTTTGCTCCAAGACTTGAGTGTTATAAGATGGATAAGGATCCATCTCATAAGCAACATTGTTTGCATAAGGGTTTTGAACCATTTATTTTTGTGAGACCCCATTAATAAATCCTAGATTATACATGAGGCCATTACAAGTATAGGAATATATGTTAGGATCCATAGTAATGTTTCATAATAAAAGGGAATAGAGTTATATAAAATATGAAAATGAGATGTCTAAAAGAGGTTCAAAATTGGTCTGACCTAGTCAAAAAGATGGATATGTATATCCAAAAAGATTGATGTAATGACATGGTATAAAATAAGATAACATCAAGTGTCTGAAATTACACATCTCACAAGGAAAGTTCAAGTAAAAAGACCATAAATCTAAATGCCAAATTCTAGGTTAAAGTGTTTCAAATGAGTCTAATCTAGGAAAAACAAAAGTTTCTAGGACTTTTGGACAAATGTGGCATCAAAATCTATGATAAAAAAGGTACATGCTAGGAATTTTGGCCAAATGTCATCAAAATCTAGACTTTAAAAAGTGGGATATTTAATCTAACATATTTGAAACACTTCTAACAAAAACTAAGCATTTGACTCTTGGATATAAACTTGATCAATAAGTATGAGGTATGAAACAAAAGGAACTTGTAGATAGTTTATTTTCTTGAAAATAATGGCATAAACTATATTCTTTCAACTAATAAGCTAGAAAAAGGTGAATGACATAACTATATTAGATAAAGGCTCTCAAAGAAAACTCAAATTGGTTGGAAAGTTTGGAAAGTTTTTGAATTATGAAAATATACCTATGAAACAAGTTTAAAAATAATTTGAGCAGCATAACAATGATAAAATTCTCAAAAGGTGTGATAAATGCTTATTTCAAGACTCTAAGGTAAAATGGTTTAACCTAATTTCTGTAGTGTAACACTACACTCCTCAACTCAAATTATACACACACACAAATTTTGATAAATCTCTAAGGAAAAAGTATGTTATCAAATGGACTCAAGACAAATTACAAAATTTGATATGTAACAAAAAATTTAGCCTAGGACTCAAATCATTAGTGACACGCAAGATGACTTGAGTCCTACTAAATGATGATAATGATGTTGAGTCTAAAAATGACACTTAATTTAAATTGGGAATTAAACTCAAGTTAAAACAAGTCAAGTGCAAAGTGGAAAACCCAATTTAACAAATCAACCTTTAAAACTTGGAAGAGTCCAATTTCAAATTTAAATAATCAATGAGGGACTTAAACAAAATGTGGCAAGTGGTTTAGACTCAAATGAGCAACATAACTGCACCAAATTGGAAGATATGACACAAAGTTTATGATAAGTTTTTGAACAAGGAAAGATATGGTTTTCACTTGGGTAGCATAATGCCTCCTTATTCAAGAAAATAGTGGATAATGTGTTTAGTTATGTAACCCCTTTGTTAACAAAAAAATTTTACTCCACATAAAAACCAATTAATCTAAGACAAAGAAAAATTAACTAACTAATCATCTTAAGCCCTAAACTGACAAGGTATGCCAAAGTGGGGTTAACTAACTAATAAGTTTTTTAACATTTCTAGATGCATTGGATGCACAAGACTTTCACATCAAAATGTAAGTGAACCAACACATAAATTAGTTCCATGGCACTTGGATTGTTGTATAAATGTCTTGCCCTTTTTATAACCACTACATATGTTAATTGATCAGTGTAGTGTGATGTTTAATGTGCTCAAACATCTTGGGCTTAGCCTTAGTGATAGGAGATGGTTTAACTGCTCAAACCATCATCCTAGTGGGGTGATCCCAATTTATATACCCCCTATGGAGAGGGGTTAAAGATGATGTTGAGAGATGAAAACTTGAGTCAAAACTTCCCTAAAGAACTTATGGGAGGTGATGAAATCCCCTTCACAATCCAAAATGCATTGAAAGAAATATTAAGTAATAACATTTTAAGGTTGTTTCTAGGTCACCCAAGCCATGCAGGTCTTGGGGAGAGCCTTCACAACTTCTCTTTTATGCCTTTATACTAAGTCTATTTGTAATCAAGTTTGCACTTTTGATCCCACAAGTTCCCTATAGGGGATAGAGGGAGAACATACACACATAACTCCCTATTTGCTTAAACTAACTAAAGAAGCAAAGATAAACAACTTACAAAAACTTGAAGTGTGTTAAATTTTAAAGAACTAAATTAAATGTGTGGTGGTATTCTTATCCCCTTGGCTTTAAATTATAAAAAATTATAAATAAAAACTACAAACTATTCAAGTAAACATCTAAGTGTTTATTTAATCACAAAAATGAAAGTTCATAATCCTTTTTAAGCACTTAAAGAGAGGTTAAAAATACTAGATTAATATTTTTTAGATCCCTTTTCAAATTGGACCTATAAATAAAAAGTTAGGTTTTTGATTAGCCTTGAAGCACTTTTCCAAATGAATAAAACAGCTTTACAAATCGAGCTCTCTGGCTTCACATAGTGCAATCCTGCCACTCCACAGTGTAATATCACTACTCTATAAAACCATGACTCAAATAGGCAATATCCTTACTTATTTTAGTTAACATAAATCCATAATATTATTACTCATGCTAACAATCTTATAGGTTATAGTGCAATACTACCACTACAAGAGTTGTGACATTGTAGCTTAATTGCTAGTGACTTACTTAAAATACCATGACTCAAATAGGTGATCCTATGACTGTCAAGTCATGGTATTAAAATATCAAGACTGCCAAATTGTAATATTATAATATCACTACTAGCAACTCAAGATATTATAATATCACTACTTAGAGAGTAGTGATGTTACAATATCGCTACTAATGAATCATAAGGTTGTAATATTGCTACTTACAAGTAGCAGTGTTGTAATATAGTTATAGAATCTATAGATAGAGACAAGGTTAGTCTGAAATCACAATTTAAATGTAATGATACAACTTAAAATGACAAAACTATGACTGTGTGATTTATGAGATTGTAGTCTAGAGGACAAAACCATGACTCCATAGTGACAAAACCATGACTTCTAGAAAAAAGAACTTTTGCTCAAATTTTCACTCTCTTTGCTCCCACACTCTAAGTTTTTGCATGATAATGGTTATTAAGTTGCCTTTAGGTGCTATTTGACTAAATTTATGATGTTAGGTCCCACCAAGCATGCCATTTGTGAATATAATATTGTAATAAGGGAAGATTAGTATGGTGTTAGTGCATGAAATCAAAATCCCAAAAAAACACACTAATTCTAGGGGGAAGCATAATAAAAGAACTAAATGAGAAACACAACTATAATATAAAATAAAAACATACCCTTCACCTTCCTTGGATTCTCTAAATAGCTTGTTGAAGTAGCTGCTCAGCTTGTGCTCAATGAGTCTTCATCAAAGGAGGCTTGGATATCTCCTGTTCTCCTTGGCACCAATGGCTTTATGATGTATTTGGCTTAGATTAACAATTGGACATGATAACATGATATAAATAGTTTAAGAGGGATTTTTAATATTATAAATTTACCCCAAGAGAGATTCTTTAATTCAATAGGCAAGGCCTCCTAAGTATAGATTTTGCAAAATTATCAGAATGAACCTAAATCATCCATCTCAAAATGAAGATGTGTGGCTAAGGATTCATTCATTTTTGGAGGCTAAATTTAATAAATTCCCTCATAAATTTTTGGGATAGAGAGGCATTAAAGAGGCATGGAAGGCATTAATGAGGCATGGGAGGGCTTGATTAGATATTTTATGCATTTATGGCCTAGGGATGTCTTTCTAATAAATGATGTCACTTGATGATGCAAAAACTCACAATCAATTTCCAAAATGAAATATTCAACAAGTTTCATAGAATTTTTAATTAGGCTCTTGATTCAAATTAATTATCCTTAAACATGATTTATCAATTTTGGTAAAAATCTTGGCAATTGGTGTACAACTTAATCAAATTAGTTATAATGTCATATTATTGGTTCAAAATTTGACTAGATTAGAATTAGGATGCTATGTCAGATTCATTGGATCTGTTATCTCGTTTAGGATGTTGTCAACATAAAATAATAAGGGATTGTGTCTTGTGTAAGAAATTTGGTAAAAAAGAGCAATCTAGAGCACTGACGTGTGAAAATGTCATTTTAACTCAAAATGATTTGATCAAAGTTAGTTATCTCATAAATTGCATTACCGCATTTAATGATACTATGGCCAAAATTGACACTTTTATATGATAAATTCAATGCTTTTAATGCATTTTAGTGTTGTTGTCCAAATTGTGATGTTTTGATAGAAATTGGTTTGAACCCTAGTCAGAGGTTATAGGTGGCCCATTTTAGGTGTCTACAAATAGGAACAATGATTGAAAACAATAAAGGTTGCATATCATTTGATCATGAAGGTAAGGTCAAATTATTTTCTAAATAAGCAACATATTTAGGTAAAGAACAATTAGAAGAATGGATAATTTTAGCTAACATACAAATAAATACAAGCAATGTCATATCAATAAAGGTAAATAACCAATATATCAATATATATATATATATATATATATATATATATATATATATATATATATCAAAGCAAACATTAGAAAGGTCAATACCACAATATGGGGTAGTTCCATATTCATATGCAAATAAAAATGAAGTTAAGAGGGGTATTTCATAGGTTTTAAATCTATAAGATGATTTTAATAATTTATATTGGTATGATCTTGATGATACTGATTATGTAAAATATGAATATGGCAATGATACAAAACCTATATAGTTGCATGATTCTTTTAATTTTCAAAAAATCAACCTTTATTCACCACATGATCTATTGATGGTAAGAATCTTAAGGGAGTCATTGGTTAATATCTTTAGATGATATTTTTTCTAATAATATATCACCTCAATATTTTACACTTGGAAAACTTAGACCCTGGCTATTCCTCTTAGTTCTTCACCTTATCTCACTTTTAGAAGTCTAACATCTACTCTATATTTATGCCCCTTGGCCTATATCTCTTTATCTAAATATTATTATGTTGATTACCTAGGCCTTTCATCTTACCAAAAATGCTTAAAATTTACTTATATTTCATATCTACAAGCTATAAACCTATATCTACTTTCCTAGTCCCTGAACACTAACATTTGGGATAGATAGTAGCATCAATGTTACTATCATGTCTTGACTCAAGTGTTCAATGCCCTAAAGTCATATGATTTGAAAATGAAATGTATCCTAATGGTTGGCCTAAGTGATTTAATGTAATTTATTACTCCAAAAGGATTGATATAAATACAACATCAACCCTCATTCATTCCTCACCTAAAAAAGACCAAAGAGACCAAGGTAACTTATTAAAAACACTCTATCAAGAATTCAATTGAAAAAATCTTACCTATTTCCATAATAGTCATAGGTAACACACATCTATAAGTCTGAATCACTAAATGAGTATCTCAAGAGGCTTATTTTCAAAGTTAAAAGCTAGTTCATTATTGTAATGGATTTCTAAATATTGTATGATTCACACATAATCCAACACATAGGGGATAAATACATGAGTTTGAGGCCCTCGTATAGAGTATTGGCTATGTAGGTAGTACCAAATGATAGTGGGGTATTTGGGGAAGCTCAATGTCATATGTCTAGTAATTCATTTACCCCCAATGTCACTTGACGATAAAAAACTAGGGTTTTACCATTTCACAAGGAATGATAATCTATGACCCAAATCCAAATGCACCAGAGTGAAGGAAAAGTAAAACCTAGAAGAATACATGTATATGAATCCTATAAAACACTATCATTAAACTCAAATAGTAGCATCAACATAACCATCCTAGGCTAATATTACTATCTAGAGAGTCAGAAGCATCAGAGCTAGAATTTGATGATTTTTCTAGAATATCCTTTACACCTACTTTCCTCTTGTTCTAGATCTAGAATTGTATTAGCATCAAAACAAAATAAGTACTTCACTTATTTGTCATTTGTATATCTAACATAGCTATACTTTCCATATTTAGACTATTTTAGCATAATAAATTAAATGTATGATTATATCTGAGTTTAAAATCTAATTAGCCCACTATAAAATTGATTATCACCCTTATGTCATTTCATTTATATATACCCCCTTTAACATATAGATAACCCAAATTTATTTCATTTTAGGGTTAAAAATATCCTTCTCTCTATTTCTAAGTTTATATAGATGCAAAATATTAAAAAATAGTAAAATATGCTAGGAAATACCAAAATTAGGACATATGCATGTTTATACATACTTTGTCATACATAATTTTGGTTGTGTATAATATTCTATATATGTTTATCTAGTTTTATATCATACATGCTTTTCTAGTGTATATGAGTGATTATATATTACATAAGACATCATTTATAGAAATAATTATAGGTGTTTTTATTGTTACACACTCAAAAACTAAATTTAGATAGGAGCATTGTGGAAGATAGGAATGCAAGTTTATGGTGTCCCTCACCTTGATCTTATCCTAGTGAGCTCACACTATCACTAATTAGTTATATACTTCACACATGATTCCTAAAACATGTATATTCATCAATTAGCTCATTGGGGGCATGGTAAACACATGTTTTATCCTTCTTTTCCCAAATTATCTTATTCACATGCTTATTAATTAACATTGTATTACATTTTATGATATTTTCACTTGCTAACATTGTGATATACTATTTACTATCTTAGTTACTAAATATTACTTAGATTACAACTTATCTCTTCTTGATTAAAATACATAATCATGCATGATTTTTATATTATATTTCTAGCTTTGTATCCTTAATGAACTTCTCTATTTGATTTGAGGACATTTGAATATGTCATTACCAAGTGGCTTTATACATTTATATATCTAATTGTATGCATGGGAGGGAATTTGAACATGTCCTTTCATGTTTTATACTCATTATGTGGACATTTGAACATGTCTTTTTATATGACGCTCAGCCTTCATTATTTCCTTATATGCACGTGAGGGAATTTAAACATGCATATATTATTTTTATATATATATATATATATATATATATATATATGTTTTCTATTTGATTGAGTGACACATAAACACACCCCTTGTTTTTGGACTCTTGGACTTCCATCATGTGCTTTCCATTTTGTGCATGTACTCTCTGATTTTGTGTATCATGGTTATGACACGTTTCTTACCTATTTTCTCATATTTGGATACCATGATGGAAATCATGCATTTCTCCTTAAGTAGTTCCATATAATGTTATATACTAATTTTCATATTTATGTACATAATTCATTTTCACAATTATCTAGACACACTTCTTGTGAATGTTTGTTCTCACATGCATCTTAGATTATCACTATGCTTAGGTTACATACACAATGATGCCATGTTTTTCCATGATGTTATTTTTACTTAGATTTACAATTTTACATCAAATAACCTACTACATAACCTTTTATTTTGAGTTAAGTACCTATTCAAACACAAAAACACACCTCAAAAGAGGATACATTCATAGGGGCTTGTTTTAGAAACCAAACTTCCTAGATCATTATGTAGACAAGATCTAATAGTGATCACACAGTTGGAATAATTTCAAGCTTATAAAACATAGAAAAAATTCAATTTGTACAGAAGAACCAGATTGGATAGGAGAGCAATACTCTAGTTTCCTTCCTATTACTATTATCTAAATACCATAAAATAGACATTTATAAAATTTATTAGAGCCTCAGTTTACTCAAAGCAGTATTCAATAGTTTCATAGTCTCAGTTTTTAGAATTAGTCAAAATTACATAATTTTGTGTCATATTTACTCAATTTGGGGGAAATCATGTGTTACATGTTATTATAGGTTTCAAATTAGGTTATAATCAAAATCATAGTTTTTTACTTAGTCTCATAATATATGTGCACTAGATATTAATTGGGGGCATGTGCACAACACATTATCATTATACTATTTTTGCACTAGTTTCATAGATGGAATGATAGTTCAAGCCATTTTCCACATTGTATACACTAAACTTAGATTATAATCAATATTTACACCTACTTTCACACTAGTTTTGGGCCAATTTTGCACTAGAATTAAACCTCATTCCACCTATAGTTGATGGCTCACTATTTGAACTAGTATCTACACTAGTTTTTGCACCAAATATATATAAGGATTCATACAAGAATTCCAAGCTACACCACTACTATGGGATGATGATGAAAGAGTTAATCACACTTGAGTTCTTGAGTACACCCACTTACAAATGAGGATTGGGGCATGAAAAATGTAATCCAATCTATGAAATTTTAATATAAGTACATAATCTACCATAATCACTAGTATTTCACCAAGAAAGCATAATTGTTCACATTCCTAATCAGGTGTATTCCTTCCTTGTGACTCTCTAGTTGCTTATCTTTCACTTTTGATCATTCATCTTAAGTTAATAATGATATTACATATGTTTCACTATAGGTTTATGCATGGAGAACAATTCAAAATCATGCATACATCCATGACTCCTTTCCATAAGTAAGTTCAAGTATATAATCTTTTTACTTTTACTCTATTACTTTCGCTTTTTTGCATTACTAGAATAAAATGGGGGGGGAAATGTAAACATATAAAATTAAAATTTAAGTTAAAACTATGCACTTGTGACCATTATTTTACACACTTATATCTAGACCTATCTTAAGGCCCTTTCTGATCACTTTAACCACCGTACACACTCCTCTAACCTGATAGATAACCCCCAAATGAACTTGTTTTGCCCTAACACACACCCCTTTTTTTGAAATAAAAAGGACCCATTATAGTTTGAATATCTTTATTAAAGGTCCTATAATCCTTAGAGATCCATGAAATTGGTTTTAATATGAAAAAGGCTAAGATTGTCCTTAATGTCTACATTTATAGAAGTTTGAATTATGAAAATTAAAGCTTGGATGGTGATTTTGATTTATTTTAAACCTTATGTTCTCATAATTCTTCTTAATTGACTTTATGGTTTTGATGAACTAAAAAAACTAATGTGTCATAACATAGTTTTTTTATGATTTATTATTCATTTATAGGACTTGTTGTTCCCAAAATTATCTACGCTCATTTTGTGGACAGCCCCTACGAAACTTGTCCATTTCGTAATCTACACTCTAAGTTCATCATTCGAGACAAGATTCTCTTGATCTCAAGTGAATTTGTCTGACATCTTAGGAAAGTTTACAACATTCCCTCACCATGATTTCTTGAAAATCATGAAACCTATTTTAGTCTTTATCTAATCAAAATGTCAATTTTGGTCATTTTTAGGGTGTTAGTGAATTTTTATTTTACACATGTTAGATTGGCCTTTTGTGCCATCCTTACATGGATTTTGTTTTTTACATGAATTGGTGGCACTTTTTGTCGCTATTACATGATATTATGCTGGCATATGTCAGGGCCGTAAATTTTTCCACCTGAGCAAAGATCTTTCAAATCTTAAACTTTGAGTGGCATTAATGGCTGCATGTATCGAGTTTTAAAATCTTGTTTAGAGCTTTTAAATGCATTTTTTTTGTCATTTCTTTTATTTCAGAGTTTCCTAGACCCCTATCCATAACCACTTGACCATGGTAATGAAAGAAGAGTTTGAATTCACCACCACCAAGCATAGGATCTTAAACTTGCTAGTTAAGTTATTTTCTACTCCTAGGGTTTTATTTTTGAGTGTTTTCTATTGAATTTTGATTTTTCTTTTCATTTTGCTTTGTCTTGTGTATCAATGACCCTTTTTTTATCTTCATTTTTCCCTAGTGAGCCTTAGCAAGTGAAAGCCACCGACCTCTTTTCATGCCCTAGGTTTTCATTGTGCATGTCATCAGTAGTTTAACCTAACTAAGGTTTACCCTCCATCTGGTTAAAAACCATCTTCCATTAACTTGGTGATGACAGCTTTAATAAGCTTCTCTCACACTTCCTATCATGAATAAGTCAAATTTATAGATGGCTACTTTCATCACTTAAAGTTTAATAAGATGTTCTAAACAAGAAGTATAAGAGTGGTAAATTTTGCCACCTCCTAGTGAAAACTTTTCAACCAATACCGCATGTGATATTAGAAAAAATTTTTGCTTAATAATTACCCTTATTTCCTATAGTAGTGGATAATTCTACCACTTGGACATTAGAACTTTGATTTCTTTGCCATATGCCTTACCAACAATTTTTGCCACTCCTACGTGCAAATGATATGTAGCAGTGGTAAATTTTTCCACCTCTACATAAACATGAGTTTTCCCTTACATGTAATGATGGAAAATTTTACTGTTAATGCAAATAGTAAATATCCCTCACATGTAAGGGTGGAAAATTTCACCGCCCATGTAAACATTCTCTTAAATTTTCCTAACTCTGGTATATTTTCAATTTTTATTTTCTGAGCCCACTTTCCTCTAGTTTTTTTCCGTACTTGTACTTTATCCCTTTCAATCACATCTCCATAGTCATGATCATCAACATGTAGTTTTCCTAGATTACCAGTACTTTCCCTAATTATATGATCATGAATTTTTTTTGTAGTTTCTTCTATGGATCTTCTTTCTTCATTGACATCCTTTTGGTAAAAGCTCTTTTAGATGATTGAGTTTTCTTTGAAGAATTTTAAAGTGATGAAGTAAAAATATCAAGGTCTTTTTTCAATCACCTCAATTACTTCTAATGTCGATGACATTAGAGATATAGAGATTGGTCATGTGGACATGGATGAGTTTGTGGAGAGAACTAATTCAAGCAATCCTAGATCTAAAATTAAGAAGATAATTGACATTAATATTCATTTGGTATCTTCTTTCTTGGTAGCAGCTCATAGCATGGAATTTGTTCTTTAGTGTGCTCAGCTTTATAATAAAGATACTAGGGATATGTTGGATGCTAGTGGCAATGTGATAATTAGAATAGATCCCAAATTCATTGATAAGGTGTTTATGTACCCTCCTTCTATAGAAGTGATAAAGCTTGATTTTGTTGAAGAGAAAAAAGAGTATGACAAAAATCCTAAAAAATCAAAGAAGGTAATCAATAATAAATGGCTCAAGATGTCAAGGGAAAACTTGTCAAGGTGGCCATGAAGTTTTCATAGAATAAGTTGGTGATCTGATAACTCTTCTTAGCAAGATAAGATGTTTGTCCTCTTCCTCATATTTCATGAATGGATGTATCCCTTCATCAAGGTAATACTCCAAGCCAAACAAACCATCTTTTGGGGAGAACAAATCAACAATGATTTGCATGAAAATTTGATGAAGGTATCCACTACATTTAAGTTCAATATGACTTCTTATTTGGTGTATATTGCACCTTCAATGAGAATATTTCTAGGTCTAACATCAGAAGGAGATAGTAGAGTAATTGTAGTGTATCAATACTACTCTCAATTAATATTGAAAGGTTTTATTCATCATTTTAGGAGAGTAAATGATGTTTTCTTTGTAGTATTCATATGTCTTTTTAATACTCAATTAGAACAAAGAAGAGTGTCAGATGAGGCTTGGAAAATGGTAAATGATTTTGGATGCATGTTTTTACAGTTTCCTTCTTTCTCATACCTAAGGGTTGGAATTTTCCAATGTCATCCTTATATACTTCCAAGATTCCCCTTAAACAAATTGGTCTTAATGGAGCTATGAAGACAAATGATCATCATGCATAATAAATAGATGGAACTCAAGAAGCTTGATTTTAGGTTCCCAGTTGAAATTGGAAAGTTTTCAGTATTAACTATTGTGAGGGTTGGAGTCATGGAAATTGAGATGCAGCTTGTAACCATGAAGCAATTCAAGAAAAGACCAAAATTTGACTACAGGGGCATGAAGGACTTAATCAAGAGGAAAACCCAATTCCATGAACCTATGATTGAATATGTTTGGGTAGATTTGAGAATATCAGAATATGTTAGGAAAATGGACTACAATAGGTTATCTCTTAAGAAGATTGAATATCTAGGACTTGTTGATATTCCTAAGAATATAGTAGATGATGGAGATTTGATTAATGATAGATAAAATATTGAATAGATTATTAATGATCCTCCCCATCCAATCCAATGTCCCCAAAAAGATTTGACATCTTTGAGGAAAAGATTTGAACCTATATTGGCAAACACCAATAATTAGCTAGCAAATAAGGGAATTGCTTTGAGAGAATTCCTCACAAATTCAAAAGCTGAGATTCAAGAGGAAACAAGAAGAAAGGTAGAGAATATGAGAAATAATAAAAGTGATGTTCCTTCTTCTTCCAAGACATATAAGCCTAAGATCATAATTGTGATGAAAATTTTGAAAGTTATGGAAAAAGAATCTGAAATAGAAGATATGGAAGTTGAGAAATAGAGCACTAAAGAACTAACAATATAAGAGATGGAGATTGAAGATATGCCTAAAAATAAATAAGAGGAGGAAAATTTGTCCCTACAATAGAATGTATAACAAGAAACAAGAGTATCTTCTCACCTTCTTGACACACCTATTACAATGCCTTCATCTATTTCTCCTATTAATGTTCCCTCTTTTGAATCTCCCTCTCATTCCAAATTTTTTTTGACAAACCTCACAACACTTTTGAAGATATTCTCTATTCCTTATGGTATATTCCTAGTTTGTCCTCCACATCTTTTGATATTGGAGATACTTCTACTTTTGATCACTTAGTAAAAGGTGTAATTTTTAATAACACTCCACCTACTGTTTCCACTACTTGTGCAAGTGCAGCTCCGGTGATGCCAATAATGGAGATAGATCCTAATGTGAGTACTTCTATGCTTCTACCATGGTTATCAACTTATAAACCCAAAAGAAAGAAACAATCCATCTCTCTAGATGACTTTGATTTCAATAAGGTAGTGTCTATAAAAGATAAGACCCTGAAGAAGCCAAAGATTCTTTCAAAAATACTTGGGGAAAAGGGACACAAATTTATAGATATTTCAATACCTCCACATGATGCAACCATGGAGAATTTTGATATAAATGATTAATCTATCTCTAGAGTTGAATTAGGAAAGATAACTCATGAAAGTTCTAAAAGTGATATGCAGCCAACCATGGACATCCTAATTCAGAAATTTGATAGGGAGAAAGAAATGAAAGATCACTACAAAGATATGGTGGAATAGTTGACTGTAGTGGTAAGGAGAATCACCATTACTTCATAAGTAGTAACTCTAGAGGCCATTTCTATAGAAGACCCCATCATTCAGAAAGTAGAAAAGACTCATCTCAAAGGAAAAGTACTTGAAGAACACTTGGACATGATGCGTGCACAAGGAATTTCCCTACTCATAGAGTTATCTAAGAAGATAGATAAAATGAGGAAAATAAGAGTAGAACTTGATGATCTCATTGATGTTTTTTCTCAAGATATTAAAAGCATAGAAAATTATCATGAAAAATGGGTGGAGATGAGAAAACTAAAAATAAGCACTCTAATATCAATTGGCATCATTATTGATAGGGAATTTTTTACTGAGACTAAAGAGGCATTGACATATAGGCATCGTGTACTTAAAATTTTGATCAATGATCTTGAATCTACAAGGAAACTCAGTGAACAAAGTGATTTCAGTCTTTTACACAAATTGGAGGAGCTACCTTGCAAGCTTACATCACAAGATAACCAATTCCTTTTAGTAGAAGAAATGATTTTGGAATTTGAAGATATGTTCTAGAAATAATTCTAAGATAATAAATTTTCAATAGCCTTTATGGACAATATTTTGGATAATCCGTTAACTCTAGATAATTTGAAAACCAAGTTAACTAATGAAAAATTAGTCACAATAGTAAGAGATGCCATAGTCAGAGCCAAGATGATTTTCAAGAACATTGTTAGTCCAAACAGTATTAGGATGCAATCAACTTTCACTATGTATGATACTCACATGAAGAAAGATGTTGATACATATTGAAGCACTTTTTTCCCTTAGTTTATTTTCCATTTTTTAGATGTACTTTTAAAATAGCTTTGGACATTTTTACATGTAATTTTTTCATATGTAATTACTTGTAAAAATATAGGAAGTCCTAAGTCAATAAGGACTCCGATTTTTGAATAGGTCAAAGTAGTTAAGTTTTTCCTAAATTTTCTCAAGGCCTCTCCCTATAAATAAAGAGGGGCTCTATTTTAATGGGATCATATTTTAGTTATTGAAACAAAAATTTGCCAAATTGAAGAGCATTTTGAGACTTTGAGTTGAAAATGTAAATAAAATTTTATCAAGTGAATGAGAAAGCAAGTGATATTTCAAACTTTGTGTTAAAATA
This sequence comes from Torreya grandis, assembly GCA_037957365.1. Lineage (NCBI taxonomy): Eukaryota > Viridiplantae > Streptophyta > Pinopsida > Cupressales > Taxaceae > Torreya > Torreya grandis. The sequence continues at coordinate 57,937 of JARHVA010008332.1, forward strand.
AATTTTTGTTGTATTGGAAATTATTCGTATGTCCTTTTCCTAATACCATTTTATCTATTTGATTAAATAATAGTGTGAGTGAAAATAATTTGGGAGATATTCTAAAGTTGATTATGGAGACTTTGTGCTACAATAATTATCTTTAGTTTATGATTTAGTATTTTAAAGAAAAGGCTATTGGAAAGGCTTTGAAATACTATTATATTTTGTGATCATATATTTTTTTGTAGTTTTTGGTGAAGACTTTGGGCTGCACATCATTCTACTATGTTCTAAGCTATAAATCAGCAAAAGAAGCAATGATAGAATTTGTGCTCTCGTGGGTTTCTTAGTTTTTCAGTCAAATATCAAGAAAGTGTTGTTTTATTTTGTAAACATCATTTTTGAAAAAAGAGAAATGGATGATGTGGTCTCACCCCTTAATTAATATTTAATTTAGATTAGTTTGTGATAGTTTATAGGAAACCTCCCCTTGCTGAGAGGAGAGATTTATCTCATTACACTATGGCTGATATAAACATTTTACCTTCAGCTAGATGATGAAAAAATATTCACCCAATAGTTTTTTGTGACTCCACTAGAGAAAGAATGTGCAATTTGAAACCTTACTCTTTAAGTTGAAGCATTTCTAGTTCTTTTCCATTCTACATTCTCGTAGATTCATAGTATACGTGAACCTAGAGAGATCAATGTATTATTGATCTTATATTTGAGTTGATACAACAAAATAATTTTGATCTCTTGCCTCTACGATCTTGCCTTCAGTGAACCAGGAGTTTTCCTCCTACCAACACCAGGTCTCCAATACTAGGTGAAGCTTCTAGTTCTAGTGCTAGTAGAGGTTTATTTATTCATACTCCATAAAGGTTTGTCATCCTACCTTTTAATCAGTAGATCATGGCAGCCCAAAGCCATTCAGGTAACACTTTTGGTCCTTTAAATTTAACCCCACCTTTGCATGAACTACCTCGTAGTTCAAGAAAGAATTTTTTAAATTTCTATGGTGATAGGAAAGTTCACCCTGATGAACACATTGCAACTTTCTGCATAGCCTATGGTGTGATAGGCATTGAACATGAAGACGTAGTAGTAAGGATTTTTGTAGAAAAATTGCAAGGTGTTACCACAGATTTGTTTTATCATCTTCAATCTCAGACTATAACCAATTGGAACACTCTCAAGACCAAGTTTGAGGCTAGGTTCAAACTTGTAAAAGATGCACATGCCTTATTGGCTCAGCTTACACAAATGAAGAAGGAGCCTCATGAGCCTATGTGAGACTTCATCACTAAATTCAATAAGCTGAGAAACATGATTCTTGAAATTACTCAGCCAACATCAGAGAATATTAAATGCTTCTTCATCAATTCTCAACTTCTTAAAGTGAGTTTTTTGTTAAGGTAGGCTAGCCCTATAGATATTCCTATCACTCAGATTTTGGCTACCAAAATTGAAGATGATATTATCCTTGAAGGTAAGATAGGAAGAGATTCCAACAAAAGTAGATTTTCCTCTTCTATCAAAGATTATTCCACAATCACCACTGACCCTATGGTGTAAAAGTTAACAAATGAATTGCTAGCTCTAAAAAGGCAAATGTCCCAAGGTATGTCTCCACCTCCTTATTATTAGGATATACCAAGGAGGACATTTCCCAACAATTCATAGCAAGGCAATGCTACTAAAAATCAAGGTCAACCCAATCATCTTCATCATACATAGGGGAAGCTTACCACTGAAGTGGTGCTGGTCAACTCAATAGTTGGTTATTATGAAGCCAAACATGATCATTATTTCTAACCTAAGTTGGACTAAGAGAATGATGCTAACCTCTTTATGTAAGGAGAAGAAGAATTAGTTGGTAACTCCACTATTAGTTTTCTAAATTACCAAGATGAAGCTAAAAAATAAGAAGTGTATGATGGAACATATGTTATTTTTACTAGGTCCCAAAATTAGTCAACTCAATAAGTTGATAAGGGAAAAATAAGAGAAGAACCTTAGCTAGTGATATCAATTTCTAAATAGGGAACTTCATTGCCTTTCCAATCAAAAGACCTGGTAAGTAATAAGCAAGTAAGTAGATCTAACAATCTTGTATCTTCTATCTCTATCCCTCAAAAAAGTACCACATCAAATAAAAATTAGAATGATGGATTTCCTTCCTCTATTTCTAGTTCATTCAAGTTATTCAACATAATAGATCATGCTAGGAAGACCAAGATCCAAATGTTAGAAGTTGAGTATTTACAAGATAATTTTGAATAGTTCGATAGGTTGGTTGAATACATCAAAAACAAAATTGTCCCTACAAGACAAGATTTTATAAAAGTGACTCATGATTCCTCAAAGAACAAATATACCCAAAATAGTATTGTCACTAATCCCCTTGTTGCATCTAGAAAAATAGAACCTTTCTATATTTCTCTATTAGTAAATGGTAATAAGTTGAGCAATTACATAATACATTATAGAGCCTTTGATAATGTTATGCCTACCAAGGTAGCAGACTCTCTTGGTCTCACCTTAACTAAGAATTTGGGGATATGTTTCTCCATGGAAAATAAGCAAGTACCACTTTTGGGTCAAATCAAAGATGCCCAATTTGCATTTTCAACTTTTCTAGACAAGAGGATTAAGATGACAGTCCTAGTGGATGATGTTCCAGCTTCTTATGGCATTCTACTTAGACGTATTTTTTGCAAGGATGTAGGTGGAGAGTTAAACATTGTCAGGATCTTGCTCCACCAATTAAAGCACATATGATTACTTCTTGTATTAGCAACTAAACACAGAATTTAACCGGAATCAATAAGTAACTAGAAATATGAAACAACATAGGAATATAAGAGACAATACACAATTGTATTAATAATCACTTAGAAGAAAATATAATAAAGAAGATGCCACTTCTTCTTCCACTTCAAAGGCTCGCCACACCTCAAGACCTTCTTCCCTCTCTCTCTCGGTCTCAACAATCAACTCCAATATAGAATTGATGTTCACCTCCACCAGTCAGAAACAATGCTGCCAGTACACCAAGTACACAACCGTACTCCAAGTAGATCTCCTACTCTCTGCTGCTACCTACAAATCACCAAACCTTACTCACCATTGTAGATCTCCAAAAGAAGCCATGCACACCTGCTGACCAAGATCATACATACACGAAGAACCCTTCTGATTCTCCAAACCAGCACCCACACTTGGTACTGCAGCACTAAGAGGAACACACCATTGCTCTCTTCTCTTAGATGGAGCTTATTTAGCTCTCTTACTCTCTAGCACTATTTTACAATATAGCCTATGAGTCTATTATATAGATCTCATGCTTACAATAATTACACTATCCTAATTACAATAATTAGACATGTAACTCAAGACTATAATTAGCCTTTACATGCAAACTCTCAGTTCAATGAACTAAGTGTCCATGCAACAAATAGTTCTAGAATCACCACAGGTGACTGAAATTGGTCCCTATCTGCCTGGAGGTGACCGATGTCAGCGGACCTCCTCCTGATGCTGATTGTCTTTAGCTCACACCTGCCGATGTTGGTTGCCTTCTACACTGCACTCCACCGACGCCGGTCTCCTTGGAACTCAGCAACCTCCTCCATGTTTGCACCAGTTGAAGATTTTAGCTCCACAACCTAAAAATCTCCCACTTGGAGATAAATAGATGCAATTGTACCTATACCTATACACCATCTAATTTTATTCCCTGACTTGTATCCCTCTTCAAGCTTAATCCTGAAGACCAACCACCACACACCTTGTGATGCTCTACCTGTCATCCAAATCTCTTACCACATTCACATCTATAAACCCCTGTAGAAATGAACTTGACCCTGCGTAGCATGTGCACCTACTGCTGGTCCCTTTAAGAATCCACTGAACTGCCCTCCAATACTTCTTTCCCAAATTGTCTCCAAACTTTTTGACAACTCCCACTACTTGGGAAAACTTAGGTCTACACTAGACCTCATGTGATTTCAAACACTTATTCTAAGCTCTACTTGAACTGTCTAGCCCTTGGTGTGCTTTTTGATTCTGCATCCTGCATCTTGAACCCTGCCAACACTGTCTTCACATCAGCTCCCACTGGAGACAAAATCTCCATGTCTCTTATGCCAAAGAATTTTGCTACTCCAAATTCTTCCTGACATACCTCTAAATTAACCTTACCCTTAGCTCAACAAATCCCTGTATGTATAAACCTGCTAGAAAATCACCTACATATAGTAACTGGATAATGTTGTGACTCATTATCCACTTGGTAAGACAAAAGCACAATAGTTACATTGACATTGACTGAAGCCATGCTTAGTCATCCACTTGTCAAACCTTGTACCACTATCCTACAACTACCTCAAGACCATATGCCTTGGCCTTCCATCTCATGTATCCATCCACTCTCTTCTTTAACTTGGGAATCCATCCCTCATCCAGTGCCTTCATCTAGTTGACAACTCCACCAACAAATACCTGTTTGGTTCTTCTCCAAGGACTCACTCTTCATCCATGCCAAGCTCCCACTATTTTTGGATTCTACCTGCATTGCTTCTTCACATCTTTCTAGTTCTTGACCATCAGTAAGCAATATAAAGAAGGTGAACAATGAATATGAGGTTCACTTACCCTTTCTAACCTCCATATGGACATTTGAGACTTGTTGACAGCTTGATGTCTGCCCACCATCCGTTCCAGTGACCAATCTCAGCCATCTCTCAATCTGCTCTTGATTGATGTTGGTTCCTTGCACTGACCCTGATTGTCAACGTTGTTTCCCTGGCTGATGCCGGTATCCCTTCTACCAATGTCAGTTCCTTTATGACTGATGTTAGTCTTCCTGTTGCTAATGTTAGTTACTATCTGACTGATGTCGGTACCTGTGTTCACCTGTGAGTAATAACTTTTTACCCATGAGCTCTCCATGGATCAAAACCTTGTTCAAATCAACACAGCCCTACTCAGAATAATTCAGTCCCCTCAACTGATCTCTGTCTGTCATCTCCTCCATGAACACCAAGGCTTTCCAGTTCTTAAGTTTGTCAAAGACATCTGACCTCTACTTAAAAACTTGCATTCCCCTCTTACATATGTGACTAAGCCTACGAAGCCACATCTCTACAACAGAAGGTGAATCAATAATATAAGTAGATAGATAAAGGATACCTACTTTCCTACCACCATATAATTCAAGTGCATCCACCGTGAGAGTTACTGTGCATCTCCCATCACCCAAATTTCTTGAAGAAATTAGACTCATCTCCAAGACTGGTCCCTGCATGACTTCCTTCAACACCCGTGTGTTATCCGTCTGCAATTTTATCTTCACTTCCCTTTCATCAATAATCTGACAAGGCTCACCAACCCCTAAATAAATCTCTCCAAAGTCTCCAAATACATACCTATGAAAAGATGCTCTATTTCAAGCTGCATGGAAAGAGGCAAAAGAATTTGTAAACCAAGATTCTACTTTATCCAGAGCAACTTGTGCAACATCACCTGCAACATCTGCTTCTACACGTTGATCTTCTACCGACCAATAATCTACCTTTACCTACTCTTTCTTTCCATCAATCAGACCATTCATGCTATTCAATTTCTCATTCGTAGCTTACTATCTTCTGCCATTACTATACTCCCACTCAATTTGAAAGCCCTACGAGTGACTTGTAATCAAAAACCACTACCAGATCTGAACCACCTATTAGTCAACCCAACCAAAAGCTCTGATACCACTTGTTGGTATCAGCTCTTGAACCTACAACTAGGCTCTAATACCACTTGTCAAGATCTTGCTCCACAAATTAGAGCACATATGATTACTTCTTGTATTAGCAACTAAACACAGAATTTAACCAGAATCAATAAGTAACTAGAAATATGAAACAACACAGGAATATGAGAGACAATACACAATTGTATTAATAATCACTTTGAAGAAAATATAATAAAGAAGATGCCATTTCTTCTTCCACCTCAAAGGCTAACCACACCTCAAGACCTTCTTCCCTCTCTCTCTCAGTCCCAATAATCAACTCCAATACAGAATTGATGTTCATCTCCACCAGTCAGAAACAACGCTGCCAGTACACCAAGTACACAACCATACTTCAAGTAGATCTCCTACTCTCTGCTGCTACCTGTAAATCACCAAACCTTACTCACCATTGTAGATCTCCAAAAGAATCCATGTACACCTGCTGACCAAGATCATACATACACGAAGAACCCTTCTGAATCTCCAAACTAGCAACCACACTTGGTACTACGGCACTAAGAGGAACACACCATTGCTCTCTTCTCTCAGAAGGAGCTTATTTAGCTCTCTTACTCTCTAGCACTATTTTACAATACAACCTATGAGTCTATTATATATATCTCATGCTTATAATAATTAGACTATCCTAATTACAATAATTAGACACGTAACTCAAGACTATAATTAGCCTTTACATGCAAACTCTCAGTTCAACAAACTAACTGTCCATGCAACGAACAATTCTAGAACTGCCACAGGTGACTGACATCGGTCCCTGTCTACCTGGAGGTGACTGACGTCGGCTGACCTCTTGCCGATGTTGGTTGTCTTTAGCTCACACTTGTCGATGTCAATTGCCTTCTACACTGGACTCTGCTAACGTTGGTCTCCCTGGAACTCAGCAACCTCCTCCATGTTTGCACCAGTTGAAGCTTTTAGCTCCACAACCTAACAAACATGGATCTATCTGAAGTAGGGATACCTATTAAAGGCATCATGAAAAATTTGCTTCTTGAGAAAGAGGAAAAATATATTGTTACCCAAATAACAAACCCTAAAGCTCAAATTCTGTTTGAGTCCTCAAGAATGGGTAATTATTTTCTATCCACTAAAGATTTTTTAATCCATTAGATGAAAGTTAATTAGGTGATATTTTAGATATTTTAGATATAAAATTAGAAGAGTATTCATAGGAGATTTTAGGTAAAGAGGGATCTTCCCTCACTGATGAAGAGGAATCTTCTGATCAATGAAATTCAAGAAAAACAAATTTTAATGAGGTTTGGATTTTAGAATTTGACGGCAATTATTCCTCTACCAGTTCTAGAGCTAGAATTGTTTTGATATCTCCATAAGGAGATATTTTACCTTGCTTATATAAGTTATAATTTAAAAATACCAACAACATTGATGAATATGAATCATTGTTTCTCGAGTTGAAAGCTGCTCATGCTAAAGGTGTTAAGATTCTTCATGCTCGAGGAAATGCTAAATTGGTGGTTTGTCAAGTGAGAAATCTATATCAAACCAAAAATAAAAGATTATGACATTATCTCAATCACGTATGGGATCGTATTTAAAGTTTTGATGCTATCAATATCTCTATGGTGCCAAGAGAGTTTAACGATCATGCAGATTAATTAGCTGTCTCTACAACTCTCATGGTTCTTCATAAATATTTTAAAGGAAATAAAAACACTATTGAGATGGTATTTCAACTAAGTGTACCTGATAATGTTGACCATTGGTAGGTGTTGAATGGTGATAATAAAATTATTGATTGTTTGGAAAAGATAGATAGATTTGATGAGCTCTATTTTGAAGGTAGTGAATCTCCACCACGGGAATACATTTCTAAAATAGATTCACAAATTGGTGAAGAGTTTCTTCAATTAAAAGGGAAAAAAATTACAAAAGGTTTAGTTTCTCTTGAAAATCTATTTGATAAGCATGATAGATATATCAAGCAGTAGCAACAACTAGATTCAAGTTCTTCTATGGAATTTGAGCATGTAAATTTGAGTTTGGAGACAGATCCCAAAATGGTTAACATTGGGAAATGTTGCACTAATGATGAAAATTTTAAATTCATTACTCTCCATCATTACATTTATGTTTTGCCATATTATTACGATGATTTGAAGTCCTTCAAGCCTAAGGAAATTTAGCATGAAATTCCCCTTAAAGCTAGGTCATTGCCTCACAAACAAAAACAAAGGCAATATAACCCCAAAATATCAGGTATTATCCTTTCTAAGATTCAAAATATGTTGAATGCAAGGATAATTTTTCTAATTCATCATTCCACCAGATTGTAAACATAGTTCTTTTAAGGAAGAAGAACAAAGAAATCTATATTTGTGTTGATTTTAGGAATCTCAATCAATCTTCTCTAAAGGATAACTACCCCTACCCATCATGGACCAAGTATTGCAAATAGTAACTAGTTTAGAAATGTTGTCTATGTTAGATGGTTTTTTTGGGTATAATCAAGTGGAAGTTAATAAAGTAGATCAATATAAAACTACTTTCACTATGCCTTGGGGCACATTTGCATATCATAGAATGCCTTTTGGTCTAATCATTATTGGTGCCATATTATAGAGAGTAATGGACCTAGCCTTCAGAGATGAGATAGGGAAGTTAATTATGGTGTATCTTGATGACTTGACTATTTTTTCCAAACATTGTCCTGATCATGTGCATATTTACGACAAGTGGTGGAATGTTGTCGATAAAATGGTATTTCTTTCAATCCTAAGAATTTAGTTTTTGGGGTTATAGAAGGTAAACTTTTTGATCACATTTTATCTCGAGAAAGCACTAAAATTGAATTAGAAAGAGTCAAATATATTCAAAGTCTTACTTTGCCTACTACTAAGACTGTAGTTCATTCTTTCTTTGGAAAGGTGAATTTTCTATGAAGGTTCATTCTTGACTTTGCAATGAAAACCCATCAATTCATCAACATGATGAAGGGTAAGGCTACTTTCTATTGGACTATGGAAGGCAAAGCATCATTTGAATATATCAAGAAGGCTATTACTCATGATGCAGTCCTTGTTTGTCCAAACTATACCAAAGATTTCATAGTATACAGCTATGTTTCTAAACATACACTTTCAACCATTTTGGTTTAGTAGAATGAAGGTATGGAATCTCCCATATCATTTATGAGTTTTCCTCTCAAAGCTCACAAATTGTAATATTCAAACATGGAGAATCATTATTATTCCATGGTTAAGGTGGTAAAACATTTCTGATTCTATATCATGAATTCACATACTGTTGTTCTAGTGTCTGACACAATAGTAACGTCTATTCTAACTCAACAAGAGTTTAGTAATAAAAGGGAAAATTAGATTTCTAAGATCCAAGAGTTTGATCTTGATATAAAACCTACTAAGCTTATGTGTGGAAGAGGCTTATGTCAATTGATTACTGATAATGTACCAAAAGAGATAGAGGATGAAGAAGTAAAAGTTGAAGACATGCCAACAGTTCTTTTTATCACTACTACTGATGAGTGCCATTCAAATATCAATCATTTTATTACCTATGGCAAGTATCCTACCCATTTGTCTTATAAAGAGAAAAGAACTATTAAGTTGAAGGCTACTACTATGTCTTATGGGATAATGGTTTGTACAAAAGAAGCCTTGATGGAGTATTTCTTCATTGCATGGATAAAGTGCAACAAAGTAAACTTTTAGAGTCTTTCCACAATTTGGCTTGTGGAGGACATTTTTATACACCTATAATAGCTCACAAGATTCTATGAGCTAGATACTATTGGCCTACACTATTTTAATATGCATATAATTGGGTACGTAGGTGTGAGTTGTGTCAATAGTTTATTGGGAAACCCAAGCTAGCTGCATTATCTCTCAAGCCCATGGTGATTGATGAAAATTTTTAGTAATGGGGTAGTGACTTCATTGGCACTATGAACTCACCCTCAAGTTCTGGTCATGACTATGTCCTCACCGTGATAGACTATTTTACCAAGTGGGTGGAAGCCACCCAATTAAGCATGCTACTTCAAAAGTGGCATGCAATTTCCTTAAGGAAAATATTATTTCCTAATTTAGAGTTCCAAAAAAGATTATAGTAGACAATTCAACTTGTTTCTCTTCCCATGAGATTACTAACTTTTGCTACAAGCATAGGATCATTCTTTCCCACTCCTCAGACTATTATCTGCAAGGAAATGGTTAGGTAGAATCAAGTAACAAAAATCTAGTTACTATTATCAGGAAATTGGTAGATGAGAATCATATAACTTGGCATAAAGCATTGTTTGATGCTTTATGGGTAGACAGTATTACCCCTAAAATGGTAATAGGCATGTCACCATTTTACCTTCTATATGGTATCAATGTAGAGATACCAATTACCTTGGAACTACCGGCACTGGAGTTGGGAAAGGCAGTGGAAGATGTCATGTCCCCTTTTTAGTTGACATGTTCTGAGTTCATGGTTAGCCTATTATGTGACCCTCATAGGCTGATAGGATGGTTAGAGGGTTTTGATGGAGATTGGCTTGGCTTTGTTTAGCAAAATTTTTCTAGTTGGCTTTCGTTTGGGCTCGATCAGACATGTATTGAGGGAGATATTAATATTTGATTGATTTAATCAAATATTAATTATTTGGTCTAATTTTAATTTAGAAAATCTAATTCTAATTTAAGAAAACCCTAATTAGGGAAAGCATATCTTTTTGAGGGTATAAGGGTTTCTCATGAAGGCCATTATTGATTATGCATTGATTATTGACTATTTATTTTGAAGAATTCTTCTGTGAAGACTTAGAAAAGGGTTTTAGGATTCCATCTGCATTGGAAAACATCCACTCTTTAGTGTGTGCAATTTAGAGGCTGTGAAATATCAGCTGATCTATTGCCAATTTGAGAGATAGCTTCATACAAAAGTTATCATAGAGGTTTATAGATTTGGGAGATAACTTCACACAGAAGTTATCACAAGGATTTCAGGTATTTATTTCCTTATGTTTTGATTTAATAAATTATATAGATAGAGATATTTTGTATTAGAGCCATATATCTTCAGATCAGGGGTTGAAACCAATAGGGTGTGCTTTATTGGTAGCTATATGAAGTTTGTACAGACCCATACAAATTCACACAGAGACTGACATCAGCAGGCAGAGATCCACATCGACCGACATCAGCCAACCTATCACCGATGTCGGTAGGTTAACCACCCCAGTCGATCGATGATGGTAGTATAACCAACATCAGGGACTGTGTTTTTGACATAGTAGGCTGAGATGCATAGATTCATGGTATTTTTTAGATTGTTGGAAGATAATCAAGTTTTTAAGACCATATCTGAATATTCCTTTTTATGCATGACTGAGGACATCTATTGTAACCATCTGGACAAATAATAAGATTATTAATTTGCCAGTTAAGAGATTTACTATGATTTATTTATTTATTTGAAATTATTTTGGCAAAATCATATCTTTGTTCAGAGCTATTTTTATTTCTATATTCCTTATTTGAAGGGGACATTACAGTGGTATCAGAGCTAAATCCTACCATCCTAAGGTTTGGACAATCTTATGCAGCCACAAGAGTTGGGACCACACAGGTACAACATGCACAGTAGAGCCTTGCTTAAAGGTACCCAAGTGTTAGAATAGTAGTGAATAACCATGAGTGATAGGCATGAGGGTAGCCCACCCTAGGACCACATGCATAATGATGATCAGGACACTAGAGAGTTCTTTCGTGTTATGGTTACAGGCCAGCAATAGATGAATTAGGCAATACAGGCACTCACTACTATGGTAGAGAGGATGAACCCACCTATTAGACAAAATGGGGAACAAGCAAATAATAAAAGTGATACTATTAATTAGAGACCACAATGGACCTATTCTAGAACCACTGATAGACCTACACATCTTACATTTGTTCAAGAGGAACTAGAGGTTCTAGTAGAGGAGGCGATAGGAGATTATGTATTTACAAATTCTCTCATGGCTGCGAATGATGAGTGGGAGTTATTATCACCTAAGGTCAAGGAGATGATGTCTTTTGACCATTTTGTTACTCTAAGGAGAGAGCACTATAGATTAGTCAGACAAGACAGGAGGCCTAGAGGTCAACTTAGTGAGCTAAAGAAGGCTACTGACAAGCTTTCTTTGACTAATTCTGACGACAGTGGCAAGATGACAGCACAAGCTTGGGTCCATAAGCTGGACAAATTCTTGGTATTGAGGCCAATGACAGAGATAGATGCCATTAGATACGCCACTTTGCACTTGGATGGAGTAGCACATGATTGGTGGTACCATGGTATGGTAACACTTTAGCATAACCAGGTGACCGAGTACTAAGACTTAATGGATAGGTTGATTAAGAGGTTTGACAGGAAAGATCTCAAGGTTTACTTTCAAGATTTGGCATAGTTGAAACAAAAAGGTAACTTGGAGTCCTTTATTAGTGAGTTTCAGCGATTGACAGTCATGGTGCCAAACATTTCAGAGTGTAGATTGGTAGTTCTCTTCATGGAGGGATTGGCAGAGCCATTGAGAGGTTGGATCAAAGCATTTGATCCTCCTTCATTACAGGAAGCTATGAAGAAGGTGTGAAGTATGGAGATGGCAGCCCCATCTAGTAAATATAACTCTAGATGTACTTCTTCATCCAGAGATCATAAATGCTCCAACAGAGATAGAGAGAGACTGAATTTTAACATAGATAAATTAGGTGTAAAGAATGATTCAAAGACCAATCTAGTAGCACCACCTTTAGATCATGAAGCACTTAACGATCTACATAGGAAGAAGCTTTGCTTCTACTGCAAAGGTCCCTATGATGCCAATCATGATTGTCCTTTGAGGCCTAAGGGCAAGGCCAATCGAGTTATGTGGGCATATTATTAGGATTTTGATTTAGTGGATTCCAAACAACAAAATAGTTTTGAGGGGGCAGAGGTAGAGGCTTTAGATCCTAAGGTAGAGGTAGAGTTAGAGCTTCACATATAGGAGGCACACGTATCCAACATTTAGTAGGATGAGTCATTCAGACTCCATGGAGTTTTGGCAGGGCAGAAGGTCATCACCCTTCTTGATATAGGAGCCACACATAATTTCATAAATGATTTGTGGAGAAGCATGGACTCACTACTGAAGATTTTGAAGGCATTAGAGTTAAGGTATCCAATGGTCACACTCTTAGGTGTGAGCGTATGATTAGAGACCTCCCATTGTGCTTGATCAACTATGAGTTCAAGGCTAATTATTATGTGGTAAACATGGGGGATATAGACTTAGTCTTGGGTATGAAGTGGCTTCATTCATTTGAGGAAGTTACTCTTCATCTCAAGGACATGGAGGTTCACTTTGATGTTGATGGGAAGACACATATTCTTAAGGCAATATAGGGCAACAACTTTAGATATATGTTTTTTCATCGAATGGAGATGCTCATACGACATGACATGATAGAGTGCGATGACGAGTGCACATTGGCACCAACACAGGAGAGCTATGAGGATGAGCTTGGTCTTGAGGTGAGTTTAGTTTAAGAGTTATCACATGTGGTAGGGACTCAGCTTTATGTTACATTTGGGTCACAGGTTGATGATGATATGACTATTTCTAGCCTTCACAATCCAGATTTAGATATTATTTAGGTAAGGAGTTTACTTGAGTTGCTTGCTAATTTTCATTTATGGATTAGATGTTTAGGTGCTTATCTTAGTACTAGAGATGATGTGACACCATTAGATGAGAGTTGTGAGGGACATGGCATGGAGTTTGTGTTGATTGATAGTCGTAGAGATCATGACTACATTTGGGATCCAGGTGGATTGATTGATTTGTCATTCATCGATTGCTTGAGGGCAAGCAATTTCAGGAGGGGCAGATTGTCATGTCCCCTTTTTAGTTGACATGTTCTGAGTTAATAGTTAGCCTATTATGTGACCCTCATAGGCTGATAGGATGGTTAGAGGGTCTTGATGGAGATTGGCTTGGCTTTGTTTAGCAAAATTTTTCCAGTTGGCTTTTGTTTGGGCTCGATCAGACATGTATTGAGGGAGATATTAATATTTGATTGATTTAATCAAATATTAATTATTTGGTCTAATTTTAATTTAGAAACCCTAATTCTAATTTAAGAAAACCCTAATTAGGGCAAGCATATCTTTTTGAGGGTATAAGGGTTTCTCATGGAGGCCATTATTGATTATGCATTGATTATTGACTATTGATTTTGAAGAATTCTTTTGTGAAGACTGAGCCAAGGGTTCTAGGATTCCATCTGCATTAGAGAACATCCACTCTTTAGTGTGTGTGATTTAGAGGCTATGAAATATTAGTTGATCTATTGCCAATTTGAGAGATAGCTTCATATAGACGTTATCACAGAGGTTTATATATTTGAGAGGTAACTTCATACAGAAGTTGTCACAGAGCTTTCCAAGTATTTATTTTATTAGGTTTTTGATTCAATAAGTTATATAGATAGAGATCTTCTATATTAGAGCCATATATCTGGAGATCAGGGGTCTAAAAAATAGGGTGTACTTTATTGGCAGTCGTACGAAGTCCGTATAGATTTGCATAGAGACAGACATAAGCAGGCAGGGATCCATAAAGACCGACATCGGCTGACCTATCACTGATGTTAGCAGATTAATGATGCTAGTCAACCGATGATGGCAGTATAATCGATGTCGATGACTATGTTTTTGACATAGCAGGCTAAGACGCATAGATTTAGGCTATTTTTCAGACTGTTGGAAGATAATCAGGTTTTTAAGACCGTATCTGAATATTCCTTTTATGCATGACTGAGGACATCTATTGTAACCATCTGGATAAATAATAAGATTAGTAATTTTCCAATTAAGAGATTTATTGTGATTTATTTTTTTATTTGAAATTATTTTGGAAAAATCATATTTTTGTTCAGAGCTATTTGTATTTCTATATTTCCTATTTGAAGGGGACATTACAGAAGATTAGACTTTTGAAATTTCTATTGATAAAAGGGCCATGTACTTAATTGAGCTAGAGGAGCAAGAAACTATGGTAGTGGACTATATCACTGAGCATCAGAGTCAAGTAAATAAACTCTTTGATAAGAAAGTAAGGATTTATGAGTTTTAGATTAGAGATCAAGTCTTATTATGGGACAAGAGGAGAGAACAAAAAGGAATGCATGAAAAGTTTGATTCCTTATGGAGAGGTCCATTCACCATTCATCAATTCTATGGTGGAAATATATTCTTGCTAGAATATCAAGATAGAACACCATTATTGCTACCTCATAGTGGGAAACATCTAAAACACTTCAATCTTGGAAGTATCAGATAAGTTCATTTGTACATTTATATAGTTTTATGTTTTTATTTTTGTATTTTTGTTTAAGTTATTTGTGTATTTTTCTTTTTGGGAGCTTGAATTTATAGCCTAATGGCATGGATGAAGGCACTTAGAGACTAAATTCTACTCCCTTTGATTATTTCAAAATTCAATCGATGGAAGTTCCCTAGCTGAAGCCAACTATTGTTCCCAAAATTAGCTACACTCATTTTGTAGACAACCCCTACAAAACTTGTCCATTTCATAATGTACACTCTAATTTCATCATTCAAGACAAGATTCTCCTGATCTCAAGTGAAGTTTTTTGACATCCTAGGAAAGTTTAAAATATTCTCTTGCCATAATTTCTCAAAAATCATGAAACCTATTGTAATCTTTATCTAATCAAAATATCAATTTTGATCATTTTTAGGGTGTTAGTGAATTTTTATTTTCTACATGTTAGGTCAACCTTTTGTGCTTCCCTTACATGGATTTTGTTTTTTACATGCATTAGTGTCACTTTTTGCCACCACTACATGATCTTGTGCTAGCACGTGTCAGGGTGGCAAATTCCACCGCCTGAGCAAAGATATTCCAAATCTTAAACTTTGAGTGGCATTAACGGCTATGTGTGTTGAGTGTTAAAAGCTTGTTTGGGGATTTTAAATGAATTTTTTTTGTCATTTATTTTATTTCAGAGTTTCCTAGACCCCTCTCCACAACTGCTTGATTGTGGTAATGAAGGAAGAGTTCAAATTTGCCACCTCCAAGCTTAGGATCTCAAACTTGGTAGGTAAGTTGTTCTCTACTTGTAGGTTTTTGTTTTTTGAGTGTTTTCTACAAAATTTTGATTTTTATTTTCATTTTGCTTTGTTGTGTATGTCTTTGACCCTTATTTTATATTTTTTTTTGCCTATTGAGCCTTAACAAGAAAAATTTGTCGACCTCTTTTCATGCCCTAGGTTTTCATTATGTGTGTCATCAGTGGTTTGACCTGACTAAGGTTTACCCTCCATCTGGTTGAAAATCATAATCCATTAACTTGGTGATGATGGCTTTAATAATCCACTCTCACACTTCCTGTCATGAATAAGTCAAATGTATAGATGGCTAATTTTGTGGCTTAAATTTTTATAAGATGTTCTAAAAAAGAAGTGTTAGAGTGGTAAATTTTATTGCCTTCTCTTAGTGAAAACTTTGCAACCAATACCACATGTGATATTAGCAAAATCTAATGCTCAATCATTATCCTTATTTCCTATAGTAGTGGCTAATTCTACCACTTGGACATTAGAACTTTGATTTCCTTGCCATATGCCTTGCTGGCATTTTTTGCCACTCCTACATGCAAACAATATGTAACAACGATAAATTTTACTACCTCTACATAAACATGAGTTTTCCCTTACATGCAATGGTGGAACATTTTGTCGTCGATGCAAATAGTAAATATCCATCACATACAAGGCTGGCAAATCTTGCCACCTATGAAAACATTCTCTTAAATTTTCCTAACTTTGGGATATTTTAAATTTTGCTTTTCTAAGCCTTCTTTAATTTGGTTTTTTGGCCTTCTCAAACTTTAGACCTTTCAAGCACATCTCCATAGTTGTGATCATTGATATGCAATTTTCCTAGATTGCCAGTACTTTCCCTAATTACATGCTCATGAATTTTTATTGTATTTTCTTCTATGGATCTTCTTTATTCATTGACATCCTTTTGGTAAAATCTCTTTCAAATGACTGAGTTTTCTCTGAAGAAGTTGAAAGTGATGAAGTAAAAATATCAAGGTGTTTTCTATTCACCTCAGTTACTTCTAATGTCGATGACATTAGAGATACAGAGATTGGTCATGTGGACATGTCTGAGTTTGTGGAGAGAACTAAATCAAGCAATCCCAACTCTAAAATGAAGAAGATAATTAAAATTAACATTCATTTGGTATCTTATTTCTTGGTAGTAGCTCAAAACATGTAATTTGTTCTTTAGTGTGCTTAGTTTTATTATAAAGATACTAGGGCTGTGTTGGATGCTAGTGTCAATGTGATAATCAGAATGGATCCTAAATTCATTGATAAGGTTTTTATGTGCCCTCCTACTAAATTAGTGATAAAGCTTGATTTTTTTGAAGCACAAAAAGAGTATGACAAAAATATTGAAAAATCAACGAAAGTAATCAATAATAAATGGCTCAAGACATCAAGGGCAAACTTGTCAAGGTGGCCATAGAGTTTTCCTAGAAGTGAATTTATAGAAGAATTTGGTGATCTGATAACTATTCTTAATAGGATAAGAGGTTTTTCAACTTCCTCACAGTTTCATGAATGGATGTATCCCTTCATCAAGGTAATACTCCAAGGCAAACAAAGCATCTTCTAAGGAGAACAAATCAGCAATGCTTTACATGAACAATTGATGAAGGTATCCACTACCTTAAAGTTCAATATGAATTCTTATCTAGTGTATATTGTAGCTTCAATGAGAATCTTTCAAGGTCTGACATTAGAAGGAGATAGGAGAGTAATCCTAGTGTATCAATACTACTCACAATTAACAGTGAAGGGTTTTATTCATCATTTTAAGAGAGTAAATGATGATTTATTTATAGTATTCTTATGCCTTTTTGATCCTCGACTAGAACAAAGAAGAGTGTCAAATGAGGCTTGGACAGTGGTAAATGATTTTCGATGCATGTTCTTATAGTTTCCTTTTTTCTCATACCTAAGTGTTGGATTTTTCCAAGGTCATCCTTATATGCTTCCAAGATTCTCCTCAAATAAATTGGTATTAATGGAGCTATGCAGATAAATGATCATCATACATAATAAATAGATGGAAATCAAGAAGCTTGGTTTTAGGTTCCTAGTTGAAATTAACAGGTTTTTAGTATTAACTACTGTGAGGGCTAGAGTCATGGAAACTGAGATGCAACTTGTAACCATGAAGCAATTTAAGAGAATACCAAATTTTTACTATAGGGGCATGAAGGACATAATCAAGAGGAAAACCCAATTACATGAACCTATGATTGAAGATGTTTTGGTAGATTTGAGAATAATGAAGATGTCAGGAAAATGGATTAAAATAGGTTCTCTTGAGTAGATTGAATATCTAAGACTTGCTGATATTCTTGAGAATCTAGTAGATGATGGAGAGTTGATTAATGATAGATACCATATTGAATAGATCACTAATGCCCCTCTCCCTCCAATTCAATGATCCCAAAAAGAGTTGACCTCTTTGAGGAAAGGATTTGAACCTATATTAGAAAATACCAATAATTGGCTAGAGAATAAGGGAATTACGTTAAAAAAATTCCTCACAGGTTCAAAAGATAAGATTCAAGAGGAAAAAAGAATAAAGGTAGAGAATAGGACAAAGAATGAAAGTGATGTTCCTTATTCTTCCAAGCCACATAAACTTAATATCATATTTGTGATGAAGAAGTCGAAAGTTGTGGAAAAATAATCTGAAATAGAAGATATAGAAGTTGAGAAACAAAGCACTAAAGAACCAGCAATGAAAGAGATTGAGATTGAAGATAGGCATACAAATCAACAAGAGGAGGAAACTTTGTCCCCATAAGAGAATGTACAACAAGAAATGTGAGTCTCTTCTCCCCTACTTGGCACACCTATTGTAGCTCCTTCATCTATTTCTCCTATTAATGTTCCCTCTCTTGAATCTCCCTCTCCTTCCAAAATAATTTTTGACAACACTAAAAAATTTTTTGAAGATATTCTCCATTCCTTAGGGTTTATTCCTAGTTTTTCCTCCCCATATTTTGATATTGGAGATACTTCTACTTTTTATCACTTAGGAAAAGGTGTAGTTTTTACTAAAACTCCACCTATTGTTTCCACTACCTGTACAAATGTAGCTTCAATGATGCCAAAAATGGGGACATATCCTAATGTGAGTAATTTTATTCTTCCACCATGGTTGTCATCTTATGCACCCAAAAGGAAGAAACAAGCCATCTCCCCAAATGACTTTGATTTTAATAAGATGGTTCCTATAAAAGCTTGGACCCCGAAGAAGCCAAAGATTCTTTTAAAAATACTTGGGGAAAAGGGACACAAATTTTTAGAGATTTAAAGACCTCCACAAGATAAAACCATGGAGAATTTTGATATAAATGATTAATCTATCTCTAGAGTTGAATTATGCAAGATAACTCATGAAAATGCCAAGAGTGATATGAAGTCAACCATGGACATCTTGATTCAAAAATTTGATAGGGAGAAAGAAACGAAATATCACTACAAAGCAATGGTGGAATAGTTGATTACAGTGGTAAAGAGAATCACTTTCACTTTAGAAGTAGTAACTCTAGAGGCCATTCCTATAGAAGACCCCATCATTCAAAAAGTAAAAAAGACTCATCTCAAAGGAAAATTACTTGAATAATACATGGACAAGATGCATGCACAAGGAATTTCCCTAGTCACCGAGTTATCTGAGAAAACAAATAAAATGAGGAAAATAAGAGTAGAACTTGATGATCTCATTGATGTTGTTTCTCAATATATTTAAATCATATAAAAATATCATGATAAATGGGTGGAGATGAGAAAACTAAAAATAATCACTCTAATATCAATTGGTGTCATTACTAATAGGGACTTTTATACTAAGACTAAAGAGGCATTGACATATAGGAGTCATGTGCTTAAAAACTTTATCAGTGACCTTGAATTTGCAAGGAAACTTAGTGAAAAAAGTGATGTCATATTTGTGAATAAATTGGAGTATCTACCTTGCAAGCTTACACCACAAGATAACCAATTCCTTTCAGTAGAAGAAATGACTCATGAATTTTAAGATATGTTCTAGAAAGAATCTAAAGATAAGACATTTTCAATAGCCTTTGTGGACAATATTCTAGATAATTAGTTAACTCTAGATAATTTGAAACCAAGTTAAATAGTCATTCAAAATCAATCACCATAGTAAGAGATGCCATAGTTAGAGCCAAGATTATTTTCAAGAACACTATTAGTTCAGACAGTATCAGGATGCAAGCAGCTTTGACTATGTATGATTCTCACATGAAGAAAGATGGTGATACAAATTAAAGCTATTTTTTCCCTTAGTTTATTTTCTATTTTTTAGATGTACTTTTGAAATATCTTTAGACATTTTTACATGTACTTTTTTCATATGTAATTACATGTAAAACTATAGGAAGTCCTAAGTCAATAAGGAATCCTATTTTTGAATAGGTCAAAGTAGTTAAGTTTTTCCTAAATTTTCTCAAGGACTCTCTCTATAAATAAAGAGGGGATCTATTGTAATTGGATCATCTATTAGTTATTGAAACAAAACGCTTCCAAATTGAAGAGCATTTTGAGACTTTGAGTTAAAATTGTAAATCAAATTTTATCAAGTGAATGAGAAAGTAAGTGATATTTCAAAATTTGTGTTGAAATAAATTTTGTTGTATTAGAAATTATTTTTATGTCCTTTTCCTAATACCATCTTATCTATTTGATTAAATAGTAGTGTGAGTGAAAATAATCTGGGAGATGTTCTAAAGTTGATTATAGAGACTTTGTGCTACACCAATTATCTTTAGTTTGTGATTTAGTGTTTTAAAGCAAAGGATATTGGAAAGGCTTTGAACTACTATTATCTTTTATGATCATATATTTTTTGTAATTTTTGGTGAATACTTTGGGATGCACCTCATTCTACTTTGTTCTAAGTTATAAATCATCAAAAGAAGCAATGATGGACTTTGTGCTCTCGTGGGTTTCTTGGTTTTTCAGTCAAAAATCAAGAAATTGTTCTTTTATTTTGTAAACATCATTTATAAAAAAAGAGAAATGGATGATGTGGTCTCACCCTTGAATTAATATTTAGTTTAGATTATTTTGTGATAGTATATGGGGAACTTCCCCTTGCTAAGAGGAGAGATTTATCTCATTACACTGTGGCTGATATAACCATTTTGCCTTCAGTTAGTTGACGACAAAATATTCACCGAATAGGACTATTGCCAAAAACTTATTAATTAGTGACATATTGGCACTACCTTTAATATACAAGATAAAGATAAGTGACAATATTATGTTACCCAAAGCCTTTTATCCTTAAAAAAATATTATAAGTGATCTAAATTTCCCATGCCTTGAAACCCCAACATATGACACTACCAAGTTACTTAGAATTTACACATTTCAACAAAATTTTCATACTTTGTCAGTAGCCAAGTTAGCATATGAAATCCACATGGTAGAACAAAATTCTAACAGGACAAAATTTGACTCAAATAAAAATCTAAGTATTCAAAGTTTTGGAGCCTTGATAATATGGCATGCAACATAAACACATTACCTAGAACCTCATAAGTTTACAACAAATTTAAAAGTATAATGGTCCTAAGTCTCTAAAGTCCCATAGTCTTGAGAGCTTGAAAAGTGGCATAATTATATTAACCTAGAACCCAAAAAGTTAAAACAAATTCTAATTACCCCATGGATGCGTAGTATAATAGCCTCAAGGTTCTGAGATCCTAGGGATTGGAAATTGGCACAATTTTGTTAACCCTAAATTTTAAAGGAGAAATATCAAGTTAATGGCTTAATGGTTATGTGTCTCTACATCTTTGAGTCTCCATAGTCCTAAGATCATACCATGTGTCAATATTCTAACCACCTAAAGCCTTCCTAAAAGATGCACATATTTCAAATGTTTAAATAGGTAAGGCCCCAATCCTTTGAGTTCTCATAGCCCCAAGATCATTACACATGGAATAATTTCATTAACGTTTAGCCATGGATGTGACATGAATTATGCATTCAAGGTATATAATTTGGGAAATATATGCAAAATCTAACCAAAGGAAGGTACTTTACCATTAATTAAACATTACAAACCAGAGCTCTCAAACAACCAAAAGCCATAGATTTATTCAATGAATGTACAACAACATCCTAATAGGTTACAAATAAATTACATATCTTATATCATTGAAATGTCTTCTCTAAAATTAGCATGCATCCAAACCCCATATATATACTCCATCACTAGGAAGACTAAATATAAAAACACTATATTCGATAAGAGTGCCCTTAGATTTTAAGTCTCCATATTACTCATCCCTTTGGAAAGTAGTTGAGTATGTAGTGTCACACACCACACAAGATCATATATATTAAGAGGAGAATCAATACATTGATGACCTATTACCAATAAAGACCATGGGACTCCATCAAGAAATAATGAAACTACAGGTAATGCCTTGTATCAATTTTCTCCATGATTTATTTTTCAATGGTACTTATTCTAGAGATTTTTTTACATTTTAGAGAATGGAAAATTCATTATTAATATTTAAGAATGGAATTTGAGAGATACCTTAAGATCTTAGCATTTGAGGTATCTATAATTAAGTCTTGACTAATGTATGGCTTGAACATAACACTATGAATGGGAAATTGAAATAGTTGCTAGTGAAGGGCCAAAGAATGAATCCAAAGTGATCCATTTTCTCCAATAATATCATCAAATTTAGTTTTGGTATTAGAATATCCTTGAAAAAATTATATGGATTTAATAGCATCACCTATATACACATGGAATTGTTCCCATTATTGGACATTCATCTAACTTCTAATAAAATTCTAGCCTAGGAGAGATAATCAGTGTCAAACTAAAGGCACATATGCGCAAACATGAAAAAAGTCTAGGTGATGATCAATTTTATATGATGTCATATCTATTGTATGTATTCTTTGGGATGCTCCATATATCCCATGGTGAATTATGTCAACCATAAACAAAATATGTTGATAATAGAATCTATGAAGATTACTCTTTTATGTTTGTCTATAGGTACATGAATGAGATTACAAATATTTGTGAGGAAATTTATCCTCATCTTTACCAAGCTATTCATGACACCCAGATGCCTAGAATATCTAGTAATTTGAAAATAAACATAGGTAAAATGGGGGATTATTGGTACTACCCATATTGTACCATAATATGAATTGAAAGAACAAGAACACCCCCTCTAATTTTTCCATGCCACATTATATATAACCTTGTATAACAAGAGATGTTCCATAAATTGGAAAACAATATAGATGAATAAATTTGCCTTAAACATCAATCCTATTATTATAAGACCCCTCTAAGCATTATGGAACTCTAATTTATGGTGAGGGAACACTTTAACTAGGTAGGGAAGATCAAATCCCATTATAATTTAAATGTGTTCTAATTTAGGGAATGGGACCCTAAAGGAAAAATTAGGAACTATCTTAAATGTCTTAAGGAGAATAATGGGGTGACCATTACATATGGTCACCAATAATATAAGACTGATGCTACTTTTTCAAAAGCATTACATGACTCAAAAGTGTGGACCCATATGAGTGATAATAAAATGTTAATTATTGTCAGGCAAACTATTTAATATGACCCTAAAATTACAAAATATCAATAAAATGAGATGGTGGAATAGGTATAAATAGCTTGGATTCATCAATGTCCTCTAACACAACCACATGACTTAACAAGACAAGACCAACCTCCCTCTCCTACAGGAGAAGAAACCAATTTATTAGAGGGAGAGTCTAATAGTCAAAGGGAAGAAAACCTCTAAATCAAAAATAAAATTATTAGATATCTCCCTAGTCCTCATCTAACCTATACCCATCCAAATACTACCACCATTTTGGGCACAACTACTATAATTAAGATGAATGCACCTCTTCAAGATAGACAAAAGAACACATTCTCTTTGGCACATCTCCCTCCATTTATAATAACTACATAGGTGAGTCTACTAGAGTTTTTTCAAACTTCCTTCTCATCTCTCCCATCAACTCCTCCATCCTCTGAAACACCTCAAAAAGGTCCATCTCCATCTATTTCTTCACCACCTATAGTGGTAGTCTTGACTTTTGTGGTTAATTCACTCATTTCATCATCCCCTCACCTACCATTCCCCCCATGGTCACTTACTAAAGGAAATATAGAGTCCTCCTTGCCTCTTTAAAAGTCTAATAACTAGAGGAAATACCATCATTATGTCTTGCTACTCTTGGATATTTCCTTGATCATAAATTATATGAACAAGAGTATATATGTCATATCACTAGTGGACTATCCTACTGATGAGGAGGAAGACAATACAGAGTCAATGATGAGTTATAAGTAAAGGTTATGTGAGGGGGGATCCCTAAATGAATAAAATGAGGAATAAAAATTAGAAAAGGCCAAATCTATGAGTCTATGAATTTTTCAATAAAATAAACTCCAATTGAAAAATTAAACAAACAAATCCTCACTAAACATGAAAGACAAAGTATTAATAAGGTATTTTATTCCCTTGCTTCTTATATCACTATTGTAGATATTCAATCTATAATATTTTCCACATACCATTCCAAATCCACAATTTTCTAGATTCTATGATTCTTCTATTCTTTCAATATCCACACCAATAATGATTCTAAAGAAAAGATTATATTTTGAGAATTTTATCTCAATTTCCATTTTTTTATACTAAATCACCTTTATTCCCTCCAAATTATTTATATCAATTTGAGATACCAATACTAAAATCCACATTTCTATAGTTAACCATAATGATAGTTGTAAAAACTCTAGGCTTGACCAAATATGTGGTTGAAGTCACCCCACAAAGTGAAGCCTCACCATGCTAGATAATTACTTATCCACCCCTACAATTCCCTATTAAAATAAGTGCTTCATTATCACCTCCATTAATAACTCCCCCTCTAATGATCACTCCACCCTCTACCTTTGAATACCCAAGTCAACTAAAAGAATAATAATGTATCATTCCCTAATGGGTTAAAGAGTTACAAGGCCAAAGAGATGAGAGATATAATTTGGACATTACATAACTACATATATTTTCTACTTGTTCTGATAGGCAACATGGTACAATACATAGGGTGAAGAAGAGGAAGGTGGTAAAAATAATTATAAGGAAAGAAATCATGTTTGAGTAAAGGGAAAATATGGTTCCCTTGTCCAAAAAGGCCAAAAATAATCCAACTAACCCAACAAAGTATATATAAGATTTTTGTTCTTTTATAGATATATATGGATAAGCTATGAAGGAAATACACAAGAGTAATGAGGAGGCACAACAACAAATAGTAAAAAAACAAATTATCCATAACCCTTGAGATATTGTAGATAGTGTATAGATTACAATCATAAGGATATATAAAATTTTAAATAATATTCATGCCTCTAGGGGAGAAATTTAGCTTGAGAGGACAAAGGTTCTTAAACTTTGGCACTATTTAAAACAATTTGATAAAAGTCTTAACTTTTTAGCTCAGTATTCAATAACTAGTGCATTAAATCACCTAAAACTAATGCCTAACCAAGATGTTTCACATTCCCTAAGTCATGTAATTGTAAAAAGGGATGGTGACATTAATTGGCATATGAAAATGAAGGATTTGATAGGACATTTTACAAGATATGAGAATTAGGCCTTAGAATTTTTGAAAGATATGAGGTTCATTGATATGATAACCTCTACTAGAGAATTAGTAAACATGCCCAATTTTTAGACACTCTTTAAATTACCTATAAATAACTTCAAGGATGAAGTTGAGGGAAATATATATAAGACTAATGATGAGATCCCATAGCTGATAGATTTTGATAAGGATAGTGATAAAATCTAAATCCCTTAGAATTAAATTCAAGAGCATGGATGTAGAACATACAAGGTTGATCATAGAAGCCATCAAAATATTTAAGCTTTCCCTATTCAATTTTTAAATTATTAAGAAGGATTTTGAGACAACACATGTAATATTTGAAAAACATAGATCTATAAAGGGAAAATTAGGATCAACACCAAGAACATAGGCAACTATAAATAATTACATGTTATCAAAGGCTCTCAAAAAATTTATATATCTAGTCATGCATAATACAATAGGGTAAATTTGATTCCCCAAATGGATACACCATTTATTTCTATTTCTACAACTATCACTCAACCATTTTACTCTTCTAGTAGTACCAAATTAGTACCACTCTACGTATGAATATGTGTTTGTATATGTTAAAGTTTATTATATTCCTAGTTTATTAGAATCTTAAATGTGTTTGATTGTTGATGTGATTATAGTATCTTCCAACAAACATTGGTTCCTAATTGTTTATTTAATCCATAGTTTAAAATTTGGCTTCAAAAGGTTTCATCTTGTTTGGTGTACAAGCCTTATTTTCTACTCTACCTTTCACTCTTTTTTTGAATTTATTTTGGTCATTCCCAACTTAGGTTAGATCCATCATCTATCCAACCATATCAAGTAGATATACATTCATATCCACATCTGAAACATCCATGGTAAATAATTTCTTTGCTCATTGATATTCTACAAATAGGTTGTTTATAAAAACCAATGCCTCATAACTCATGCCTTGGAGTGAATCTTCTTTCAATGATCCTAAAAGTTAGAGGCTACCTCATAAGGTTACCTAGTGTGTATAAAACCCACATACAATGAATTCATCTATCACTATAAAAAGGGTCTAAACTTTCATTTATTTAATAAACCTATATTTATTTAATAGACTTTAACTTGGTGCCCTCTCCTTGTGCTTCTCCCAATTTTAGTTATTTATTTGACATAATCAACATGAATTTAACTAGTTATAAGAGTAAGGCCCCTTTTGTTTTATTGAAATAGATCACTTGAGTTGCACTAGATATAATCATAATATTAAAAAGGTCTACCTCAAACACTAACTTTATATACCCACCTTTGTAAATCCATAGAAAATTTTGGTTAGATAAAGGTGTATTGAGAAGGTCCTGGGCTCAATAATATTTCCCAAATAGATTACCCCATCTTCTTCTATGCCCAATGGTCCAAACCTGGATAATAATTTCTACTATCAGTTCCATTAGAGATATGCATGATTTATCTAGAAACCCTAAGAACTATCTTACTTACTTTTCTCCCTCAAGATGTAAGAATAATGAATAACACATACAAGCTTTTAAAACTATTTTGGGAATACTGAATGTGGTCCATAAAAACATGGCATGCATGATATTTCCATTTACATTGTAATAATATGCATGATTGGTTTCTTAATATCCTAAAAAGTTCAATTACATATTGGGGTGAGTTTCAAAACACATATTTGGCATAGTTTAAACAAGTCACCAGTGCAAGCATTGTATACCAACACTTTAAAATCATGAAAAGAGAAATAAATGAACCAATTCGAGCCTTTAATTCTAGGTTATAGTAGATGTACATCAGACTTAAAGTTACTTATAAACCCATTGAGGCATTGTCCATTTAAATGTACAAGAATTCCTTGAACCCTATGATGACTATATTTCTCTGTAGAGTGCTTAATGTTCATATGTTAGCTTTAGCTTACATTGAAGTTATCAATGTTGATAAAGAATTAAACCCTCAGTAAAAAATATTGGCCCCATTTAATATTGGTCTTACTTTTTAGCCTTCATCCTAATTCCAAATGCAAATTAGAATATTGTGGCTCATAATCAAAACTAAGTGTACATCTATTTACCTTTATCCCATGTTCCACCTAGTCAAAACCTTGGTTTCTTGACTAATTTTATGTCTACATCTAACCATCAAAACCACAATTAATCTTTGATACTAGTTAACACTACTAGTACATAGGATACTAATTTTTACTCCATAAAAATAGAATTGAAATCTATCTAATGGATGATATATAAATTAATAAATGTGTTTTTGAGCATGAAAAAGTGCATGGGGAAAACTCATGGATATAAATCTAACTAGAGCTTTGGATTCTAGAGGTATAATAAGCCTTTCAATAGGTTTGAAAATAATCTAGAGAAACAACCACCTAATAGGATGCTAGAGGTAAATATCATGGAAAAATGCCTTCCTAATTGGTGTTGGGTCCATAATATAGTACATCATGGTGAGCTAGATTGAATATAATTTTGAAATCCCTTCGATATATTTTAGAAGGAAATGAATAGATAAGAAGTTTTTATAAATCCAATAAAAACATCTTCCTCTATTACTCAAGGACATCCATGTATAACAATGGTATTTAATACCTATGAATTTACATTCCTTGTGGAGGATGAGAATGAATTTGAAGATAATACAAATGAGATCCATGTGTTATAGAAGTTCTAGATGAACATTTACAATTTAAGGAACAAGAATTTGCTACTACTTCCATGCCTCTGAATAATAATGATACCACTCCTCTAAACCCAAATGCCAACAATAATCTTCCCCCTATAAGAGGTAATAATTAGTTATAGAGTGAAAATATAGAGAGGTGAGGAGATACAATATTTTTGAATACATGAAAGAGATCAAAGCTAATATCAATCTTCATGAGTTAGCACAAATCACCAAATAGAGAAAGTTTTTACTCATAGATTTGATTGGGAGATAATCTATTGACAAATAAAATTCTACCCATGTAAATATGGTTATATATAAGGACAAGCCTAAAGTACCACCTTTTTTGTTAACCATCATAATATTTGCTTAACTCAAGTGCCTTAGTCAATGTGATGCTTAAAGTTGTATGCAAGCAACTAGACTTGACCCCATATAAGTTAAAAAGAGTGTTCTTAAAATTGGACAAGTCTTATGTACTATGTGTTAAAGACTTGATAAATATACACATCCATATTACATCTAAGCAACATGTACAACAATACATAGATATTTTGGTCATTGACATTCGAAGAGATTATGGCTTGTTATTAACTTGCATGTTTTCAAAGACATTGAATGGGTACATGGATATATATTTATAAAACATGTGGCTACATTGGAAATGAGTATCCAACTAGATCTATGTAGACAAATAACAAAAGATAAAGAACCTAATCATAGAGTACAATGCCAAGATTGAAAAGGTTGAATTTTTAGCCTCACATGTAGGCATGTATACTTTCACTACCAATAAAAAACCTCATGAACAAAAATTTGAAGGTCATTATCATTTATAGACTCTCCATTTCAATGAATCCAGATCCAAGTAAGGGTTAGGTGTTATAATATCCTTTATCCATCTAGATAGGAAGTAGTATCTAGCTACATGTAGGTTGTAATTATATTACATCAATAATAGACATGAGTATGAAGATCTAATCCTTAGTCTGAAGTTTGCACTGAAACATAATGTCAAGTAGTTATATATATTTGATAATTTAGAACTCATTTTTAACTAGAACTTAAATAAATGTCAATGTAAACTCACATATTTGAATAAGTACAAGCACCAAACATGGGATCTGATCAAGTCCTTTGAATAATTCAATATCAAGACCATCCTAAGAGAAGAAAACTAGATGACATACTCACTATCAACTTTAGCTACCAATCTGGCACCACTCCAAGAATTTGAAATGTATAAATTCTCTATAGAGTCAGTTATTTGTCCCTCTATCATAGATAATATGGATAATTTTTAGTTATTTGAGGATGATCAAAAAATTATACAATTCATGAATAGATTTGGATATTTTAAATCTAAACTAATAGATGAAAATGATGTTGATCTCATGTATATGGAAAACCTAGTCAAAGAAAATGTCTTATAGCTAAAGGAGAATCACATTCCTCTGGGGATGGTCTCCCTAGAGTGAGATTTAGATGTAGATCCACAAGATAAAAATTAGAAGCAACGTAATGAAACTGAGTTTGATTTTATCAAGGATAATCTAGGCATTGACCAATATCCCTAGTATGTGAACATTGGTCTAAGTTACAATAAAAGTGAGAATTAAAAATTAAAGAGTCTTCTAACAGAATATAAATATCTCATCACCTAGATGTATGAATATCTAAGATTATTTGACCCTAGGGTCATCACCCATACCATCCATTGAATCCAAAGCATAAGCATTTTAGGGAGAGACAAAGGTGAATAAATCTAATTTTTTAACCTCTCTATAGACACTATAAAAAAGCACACTATAGTTCTAGATGTCGTGACACCCCTAGACCACCTCAAGACCCCATAGGGACTCGACCTTAACCTTTCAAATATAATATAGACCTAACTCAAGTTAGTTTTGACTAACTAAATAACCCACATCTTTAACCTAATTTGGCCTTGACCCTCAATCACCAATGGTCACCCTCATCATCAATGGTTAGGTTCCACCATCTGAACGACTAATTGCCACAACTGCAATTTTATTTTTTACTCTTATCCACTCATGAATTATACATGTTAAGACTAAAATTAGAACATGATGTTGAACCCATTTTGAAGATACACTTCCACCTCTCCCTTCATTCTATATAAAGAGAAGAGGAGGAGATGAGAAGGGATAAACAATTATCATAGAAATCATCATCAGAACTTCTTGGGAAAGAGATCAAAGCTTCTTGTGTAGGTACTCCTCTAGCTTTTACCATCCCAACTCTAGGGTTTCTTCTTATATCATACATATGAGAGAGACTGAAGGTCCTAACTCTTGGCCACAAGAATTATAATCAACCAAATTATAATCATTTGAAATTATCTAGAGATTAGTCTCCTCAACTCTATGAACCTTTCTTAAGAAGTTAAGGAATGTGTATGCACTTCACATATACACAAGCCATCTTCATCTAGATGATTTTCATGGATTTTTTATTTTTTTTATCAATCCAATGACTAAGATTATTTTTCAAAGTCTTGAAGGAACATTCCATGGAAATTTAAACACTTATCTCACACATGTGAGCCCCCATATCTTGAAAATATTCATGACTAGCTATTATGTGTAACTTGTAGTAATGTTGACTATATTGACCAAGGTTTGGTGTCTTCATCAAGAGATATGAGCTAAATGTGAGAATTTTTTGAGGTTTTTTGATGTCTAAAATTCCTTATTTCTCAATTTAAAATGTCTATGGCCCCATTTATATATTAGAAGATCTATAATAAGGAAGATTTGTGCATATGTGGAGGTCACCATTGATTAGGAGTGTGTGCAATCCAAAGACACCTATAAAACTTCAAAAGTTGATCAAGAGCATGAAAAGGAGAGTTATATTAATGATAAAATAATTTAATTCCCTTTAAAATAAAATTATCCACCTCCTTATTAGGCTCAAGAGCCTAGATACCACCCCTCTTTCCTCCCAACTCACCTCAATCACTATTAGTAAAGTTTAAGTTCTATTTTGGAAAATCAAGGCTTTTTGAGTTATTAAGGTTTCATTTTTAGTCTTTATATGATGTGTCTATACCTAAAAAAGTACATGGTTTCTTAGGAATAGGTCTTAGGTTCTCAAGGTGTATTTGAATTATTCTTAAAAGGGGACTTACCTTCCATTTAATATCCTTCCCATGCCGCTATCTTTTCACATTGTCATTATTGTTTTTCACTTGTTATTCCCCCTATTTCATGTTCCATACCCTTATCACTCTTCTTCCCTCTTTCTCCACCCATACATCCCCCCCCCCAATAATCCTAAATCATGAAAGATGAGATTATACCCCCTTGTTAACTCTTGGATACTATAAGTTCATGGAAATTAGAGTTGTATTGGTCTTATACCCTATTGATATGGTAGAAACACACCTACGGTCAACTATTTGGCCACTACAATAGAGTCCCAAGAGTATTCCAATAAGTGAACAAGGATACCTCTTCAAGGATAAGATATTAGAGAATGAATATTGGTAATGGGTGATAAATAAGGACTAGATGTTATCTAAATACCATGAATCATATTAAAACATCCATCTCAAGTGGCACATTTAGACTATCATATTCTGTACAACATAGGGTTAGACTCCTTGGTGACTAAGCAATAAGAATATAGTTAAGGTTTGGTCTTAAGCTAGAGAAAAGTAATGAACCATCATTCAAGATGAATAGTGAAAGGTCTCAAATACATTTTGAGATGATTAGAATGGATCATTACCCTATAATTTATCAATCCACTCTCTCTTATCAAGCCATATACACACCTACAACCACCTCTATTAGCTTAGGTTTGACAAAGGAAGGAATTTGAATAGGATGTTGTGTTTTATGAGACTATGGAGTATCTTATGGGTGTTATAAAGTCTTAACTAATGTTGAAATACCTATCACCCATGTAAGAGACCTTAAATCCTCAAGAAGGCCTAGCACAGAACCTACAGTAGCACCAAAATCCACCTAAAATCAACATGTTGAGGGTAAATCAAGAAAATTTATAGAAGATAAGACATTGAAGAACCATGTGCTTGAATAAATATTTAGGGGAAGAGTGTCACAATCAAGATTATAATGAGAAGGTCTAGCTGGACCTATTCTAGGTTTGAGACTCAGTCTAAAAGCATCTATAGATGTGACTTTTCATATGATTGACTATGTTATAATTTATTTGAGTTAAAATTATATATTTGATAGTGATTTAGGGGTGATTATAATATCAATACTACCTCATGATACCACAAAGGGATGTCAAGATTATGATGACACTCTATGGCACAAAATCCCTCATCTATACACACCTACAACCACTTTATTTAGCTTGCATAGAATTAAGTATGGTGTGATGTAAAATAATATCTTAGGGTAGTTAGATTGAATTAATGGGACCATAGAGGTCTCTCTAAGGTAAGTTTACTCCTAAGAGATCCAACATAATCATATGAAGGGGAATTCATGTACAAGTAGCCATGGAAAGGAAGTAGAGCATTATTGAGTTGGGAATCAAATGGATAGTAATAGAGGGATAAGAGATGATAAGAAATAAAAATTATGATATATTTGTGGGGTATATTATCATCCCATAGGTCCCTTAGTCCTGTAACACTTAATTGATGCCAAATAGGCATATTTTAGACCTAGTAGGCACATCACCTTTGGGAACATTCAATCCTCCCAAAAGCTATGCCAAAACAATAGAATATGATGAATAAGGGTGGTGGTTAGATATAGGAGAGAGGTATGATGGTTTTTAGTCCATAAATACACCTATAGTGGAATCAAACTCAAGGGTTCCATGGTTAAACATTATCTGTAGGCAGTGTGAGGCTAATTTGGAAAAAAATGATCAGATGAGGGCTTGTTAGGCATAATTATAATTTCAATTTTGAAGAAGAGGATCCTTGTGAGTATTAAAGGTAATCCATACTATTTTATTTGTTATAAAAATCGTGTGTATGCCCATTTTTTTGTCTTAGAACAGACAATACCATGATAGATAATCTAGATGCTAAATAGGCAAAATCAAGATTTGGAAAGTTTGCAAGATATATTGGAACCCAAAAATGTTTTGGGATAGAGGATTAGGGTGTTTGAGGTCATAAAAAATATTCATAAAGGATAAAACTCATAACTATAGTAAAATATCATTAAAGACAAGTTAAACAAACAAGCTTTAAGGCTAATTCTTAACCCTACTGTCAATTAGGGATCTTATAAGCTCTTAAATCAAGTTGTATGATCAAGTGAGGGAATATGAAGATTTTTTAGACATGATAGAATATATTTTATGTGGAAAGGAGTGATGAAAATTCATAATATCTTCAAAATCTCACTTGAAGCACCCAACCTTATACATAGTCCATCTAAGCTCCAACTTTAAGAGCTCACCCACTCCACCACATAGGTCCCTAGGATCAAATATTGTAGGAGGTTTTAGGTACCCACATATACTTGGAATCCATGATATATTTGTTGGAATTAGGGGGATATTATTCATGAATAAACCTTAATATGTTAGGCACTTATAAATGCCTTACAGACTAACCTAGGGTCACCTTTTGACATTCATATCTTCATCCACCCTTTACATGGGATTCCAAGTCATTAATGGAATTTGATTAGGTAAATTTATTAGATATTCATGTAATTTGTTAAAAATTTGGATGTGCCTATAGTATGAATCATCTCTAAGACTCCTAAGTACTCCTAAACCCCCATAGAACCCTAGTTAGACCTAGTCTTAGAAAACATGATATTTTGATGTCCTTACAACCCAAAATTGTCTAGAAAGCTCAAGGAAGGTAAATTAAACTTAGAGAGGAATCCACATATGGTACCTAAATATATGTACATGATACAAAATTGTCAAAAATATGTATTTTTTAAATGTTTTGGGAAGAAAGGAGAGTGTTTGATAGTATAGATTGATCTCAACCCTTAGAGTAGTTGGTTTGGGACCTAATAAAACCTATAAAGGATTAATATTACCAATATTTTACCTAAAAGATTATTTATAAGAAAATTGAAATTAATAGTCTACCAATGCATGAGGAAGGTGAACCAATCAACTTGGAGACGTAGAGTTTCAAGTTCTTTATGATTTTATAAGCGTATATCATTGTTGGAGATGTTGCTTCAGGCATAAATCACACTCGTTCATAGGTTACCAAGCTTTATTCTATGTTTCATGGAGGCCAATACATCAATACTTAGGAAATTAGGCCTAATAAGTGTAATTGGCCTATTTTTCAACAAGAGAGCTCCAATTGGTGTTGAGAAACTAATAGATTAAGTAAATGCAATGATGTTACGTATATAAATAATTATTATAGGGAATTTAATGTGTGTTTAATAGCTATTATGGAGGAAAAGATAGTTTCCTTGACTTTGTTAATTTGATGTAGAGAAGAGGTGGCTACTACATGGTTATGAGGGCCTAACTCATGATTGTAAATGCCAAAAAATAGAATGGTTGACATTTATTAGGCATGGTCATGTTCTAAAAAGAGTTTAATCAATAAGTTAAACCCTTTACCACTTCACTCCAATGTTAAAATCTCATTCAAAGATCCATCAAGGAGGTCCAATGCATGGAAAGGGATAGAGAAGATGCTTATAACTATTGTAACTGAAGGAAAAGTTAATTATGGTCATTGATGACCTCCTCTCCACTTTCCCACACTAGATACTTATTATTTTCTCTTGATATCTTCTCTATATTCAAGGATTTTTTCCTTAGTTTGTATCCCTCAGGTTGGTATGAGGAGACTCTATTAGTATTTATACTTATGCACCTCTTGAATGATAAATAGATAATTTTGTAGATTCTTCATGGTCTATAATTTGTTTCTTCATGCTTTTATAATATGAAATAGTGGTATGGAATTCCAATTTTTTAGGTCAAAGTTATACCTAAGTATCAATAATATTATTGGTAGGTTTTCTAGTGTGTTTTAAGGTGGATAACATAGGGTGGGAGTGGGAATCAGATTATAAGTGCCTTAAACTAGGCCTTCTCTTGTTGACCCTCTCACTTTAGTCATTCAACTAACCTATAGATGAAATATTTATGTTTATAAGTCATTGGAGATAGTTTCTCATCTATATGCATTATTTTTTAGTGTGTTAAGGTCCATGTTTAATGAGTGGATAAAATTATTATCAGGTGCATCACCACACTTTAGGATAGTTTTTAATTCATGCATAGTCTTCACCCTTTCATCCCTACATATTAAGACTTATAAATAGGATTAGGAATTAGAAAAGAGATCAAAGTGAAAAATAATTGGAGTTATCCCCTTAAAATCTAGAGGTCTAACCTACTCATTAGGTAACCCATAGCCTAAGGTCATTCCCATGTTAGCCTAGTTTTGGGGTTAGGACATGAACACTCCTATCTTCAACAAGGATGCAACCTAGAGTCACTAAAATTTTGAAAATATGAGGACTATGGAAGGAATTAAGTCACATTATAGTGATTATTTAATGTTATTATAATCTCCATATAGTCTTTATAACCAATAAAAGGGTGGCAATGTTGATAGGCTCTATTTAGGCTTGTAGAGTCTAAAAACACATACATAGACCTATATATGCAATTGGATAGAAGTGGTTTTTTAAGTCTAAGGTAAAGACTTGAATAAATTTAGAGTTTAATAATGATATTATTTATCCTATAATAACACCACTAGATAGAGGAAGATAAGAAAATGATCAATCTGACTTATGAGACCTCCTCGAGTTTCTTAGGTGCAGGACTACAATTCAAGACTAGGTTTCTCTTGATTGTTGATACCTTAACATTATTCATGGGACATATTAGATTTTAGGTATGGTAAATAGGTATCTATACTTTAAATTTATATAATTAATTATTGGTTTATGTCCTTCACCTTCATGAACAATAGCTAAAACTACAAACCAATCTTCAATGGCAAAACAAAGAATCAAAGAACAGCTTCTTGTGCCTAGATATATATGGACATGATGTCTAGGAACATGAAATATTAGGGATAGTTTAGGACACCTATTTAATTTAAAATTTAGGCATTTTTTTAGGATTTAAGGGCCCATGGTTTATGAATAATTATTAAGAACTCAAATAGGTCTAAACCCTCCTAAACCCCTAATAAAGAACTGATGATAGACAATGGCCTCATAAGTACCCAAGATGACTTGGTTTGATATTATAACCAATTTAAAATCATTTATAATTTATGGTAGGTCATAAACATGTAATTTATTTATACCTACAACTATATGGATACAATAAATGTAATACTTTTATAAGGTTTTGAGCTCCAAATAGGGTATAAAAGATCATAGATAGATGAAAACAATCCAAGAGGATGTTTTGGGATGTATTATAAATATAAAATTAAAAAAATATGTACAATACATCCTATAATTACACTTATAGGTTTGGTTTTTAAAGGCAGTCTAAAAAAGGGCTTAAGAAGGGCCAATTCCTTGGACCATTTCATGGTTCTCATACATATATAGTGTACTAGGACCTCAAATTTGGCATGGATGATTATTATAGGATGGGGAAATTTGATAAAACACTTTTTTGTGGTTTCAAACATATGGGATAATTCTGGAGTAAAAACTTAGCCTTCTAAGCCTAGAGGCCTAATTGGGGGAAGAAAATAATAGAAAAGGGCCACTTCCACTTGGTTTCAAGACATGAAACTTGGAATTGAGATGTAAGGGGATAATGTGTGATAAAAAATACCATAATTTTTATAATACCATTCATACATACTTCCACACAAGTATCTTTGTGTGTTTTCAAGGCTATAAGGATTTTAAGGCTTATGAGAGTTTAAGGTGCAAGATGGAGCCTTGGGGGTTGTTTGATGGAGCCAAATGAGTTGATTATTGTCTAATAAGGTATTATAATTATTTTAATGGATATATATTACTTTTATGAAGTTGAAATCAAGTTTTGATCCATTTGGGTAAGGCTAGGCATAGTAGATGAAAGGGTTTCAAGACACCTAAGGAACTGTGTGATGATTTCCCCTAAAATATTAGAGTGAGGTAGTTTAAAAATGTAGGATGAGTGGTAAATATGAGATATAAAATAATTTCATGGTTATATAATGATTAATAATACCATTTATCACTCTTCACATACAAAGAAGGGTAGTTTTAGAGAAGAAGGCAAGGTGTCAAGACTAGTTTGAAACTCCTACACCACTTGGATGAGGATGCATATTCAAGTATGAAAAATATGTCCTTATAAAATTGTTTAGACTATTTCATAAATCCATTATTAGTTATAACTCATTATAGACACTTATAAATATCCCTCCTCTACACCCCTCTCTCTCTCTTCCACATTTCTCTATATAAGCTATCTCTTTTGGCATTGTAAGACATCCACAAATTGGTATGCTAAATCCCTTATAAATTGAATACTAATTTTACCTTTGGAAAAAATATTTAAACCTAGTTTTAGTTTCTCAAATTTTTGCATAAGTGTGTAAAGTAGTCTATTGTTGGATGATAAGTGAAAGTTCTCTTTCCTTGCATTCATCTAACTCTTTCATGCTTTGTGTGAGTAATTTACCTTCTAATAGGTCATATGATTTGTAACTAGTTGATTTTTATGTTTTAAAGTGTAAATTAGATTAATAATGTATATTATTAGACCTATTATTCATATACCTTGAGGGATACATTATATTCTACTTCATGTTGAAACACTTTTGGTAGGAGAATCTTGGGTTTTGAGATCAATTTTGTAAGTTATCTTCCATAGTTTAGGTTCAAGTGGGATTGTGGAGTTTATATTGGTGAATCACATCCATTATATTAGTGTTTAATATCATTCTATCCCTTTTCCTTCAAAGTAATTATGTTAGTGGTTAGTTGTAAGTGTTGTGTATGGGAGTTATCCTATAATATAGAGACTCACCTCTAAGAATTAATACCCATAATAGATGAGGTGTTTCATTGTTATCCCAAATTTAAGGAGGATGGAGTAATCCTTATTAGGGTGAAAATTTTGGATATAACAAGCCCCTAAGTGTTTTTTTTTTTAAAATTTTGTTTGCTCCTTAGACTAGTTTCAATTTTTTTAGATTAGATACTTTAGTTTTGGTAAAATAAAGACTTTAGCGTATATTCTCTTCCCCATCCCCTTTAGTGATCCTGGTTGAAAAAAAAATCTTAGTTTATTTCTCTTGTTTCTAATGTGTGTCAAAAATAATGTAGTGTCTTCACTCCCCAAGCTTCAAGTGATTTGGGTGATTAAAAATGACCTCTAAAGTACTTCCCTTTTTCTTTATTTATTTTTATGCACTTGGGTTATGGGTAGGAGTTCATAGACTCCACACAAGTTATTTAGGGTGCATTAACTTAGGGTTTCATCTCCTAGGATCATATCAACTCAAATCTATGATGGGATATATAAATCAAGGCATGTGATATTGGGATTACCAAGGGGTGAGTGACTAGTCTCTATGATCCTAACAAAAACTTGGGTCAAATATTGATAAACATTAAAATCCACTAAGAAGTACATGGTTAGAGTCACTACACAAAATAATAGACCCTTGTATAGAAAGGTAGTAGGTATGAACCAAATTGACATGTTTGTGTCCTTGTGTTAGCCACACTTGGGACCATATATTACACATAAAATTTATATATTTTAAATAAAATCCTACTTGCCATAGAATTTCATGCTAAATTTCAAGTGATCCTAACTCTAATTTAATGCCACTTATAAATGCTTGAAAGATAGAGAGGGTGTACAAATTATACCTAAACATATACTTTATTTTTTATTAACAATTAATTCCTCACAAGCATTGGTATATTGGTTGAAAGTTTGATTTAAGATACACTTACCTATGTCAGTTATTTAGGGAATAGGATGAGCCATTTGTGTTACTTATATTTTTATTTGATTTACATGTGTATTTTTAGACTAAATATGTTTTTGTTATCACAGAAAAATGATTCATAAACTATTCACATGATTTTTATACCACTTTAGCCTAAGAGGTGTTATTATGTCCATTTGATACCACACTTTTTGCCTTATAATTTTTCAATATAAAACATTTGTGTGTGTATGTCACTTGTTGAATAGTTCATCATTACACTACCCATTTCATCCCAAGTATTTACCTTAGATTTTTAAAAATCATTATCATAATTTTTTTATCAAAGTAACATTATTACATTGCTCGTATTATTTCAAAACCTTTACCTTGTGTCAAATCAAGTTCAAAACCATGTATGTCTTTGATCTATAATTGGTATTATTATGTTATCCATTTGGGTTTAGAATGTCATTTATTTGAGCAATCCAAGTCTTTTAAACCAAGTTCAAAATTCATGTCAAAAATTTTATATTAAAAATTAAGTGGTTTATACCCATGCCTTGATTAATTTTGGCTTAGATTTTTATCTCTCATATTTTAATTATGCAACTTAAAGTAATCCCTTGCTTGATTTAAAGACCCCTTTTTTCTAGATCTAGGAAGTGATCTATTTTTCATGTGCCTTAAATTTATTTTTTACTTTGAACTAAGGTCAACAATCTCATTTAAATTATAATATTAAGTGCATGGTTAGTTTAAATTTGATCCTTGATTATCACTTTGGCTTGAATGCTTTATTCATTGATCTTAATTTGATTACTTGAGATTGAATTTCCCAATTAATTTTAGGCATGTGCCTAGGGTGAATGTTTTATACCCAGGTCAAGTTTGTTTTAGAATCCATGTGTTTAGAATGAGTCAAAGTGTTTTGAATCATTTTAGAGTTAGATTAGTTGCCTTGTATATTTTTACTTTGACCTAGTTTGTTTTTAAGTCTAACTTTGTGCCTTATTTCCAAAGACCTAGAATTGGCCTTTTAGTTTTTAGACCTAATTTATTTTAAAAGTATAGATTTTTGCCTTGTTTTCAAATACCTATCATTTTATTTAGGTTTTATATATAGTTCATTTCTTTTAAAGTATATATTTGTGCCTTATTTCCAAATTCCTAGCACATTTTTCATTTATTAGACCTAGATTAGATCTATTTGAAACACTTTGCCAAGATCAACATTTGGATTAGTCTTTCAAAAATTGATCATTTGTGTGCAAGAAATTATACCTTAGAGATATTTGAGACCAAGATTACCATTGAAAATTTTGGAGAAGAGATCCATTCATAAGCCAAGTTTAGACCGTTTACAATAATAGACCAAAATTTCCATTTAGAACAAGTTTTTAGATTTACCAAACATTAACCAAGCCTTTTAGACAACATTTCAAGATATTTCATGAACTATAGACCTTTTATTAATGAGATATTAGTTGTGTATTTATATATGCCTCACTACACATGTAATGTAACCATGTAAAATATAGATTATGAAAATGTATTCATAAATGATGCTTTTGTTCAAGACTCATATGGTGATGATGTAGTCTGTGAGACAGATCACTATCTTCCTTACACTACTCAATATTTGGAACAAAGCTAATATTTTTTAGCACACTAATTGTTTAATACACCACCATATCTAGGTCAAGAGAAAAAAATAAATAGCTTAATACCTTTATAGTGTACCATCTATTATCACACAAGTTCAATAACAACCTTAATATGTTACCATGCCATCGACCTATGAACCATAATTTTGTGATGTTAATTTCTTGATAATATGGATGAGGTTTTTTTAAGAGCCATAGAAGTAAAGGCCACATTTTTGGAATACTTTCCCCAGGAAAACCTACGTAGTCTAGTTAGAGTGCTTTATCTTATACTCAAAATTTTGAATATGCCTCTACTAGTTACCCTTATGTGCTCATGCCTATGTCACACAAAGATCTGAATGTGCTTGAAAAGGTAAGGTTCCCATGGAGGACCAATTCATTCAAATGCAATAATAATATTAGACCTATCTTAATCTAGCATTAAATTTCAATACAATAGCCATATTGAATTCTCTAGTTATAGAACTAACTCCTTCAATAGGAGTACCAATTGATTCATTAGGTTAGTCTAATACAGGTGTGGACCCATTTTCCTAAAGTAATTTAGTAGGTGACATGTTTAATGTCCCATTCATTGAGGAATTGACTGTGTACTCTACTCAAGATCATGTGACAAATATAGTGGATAACACACAAGTGCCTTATAATTCAATCCAAGGTGAGTTAAATGCACTATCGAATAATCCACAATAATAAGTACCTCTTTCCAATACCTTGAGTGGTTTAAAATAGTAGGGGGAAGGAATGCATAATTCCCAACCATAATAGGTTATTCCAACTTATCAACCAACTACTTCTTCAAAAATGTAGCAATAGGGAATAAGTAATCAAGTATCAGTCAATGTTTTACCCCAAAAAATGATGAATGTTATCCTACCTCAATAAGGGATGACTAATATTATATGGTCATAAGCACATACTAATTTACCACCACTACAAAGGTAGAACACTACACCAGCTCAACAGAGGGAAATAAATATTCCACCTCAATAGGTAGTGATGAATTTACTTCAATAATCATAGACCAATGTACCTTAAAAATTTCAAATGTTGTTTAATTAACAATGTATTTCTATTGGTTGATGACAAATTCCAAACACCTAAAAGGCATCCAATTCATAATAGGCGTTTATTCAACAAAGAGGTTTCAACATCAAAAAAGTACCTACTAGGCAACCATTGCCTTTTACTCAACACGTGCCACATATTCAATGACAAGGCCTTATTCAAAAACAAGTCTTCTTTATTCATCTAGGTTCAACTAGTCAACAAGTCCCTATTCAAAATTAATAGGCACAGTATATTCTATAAAGCCACATACTTCCATCATAACTACAATTCCCTCAAACCCCTAGCCATATTATAAATCCAAACCATAATATTTACCAATAATGAATGCAATATTAGTAGCATAATCCCAATGTGTGGATGCATATCCCTGGTAGATTGGTCCATAAAACCAACATTACACAATACTCCATACCTCCATTGTACCCAAATCAAGGTAATCCACCTTTAACCACTTAGCCAAAATCACAACCAAAATTACAATCATGTTTCTTGGCCCAAAAATTGCAAAAGATGAAGGATGCAATTGCATCCATTCAAATAGGAAAATAGACCAAAAAGTTCAAATTATATGACATGTGTTCATACCCATTTAACATGGAGTATCTTTAAATACCATTTCTTCAAATATATGAACCACCTAAATTTTATAAATATAAGGGTAAAGGAGATCCTTGATAACATCTAAAATAGTTTTTTGTTGCTTGGTAGTTAGTGACTTATACTGACATCTACCTACTTCTTTTCTCTCAAAGTCTAGCTTTTCAGGATTTGGAGTGGATTATTAACTTTCCAAAGAACTCAATATCTAAATTTGTCAATCTCTTGGATAAGTTTTACAAAAAAATTAATAAAATGTTGATCATGATATTTTAGTATTAGATTTGAGTCAGGCCAAACAAAACATTTGTGAGAGATTTTTAAACTACTTATAGAGGTGGAGATCACTTGCTAATCACTTCACCCATAACTTACTAGATAAATAATTGGCAACTGTAT
Organism: Torreya grandis; assembly: GCA_037957365.1. Lineage (NCBI taxonomy): Eukaryota > Viridiplantae > Streptophyta > Pinopsida > Cupressales > Taxaceae > Torreya > Torreya grandis. The sequence continues at coordinate 100,826 of JARHVA010008332.1, forward strand.
TTACTAATAATTTTAAAAATAAAATATATTATCATTTAGAGATTCAGTGTCTACACATATTCAAATATATCATTAAGAAAGGCAAATAGATCAAAAAATTCCTTATTAATGAACGGATTATCAAGTTATCTTACTTAAACTAGAATCAAAACCAAAACTAAAATTTAGGCCTAAGTCAGAACCCTATCCCAATTTAAGTATAAGCATCTGCACCTATTTAGGATAATAATTATTAAAAACCCAAGCCATAAAACCATAATAGGAATGTTTTACATAATGGAGTAACTGAGTCACATCATTTTTAAATGGTGTTAACACTGTTTGCTCAACCTATGCCAAAAATGCATCTTATTCTATAAATGTAACCTATCCAAAAATCATAACCTATGCCATCTTCTCAAAAGATATAACCCCCACCTTTTAAAACCATTCCTCTAGGAATAAGACCCACTCCTAAAGTCTTTAGAGACCTTTGAGAGCCTATTGAAGGAGTGTCTCATAAACTAGCCATGACCAATATGATTAGTTAGACGATTCCCAAACACTTTCCAGAGGTAATACCTTATCTAGATTGGTATAGATAGTATGAGTTCTATGAATACCATCATGTTCATGGAAATTATATATTCCATTGCATGTAATTAAATCTCCTCATTTAAAATATGTTGTAAAATAGAGAGATCCAATTGGATAATAGAGCATCTACTTTCAATCAAAACCTGGGTGTCTACCAAAATATTTTCCATAGCATAACAATGCCAATCAATAGTAACAACAAAAATATTATTAATAGTAGTAACAATAATGTTAACCATAAAATGGAATGAACCAAGGACAAAATTATCACAACAACCAACATACTTACCATGTAGTTGCACATGACTAAAAAAAAGTTATAGGTCATATTAGAAAAGGTCATGTATCTACCATTACCATAAATCCTAAACAAGTTCTAATAGACTAGGATCATTATCTAATAATTCATATCAATTTTCAAATTCTAGTAATCCTTCCTTGACCTTTGACTACAGCCAAGAGCAACAACCACCAAGGATTATCATTTTATGACCATATGATGATAACTCTTCATTGCCCCATGATTGAAACCAAGCACATAGATAACCAAGAATTATCCTCTCTATCCCATCTCCATCATTTTAGAGTTATGAGGGTCTTGTACCCAATCCAAATTGTGAAATTATAAATTGGCTATCTAACAACACCATACCATGCCCATAACATCCTACCAATGAGCCAATCCAATCCATTATGCCATAAAGGAACAAGCCAATTACCATTGTTAAGTAAAATACACATAACATTGTGGAATAAATATAAAATACACCTATACACATATCCATTTAGATTTTTTTGTGTACATCCACCATATACAATAATATCATTACAAAACTCTTAGGCCAATCCCAAGTGCCAAATAACATTACACCTAAAAAATTTTCAGATTCGGTTGGACACTTAGCCCTATGACAACAATTGACCTTTGACCAAAGTGATATGTTATCCCTTGGATCTCTCCACAACAACCCATTATACATTAAATTTATCATCATGCAACACAAAGTTAAATGTGTCCTCATAGACAATGGATTGTGCCTAAATCTTATGTCTCTAAAAATAATCAAGCATCTAGGATATACAATAGCCAACCTTTAGATAGGTATTATTACTATCAAGTGTTATGAAAATAAAGAGTTGGAATCACAAGGAAACATAATTTTACCACTAATCATTAGGAATTTGACCCATGATACACTTGACCATGTGCTAGTTTGGATTTATCATACAATTTGATTTTAAGTAGACCATAGATACATGAACTTTGTGTAATCCCTTCAACATTTCACAAATGTATCAAATTTAATCACTTAGGAATGAATCTACTATCCATGGGGATTTATATCCATATGAACAATGCAAACATTTAGAGGCTAAATATTAAACTTACAATTACCATTTTGGTTTAAACCTAGTACCCAAGAAAGATAAAAACATAGAGATACTTATTAAACTACTAAAATACAAATGCATAGACCTTGATAGCCTTGCCTCATCTTCACATGAAACTCATATTGAAATGTCTAATCACTTTACCATTTTAGATAATGGTCCAAGATAGTATTTTAACCATGACACATACCACATAGCCAAACTTACACATAATCCCAAGACCTATAGAATACCCAAGGCTAAGCCACCTTATATGGAATGGTGATGAGAGGGGAAAAGGAAAGCTTCATAACCCAAAACTTTTTATTTTCACACCTACCACTATCTAATAACAATACCCACTTGTCAATTAATATTCTTGGTTATACAATGACAAATTAGCTGATTACTACTATAGTGCAAAGTATCTCATCCTTAACAGGATCATGAATAACCAAGCATATGATGGTAGAGGCCTTAGGGAAAATCAAAAAGGTACACTTGAGCCCATTTCTATGAAAAAATACAAAATATATTATGGTCTCAAATTTAAACCATTGAGGCATGACCCCATGTATCTTATTCTTGATCTAATGCCAATAACTAGTGACAAATATATCGACATCGAAGTAGAGTCCAATCATAACATATATAAATATCTTACTTGTATCAAATTATTTGACCCATATACAATTTACACCATTACACTAATAATCCAAAATTCCCCACTTCCTCTTTATCATCCTCAACTTATATATTGGGACCAACAAGAATCCATAATGTATGCAATGAGAAATACATCAGATCTATAAATCAATCATAACCCAAAGAATATAGATCATACTTATGATTTTGATTGGGGATACATTAGATAATCAAGGTCATGACCAATATGGATCTACTAGACCTAATTAATGGATCTCTTACCATAATAATATCATTAGAAGGGGTTTAAAAGCCTCCAATTAAGCAAAACTATGTAATAACCCTAACTAGGTCCTATGTTTTCATATTCCTTAGACTAATAACAAGTAAACCAAAATCTAATCTAGTTTTCACCAAATCTTGTGGCACAATATGGGGGTTAGTAAATAAAATAAATTAAAAATTCATAAGAGAATCCTAATTAATCTATGTATAGGTAAAACCCTAATGCAATGAGATAGAGAATATTATTCAAAATCCATTACTTATGCTACTTATATTCACTAAAGAGAAGATCAAAGTTAGAGATACTTACTTGGAAGATGAATCAGTCAAGACTCAATCTCTCCCTTGGCCAAAGGTTCTTCATAAGGGGTTGTTGTGGTTTGTAAGGATCATTAAGAAAGGCAAAAGCATCCAAGAGTTATCCATAATACTAGATTATTCTCCAAGTAGAAACCTTAAGTTAAGACTCCTCAAGTAGAATGGTGGAAGAGCATATTTTAAAGAAGTATAAATGAATAATAATTATTACATATTCTCTAATAATGGTAAAATAGATGTGTTTATATAGGTGTATCTAACCCTAAACCCTTCCAAAAGCTTTGGATGACAAGGTTGACTCAATCGACCTAGTATCATAATTTACAAAAACTAACTAGGTCACAAACTAGGTTAGCTAGGGGCTGAGCTAGTCCCTAATAAGTTTTTTCAAATAAAAATATAAGGCCATTGTGGCTGATATAGTCATGTAAACTATCAAAAAATGGTTTATTAGGGAAAGGGATAATGAATTTGGTAAAATACTAGATGAGTATGTAAAATAGGTGGCAAAGCTTAGGGAAATGGTTTTACAAGCTAGTTGGATTGATAACAAGTAGAAATAAAGGACAATAATTCTATGAAGCACCAATGGTCTACCCACCCCTTTCCTAGTGCACCCCTTAGGGAATGCACTCAGAGAGATTGAGACTTGATGGGTTCTTTCAAGATAGAAAATATTTTTAATTGATAAAGTTTGAAAATATTATGTGCATACATATGCCCCACTCAAATCTTATCACATGTCACTTAGGTGAAAAAAGGGATGGTGATTTAATAAATAACATAGTAACACACAATTCTAAAGCTAAAAAAATTTGTAGTATTTTTAAAGGAAAAATAAATGAATTTTAAATGACTAAAAAGTAAATGTAATGTGTACCTTGACTTACCTTTATCATTGGATGATTGTCTATTATATTTTTAGTTTTGATTTTGGAGGTCACCAAGAATGCTTTTGACAAACTCAAGAATATAAAACTAAAGATAAAAAATAAAATAAATGTAGGAAAGCTAATATAACTAGGTTTATGTGGACAGGATGTACTTTAAAATTTGGCAAGCTGGGGTGATAAGTGCTATGTTAGACCAAATGACCAAATCAAGATTTTAGAGTAAATCGAATAATAAAAAAACCAAGGATAATAAATATGAATTAATAAAAAATAAAACCTTAAATAATAAAGACAAACTCACCAAGTCAAACCAAGGATACATATCAAAAGGATAGTAATCAAGCATCAATGTAAAAGAAGTAACAATATTTAATTAAACAAATACGGGCATGAAAAAATGGTAAAACAACAATGATGAGTGAGAGGTAACAATCCTTACTCAACAATCGATGGAAAAAGGTACATAACAAGGAAAACAACATTGGTGAGTGATAATTAAAAAGCCAACCTCACTCAATAATGGAAAAATCACATGAAAATATAAATGAACTTAGGTGTCTACAAAAAAGGTGGTACAACAATGACAAATGGTAAAAATAAATCAAAGTGTATCTATAAATGTTGATCCATGGTGTAAATAAAGTAATCCATAATTATTCAAGAATTATTTTTTATTCTAAAGATAGATAAAATTGAAACAAAGTAGTGCTAACATGTTTTTAAGATGTGAACAAGAAGAAAGTATAGAAAAGGGAAAATATATTTGGAATTACACTTTTCTTGTCAATGGGGAAATGAAATGGGTGGAGGGGAGAATGAAGGAAAATCCAAGGTAGAGGAACTCTTTATCGAAGTCATGACACTCAAATTAGGTTTGTCAAAATAAGAGGACTTTCAACCTTAAGGACTTTGAATAACTTATCATAGTCACACAAGTTTTGGGTCAACAAATGAAGTATGTAGATCATCCCATGAAGGCTTTATCCATGAAAATTAAAATGGACCTACCATCTTATAATGTGTTCCCCATTAATTAAGACACATTATAGATTCATTGGTCTATTATGAAGATTGGGTTGTTATGTGATAAATAAGGTAACACCATAGAGTTTGTTGAATTCTCCTATTCTAATATACTAACCTAATTGAACCCAATTGACCTCAGCTCTACTATGAGGCCAACTATGGAGTTTGAGCTTTAATTAGATATAGGATATGTTATTATAATCACATATTTTGGTGTGATTTTAAATTTTGAGATCTATGTGATGCATTTTGTATATCATTTCCTTTTATTTCAAATGATTTGGCTTTTAACTTTCTTGATGGATTTTCTATTCCTCCTCCATATAGATTTGGAAAACCAAACATGGGTATTAAATATGAATTTTATTTAAATACTTGGGACTTGGTTGTTAAAAGAGATAAATTTAGAGAGATTGGTGTCTAAGAGTGTCTTAAATTTAGGTTAAATAAAAGTGATATCTTGACTTCAACCTTGTTTTATCCAATGTGGAGTGAAAGGAAAGGAAATCAAGAGGAATGAAACATGAAATTTTTTAAATTAATTCAAATTTTAAAAAATGTGATAAAGGGATACAATGATATAAAAGTGTGATTACTTATCATAATAATGAGGTAAATGTAACAAAACATGTTAACACATGTTTTTATGTAAATTTCATCAATCAAAAGAAGTAAAATCTAAAGCTGAGAACAAATATCAATAACTTGTAACCATAACAAAACACATTCTAGAAAAGGAATGATAAGATGGTGATTTTATGAGGAAGGTCAGGTCCTATCCATATTATTACACTACACATCATAAAATATAAATCCATATGGGTGTGAAAAAGTATTGGCAAAATAAATTGGATGAGAAAGATATGGGATTTGTGAGGAAGGTCAGGTCCTATCCATGGTCTTACACTACAACTAAAAAACAAGAAACCCAAGGGGTGCCAAAAAGTGTGTAAAAATTATGAAAATAAAGAGGATAAAGGTACATCATGAGAAATACTAGGTCATATCCATTGTTTTACAATGCAACTCATGAGAGAAAATGAAACCAAAAGACCAAAAGGAAGGACTAAGGTTTGTGAAAAGAGAGAATTATTGTAGAGGGTGAGACCCGTGTAAGTATCTTGAAAAAAGTGTAAAATAGATAACATATATAAATCATGAAAATAAGGGAATGATTTAGGCAAAATACTTCTTAAATAATTATGTATTGGTGGGCTATTTGAAAATATGGCCTTCACTGGTTTGAAGGCAATAATTACTTGGATCAACAATATCTTTAACTAAATAAGGACCCCATCATTTTTGGGTTTATTTACCTTCTTTGTCATAAGTGTAGTCTAATTTAAAGACAAGATCACTATTAAATATGTGAAATTTAACTCATTTATTATGTTATTTGTAAATATGGTCCTTGTATTGATAGTTATGTTGTAAAGCAGAAAGATGATGTTCATCAATAAGATCAAGAGCATGCAAGTGAGCTTCACATAATTATTCATTAGGTATGATACCATTAAGAGATATACAGAGAAAATTAAGCTCAAATTCTAATGGAAGGAATGATTTAGAATCATATACTAGAGAGAATGTTGTTTCCATATGTTATTGTGTATGTTAGTGTGATAGGCCCAAAGAGCAAGATACAGATGAAGGTGTCAATCTATGCAGGTTTCAAAAATTGTTTTTTTGGAGAATTTTATTAAGATTTTTTTGGTGGATTTATCTTGGCCATTATATTATGGATGATAGGGTGTGGATAATTTTTAATTGAGTTTAAACTTAGCATATAACTATTTGACATCTTTATTTTTAAAATTACCACAATTATCTAAAATGATAGTATGAGGGACACCAAAGTGGAAAATGATTTGGTTAAGGATGAATTTGGAGATGGTGGTACTAGTTAATTTAAAAATGGGCATAGCCTCAACCTATTCGGTAAAATATTCTATGACTATGATTATAAAGACATGCCCATCTTGGGATCGAGGTAATTTGTTGATGAGATCTAATCCCCACATGAAGAATGGCCAAGGAGATTCTACAGCTTGAATTTTGGATAGAGGTGAATGAATTAAATCATCATGAAGCTATCAAGGAGTATAGTTTTTAACAAATTTTATGGCATCCTTTTCAAAATTGGGGTAAAAGTATCCCATACATAGGCATTTATGAGGTGTAGCATGCCCACTACAGTAGGCACCATTAATGCCTCCATGTGATTATTCAAGAAGAGGGGTAACCTCATATTACATAACTCAATGGAGAAAGGTACCTTTAACATTGTGATATTATAGGCTGTTATGTTGAAATACATACTTAAAATCTTGTTTGTGAATGTGAGTCATTTCATGGGAATCAAGGTTGGGTGGATAAATTTGGTATTCTAGAAATTGATTGATGTCTTTTTACCATGGGCTTTCTCAAATGGTGATGGCCTCAATGTGGTAAATTATTGAATCATGTGGTTGAGTATAAGACAAATATTTTCTTATTTGGATAAGAAAAGTGGGATCGGTAAGAAATTGGTATGGATGAAAAAGAGATGCTAAAGAAGCAAGTGAATCAATCATAAAATTTGATCTCGAGGGATAGGATCAATGGTGAAAGAAATAAAATATTTGGTGAGATTAGTTTCAATTTTATTATAATAAATGATATTCTCACTTTTGCATTGGTAATCACCATTAACTTAGAGGAAAATGAGTTGGGAATCATTGAAAGCATGTAGGCATTAGATATCTAAATCAAGGTCAACTCTCATGCCTAAGATTAAATCTTCTTACTCTACCATGTTTTTAGTGACATCAAATATTAAGGAAAAAGCTAGAGGGATGACTTTTCCAAGAGGGCTCGTAATAATACAACTTGTTCCATCTCCTTAAAGGTACTTAGCACCATCAAAGTGAAGGGTCCAAGTATCCTTGTGTAAATCAACATTAATTTTGGGAAGTTCTTTGATCACTACTTTTGGTTTAGTAGTATAGGGGAGGATAGAAAAAATTAGTTGAGATTACTTGCTTCATGATCAATAGTGAATTTATGTAAGTAATCTTTAAGGGATATGGCTTGCTTGAGAACCTCAATATAGAGAATATTATCATCAGGAAGACTATTTTGAAGGTGGTCGATAGTAGGTATGGGAGCTATGATAAGTTTATCAATGGTGATTTATCCTTTGATAGAATTTTGAATAATAATTAGGAGAAAAAATTCCATAAGGACCATCCATTTTCCAATTTTGTCTCTAAGAAGAAATACTTTGGAGAAGAAGTGATGAATGAGATTAGAATGGATGATAACATAAGTTGTCTGATAAAACATATAACATCAAAGTTTTTCAACTACAAAATAAATGGTGAGGCAATCACTTTCAACTTTTGTGTAACATTTTTCATAATTAATGAGGCCTTGTCTGATATAGTAGATGACATATTCTGGTATCATCTTGTTGGGCAAGCATTTCCCTAACTGATATGGGTGTGGAAGAAGTATAAAATATCATAGGTTGGTCATTTAAAGAAGGATGAAGAGTAGGTGGGTGAAGTAATTATTCTTTAATATTATCAAATGTTTTTTGATAGGGATCCATCCATTCTAGAGAATTACCTTTCTTAATAATAAAATTGGAGTGGATATGGTAAGCCATTTTGGGGAAGAATCATTTAATTGCCCCAAGCTTACCAAGATAAGTGTAAATGTTTGGAATGGATTAAGGGATGGACATGTTCATAATTACATTAATCTTGGTAGGGTCAACATCAATGCCATAGAGAAACTAAAAATACTAATAATTTATCACACGTGACACTAAAAACACACTTGTAAAGATTTAGTCTAACTTTATATTTAATAAGGCAATCAAAGATGATGGAAAGATCATAAAGATGGGTTTTGTGATATTTAGACTTAGTGATGAGGTCATCCACATAATTTTCTACAATTTTATGAATAAGATCATGAAAGAGATGGGTCATTTGTCATTGATAAGTATATTTAGCATTTTTGAGTCTGAAGGAAATTTTAACGTAGCAATAGGTACTCCATTTCATGGTGAAATTGTCTTATGTTAGTCTTTAGGGGTAATGTGAATTTGGTTATAACCCAAGAAACCCTCCATAAGAGACAAGATTTCATAACTAGTATTGGAATTGACAATGGCATCTATTGAAGGTAGATAAAAATTATCCTTGGGGCAAGTAAGATTAAGATTGCAAAAAACAATGCAAATGTGAATAGCCATGGTGACATTTTTCCAAATAGGGAATATGTTAGAAACACATTAAGAATATTATATTGGTTTGATAAACTTATCATCAAGAACTTTGATAATTTACTTATAGCATAAGGTGGAAACTTTGGGTGGAAATTGCCATTTCTTTTGGCATATAGGTTTGGAATTAGGATAGGTTACAATATTGTACACCACAATTCTAGGATCAACACTAGGCATTCCCTCATAGGACTAAGTGAATATCTCATAATATTTATTGAAAAATAAGTTAAATTTATCATGTTCAATAGGTTTGAGTTCATGAGAAACTATAATTGGTTGAGGGTATAATAGAGTACCATATTCAATGCAAGTAGTTTCTTCGATAAGCATAACATTGCCACCTTATAAGTGGTATGGTGCATTTGGTAAAAAATAAATTAGATTAGCTTTAGGTTCGTTACTAGCAATTAGTTTATTGAAACAAGGGGATTTGTTTTTGAAATTCTTTACTTTGTTATTTTACCAAGGAATTTGAGGTTCTTAGTCATGAAGTAATTCAAGAATAGCTTCATCGCTAGGTAAAGTGGGAAGAGGACCATAATACTCAACATATACTTCAATATCAAGAATTTTATTACCATGGAAATAATATTCAAAATGTATCAGATAGATATATGTGACCTTGGCATCTAATGTAATCTCAAGTGTAGGAGGAGTATATTAATAAGATGGTGTATCGTTAGTTTCTTTGATGGGGAAAGAATTATATGTAATGATATGATCTCTAGATGGTAAATAAGATGAAACAATTTTTGGAGGTTTAGAAGGTAATATTTTCTCTACCACCCAATATTAAGAAGTGGAGAATTAACAAGAGGTACATGACCTTCGAGATCTAATTTAAAGTCTATGGAAATGGTGTGAACATATTGGTTGAAATAATGTATTTAAGATAAATTTTTATGCTAATGTTGAACATCCAAGTCTCAAGATTGAGCTTGGGCCATGATGTAGTTATCATCATAGGTTGGATAAATGGTACATGATTGTGATTTAGGGGGAGTTTCAGAGGGTGAAATTCTAAGGTCACTAAACTTATGTAGAGACATGATTAGAGGATATTGGAATAATTTTTCCACTCCATAATCATTGCATGTGAAGGAATATTTTGGGTAAGAAGATTCTTGATCATTACATTAAGGGGAAAACAAGTGATCTCATCAATGAGAGGGATAATACAATCATGAGGTAATAAAGAGGGAGGAAGCCACTCTGAGATATGAGGTAGATTAGTAGTGTTACAAGTATGTTTTAAGTCATTAGGTTCATCATCATTTGAATTAGTAAGAGTGACCTGTAAGTTAAGATTGATGTTGATAAATTCAATAAATAGAGCATTATTGATGGTGGGAATGGTAGGAATGAGATATTAATATTTAGGATTAGGAAGTTGAATACTCGAAGGGTTGGGATCAGCCTCATGTATATACTAGTTATTGTTATGAAGAAATTTGATGCATTGGATACTAGAGGAGGTGATGACCCTCATTCTATGAGTCCAAGGGCAACCAAGGAGTATGTTATAAGATAGGGATAAATCAAAGACCATAAGTTTAGCTCAAATGGTATTGGGTCTAATTTTTAAGGGAAGCCAAATTCAACCAAGTGGCTTTTGATTAGTTTTATCAAATCTATTATAGGTAAGGTAGGTTTGCTTGAGATGATTCTTATTATATACAAGTTGTTGGATAAGACACAAATTTGTTACATTAATATTAGACCTTTCATCAACTAAAAATTTATGAATAAGCGTAGTATTAATGACTATTTTAATGAATAGTGGTGGGTCATCAACATGAAAAAGGATGTCATAATTAATTATGTCCTCTTCAAGAAATTCAATAGAAGGCTTGGAAGAAGGATAAATGGATTCAACGGTATGTACATTGGTATGTTGAGGATCAATAGGGGATGGTTCTTTATTTATAGAATATGGATCTTCAATTTATTATAATTGTTATATTAAGAACTTACGATGATAAGGGGAAGTATGAACTAACTCCATAAGTGGAATCTTGCAAGGTAAGGAATTAAGTTCTTTGAAAAATTTCCAATGGGATTCAGAAGAACTATTATGAGGTTTAGAAGGTAGGGTAGAGTTTGAAGGAATGGAAGTTGTTGGGGGATTCAAAATAAGGAGGCTAATCCTCATGGGCTTCCAAAGTTAAATGAGTGGTTGTAGTATCTTTGATAATTTTTTCCTCCAAAAATGGTTTCTTAGGTTTTGTGATAGGATCTTTATGAGCTGGATTACGATAAGAGTTGACCTTAGCAACATTAACATATTGCCTCATCACCATACCTGGGGCAACCTACACCTTATCCCATACTTGGGGCAACTTACTCCTATTTTTGTCTTGCATTTCATTAGAACAACCAACAAGACAAAAAGGGGAAAATGTAGAAACCAATATTGTGTCAACCCCCCCTTGGTCCACTTCTAAACATTTACACACTTTATTAATTTAAAATAAATTACTTATTTTAAATTAATGACATCACCCTAGACACCTCACCTTGGACACCTCACCCTTAGACCATTTCCTACCCTATGAGTCACCCTAAGACTAAGTCCTCCAAGTCTTAACTACCTAAGACTTATTCTCATTCCATCCTAACCTCCTAACTAACTCTCATGCCTAATAAACTCATCTTTTGACCGTTCTCCAATGACAAATGCACTTGGTAGATGGAAAAATGGGCAAAGGGCTAAAAATAGCCCTTTTACCCATTCTCTATCTACTGACATCGGTCAATTATTGGTCAACACCAGTGGGATCACCAACGTCAGTTTCATAAATTGAGTTCTAACGTTGGGTTAGCCCTCTTCCGCTCTCAGCTCTCTCTTTCTATCCCTCTTACCCCTAACTCTTTCACATCGACGCGCACACTCTGAGACCAAGCATCAGACTTTGACTTTCACTCTCTTGGGTACAAAAACTCTGCACAAGTCACTCCATATTGGATTAGAACATTTCATGAGGACTTTGACATCAGCCACAAGCAGAGCTAAGTACTGTTCTATCTTATTTCAATATTTAGAATACATTAGTAATTAGTTTCTATTTACTATTTCTAAATACTATCAACCAAACCTGACTTCTTCTTGGAGAGGCTAAAAAGCCTTCCCCATATCCTTATCCTCTTCTCATACCTATTCCCAACCTTTGCCCTTTCTCAGACCCTATTCACTACCCTACAACTGTGCACAAGCTTTTAAGCTTCTAGACTCTTCTGTCGACCACATACATAACTCTAAAACCTATCTAAGGCCCATTGCCCCTACCAACATCGATAACATAACTGACGTTAACATATTTACCAACTGATGCCAGAAGGACTACCGACATCGGTGACTATGGCAGACTGATTGCAGAGAATAGGTACACATTGTCTACATTCTCTTTCTTAGTCTTTCACCATTTCTTTTCATACAAACACTCTTTTTGTCAAATAGTGGACTGTCATCCCTTAAGGAAGTTTTTATGCTTCCAAGACCGAGCGTGTGCTTGGTAGTCCACCATATATTTGTCTAACATTCTCTTTATTTGAGTTTCTTTCTTATTTATAGGTGTCTTCCTCTATAACCAAAGAGGAGCTCCTACAATGCTTGGATATGGTGTGCAACTTAATCTAGGTAACGTACAAACCCCTAACCATTAACCTTTAGTTTCTTTTTCTTCTGAATGTAATTAGCAAAAACATAGAGAAACATTCTGGCATGCCCGATGGGACCCTGGAGTTTTCCTTGGGTTCATTTTATTTTAAAAAGAAAACTTTCATATAGGTGCATTAGGGAAATATTCTCTTCCTACATCCTCTACTTCTATCTTTTTATTTAGAAAAGAAACCATTAGCACAAGTTAAAAAGAACATCTTTCTTTTTCTTCTTGTCACTTCTTGCCTGCATCTTAGAGTAGTGAAAAAATCATGCTCTTAACCTCTTCTCCAATTGCTTGCATTTGAACAAAACATTTCAATTTGGGTTAAAAACACTATTGCATTTCATTCTTGCTTGAATGCATACTTAGCCCTCTCACTTAGTAATTAATAAAGTATTATGAATAAATCATAGTGCACATATGTTACACAACCAGATCACAATCACATCAAATTAAACATTTAAACATACTTGAGACAAGGCCCATCTAGGATTTCATCACCTAGCAGATACCTTACCCTTCCTGGCGATCCTACTTGGATTTCACAACCAAGAGGAGGACCCACTTTGTTCTCTGGTAGAGTATAAACTATAGGCAAAGTATATATTGGCTAAGCAGCCCAACTTGGCTCTAGGTTTGTGAAGTGAAGGGATCAAGCCCTAGCACCAAGCCACATACTAAACCTAACATAGATTTTTGAGCACCAAAACATAACCCGAAACCAGCTATAGACTTACTCTTTAGGACCCATTCTAAAAGCCCAATTCCCAAACATATTCTTCTAAGGCATAAGTCACCACGACTCTAAAATTTATTCTTAGGAATTTAACATTTAGAGGTTGCTTGCCATCATCTATTTTTCTCTTTTTATCTGATTTTTAGAGCTGGTAAGGTCGCATTTTGAGGTCCAAAAACAACTCAAAATTTCTTCTTCCTTAAAGAAATATCAATTTTTTGTGTTTCTAAAAATACATAAAAACCAACATCAATTTTTCCATTGACATCGGCAACTCATCTTCACCGACATCAGTTATCTGATCGACATCGGCAACATATATCACTGACATCAATTTTTTCACTGATGTTGGTCGCTGTCAACAAAAATTTCTTCCAAACATCAAGCTTAAAACCTAACTTTTTTGCTGTTAAAAACACATTCTAGTTTTTTGAAATTGAAATACATAGTTTTTAGAACCTGAACACATTTTATCTTGAATGGTTTTGACATGTAGTCAAGCTAAATCTCTTGTTGACCACGCAAGGCATCAACCACTTCCACCTTCACCCTTCACACCAAGTCACCAAATGGAGTATACTTCAGACACTAAGTGTGTTCCTATCCAACCAACCCCAAATCAACCTCCTATTATTCCCACAGGGGATCAAGACTTTGAGAGATTCCTTGACCTCAATGTCAAGGCTCTCCAACACTATCTCACAAGAAGCCAAATGTGAGATCCTTCAGGTAACCCTATTTTTGGGATGCCAACTTCCTTAGTTGAAACGGTAATAATATTGACAGCCTCTATTACCTAACCTATTGTCACTCAGGCCATTGCCTCAACTAATAACCCAACCATGGCCAATGTTCAAGATTTGGCCTCTCTTTTTATTTTTAGACCTACCTCCATCGAGGTTTCTGTACCCCCTCAACCACAAATAATTCAACCAAGTTTGACACCTTTTCAAAACTTGATTGTCTCTACCCCACCCACTCTTACACCCATAAATAAAGGAGTGATTACCTATCCTTTAACTAATGTTGCCACCATTCAATCACCCTTGGCAGCATCTAGTCAAGTTGTGCCCTCCAACTTCATGACACAACCTCCATTGGCCTCAACATCAATCCCTATGATGAACTACCAATATTTTATGCCTATACAAATGCAACCAAGTACGTCATATGCCCCTCCCAATGCCTTCCAAATACCTTACAACTTAGGGGGTGCCGCACCTGCCAATCCATCAGTTGATCTAATCAAGATGTTGATGGATAAGATGTCCAACCTTGAGACATCCATTTCAGGTTCGAAGAATGATCTTTCATACAAACAAATCTGTAATGAACCTATCCACCCTTCGGTGCCTATTCAACAATACCCTAGCCAGTGGGAACTCCCAAAATTTACTCACTTTTAGAGTAAAGAGGACCCACATCAACATCTATGAGCATTTAGACACGCTTGCTATCTTATAGCACATGATGATGTGTTATTACTTTGCACATTTCCCATGTCACTTTCTGGTGCCACCCTTGATTGGTATAGTTCTATTACCAGTCACTCTCTCTTTACCTTTACTCAACTAGATCAATTATTCCTCGACCACTTTTCAATCAACATCACTAAAAAAGTCTCCATCATAGACCTATATTCTATTAGACAATTCAACGATGAATCAATAGCTAACTTTGCTGCCCATTGGAGAGGTTTGATTAACCAACTCTCCTTTTCTTTACCTCAACCTGAGCTCATTGAGCTCTTTTCAAGAGCATGTGCCAAGCACATCTCATCCACTTTGTGGGTTCAAACATTCTGCACATTTGATGAAGCTTTCACCATGGCCCAAAAGCTTGAACTCTATGTGGTCAAAGAAGATAAGGTCAAATTGCATAGTAAAAATACCAACACAAAATCCAATGACCCTTCTTCCAAATCTTCATCTTCCAATTCCAAGTCCAAGGGATTAGCAAACACTGTGGTCCTTAGGTCATCATCTTCGACTACAACTAACCAAACCAAACCTTCCACATCATAAAGCATCACAAAACAATTTAAACAATGGTATATACAGCGTCAATACACTCCAATAGGAGAATCATACACTTTTGTGTTAGATAAATTAGTGAAGTAGGGGGTCCTCAATCTCCCTCAAATATGACCTATCTAATTTGACCCCTCAAAAGCCATCCCTACATGGTATATGGAAAATGACTTTTGTAATTATCACTGTGTCAAAGGTCATGACACAGACAATTGCAAAACCTTCGAAAACATTGGCCAAGACATGCTAGACAAGGGGGATCTTGTTTTGGATAACCCAAATGCACCGGCTAACCAAAACATAGACATATTTAGGCAACCATTCCCTAACCATCCCCCAAGTCAAAATAACATTTAGACCATGGCCGATGACCTTCAAGAGCATAATATATGCACGGTTGACATGGTTTCTAACCAACCTCTCCCACAGTCTGAAGAAGTTAGTCAAGCTATTTCTCCACCAAGGGTAGAAGACCCTTCCTCTCCTATTAATCCTCCATCCAGCCCCCTTTCACACAAAGGAGAGTCTACTTTGACCTCTCCCACATTGGAGGATGCTTTAATGGCACCAACGTCAATGGCCTCACCCTCATCCTTCTTATCACCAATGGGGGATCATACTTTTCCCACTCCTCAACCACACGTCGAAGGCATGATCACCCCTATGCTCTATCCACTTGAAGAGCCAAATTCTCTAATCCCTTGTCCACCAAGAGAAGCACTTGTCACTTCACCTGCTTTGATTGAAGAAGATCCAGTGATGGTTTTCTCTCACCTTTGGCCTGAGATCACTGCGTCTAACACATTTCTGCTCTCACTATCACCCAAATCTGCCAAAGGACCAATTGTAAAGCCTCACACGACATCACCTAAACCCTTTTCTCGATTGGCAAAAAACTTAGGATTTCTCCATTCTAGAAACCTAAAACATGAGGCGCTATGGGAGTGACTTAAGGCTCCTTATCCTACACGTCCTGCCTCAACTTATACTACCAATCCTTTTTTGATTACTCAAACTAAAGTCTCTAACAAGGATCAAGCTTCTACTTCCAAATTTTTAGAAGCTCAACTGTCCACACCTAAACCCAAACCCTCACAGGCATCTACCATGCTGAAATAGGTTAAATCCCTTGGTGTTCACCCAGTATCGAACCTCACTCACCCACAAGAGAAGGTAGATTTTAACCTTGCCCCACACAATAGTGGTCCTAACACCAAACCAAAGAAGGCTACTAAACCACGTCAGTCTCTTCCTCCCCCAACTAAAAAGATGGTACGTAAAACTTCCCCACCTTCACCATTACCCTCTATTTTGGGTCCACATCCATCTACTTTAATAGGAGCACTCCCTAATCCAACACCTTACAAAGGCAAATCACCTCCATTAGTCCCTCTACCCATCAAACATATATTTCCTCCAAAAAATTTGGCACCTCTCACCAAGAAAGTGCCATCTACACGTATGGCCACACCACCAACCAAAAATGTGATACGAAAATCTCCTCCTATAACTCCTAAATAGAAATTGTCAACCCCTACTACAACAATAAGTGCATACCCATTAGTGGTGTCCTATGATTCACTATTATGTTGATTTTTGTAGTCTTCTAGCATCATTATCCCACCTATTAAGCCATACCAACCTCTTAGATCAAAACCATCTTGGTTCGATGATATTAAAATCTGTGTATCATCGCACACCTGGGCATGACACTAATCACTGCTGCACTCTTAAAGTTTTCATTCACCAACACCTAAAAAAGACACCCTTTTCATTAAGGATCCTCTTGACCACCCTTTCAACAAACCACTGACACCATCCCATGCCTCCCAAACATCCTCACCTTCATCAGGATCCCATCCTCAGACTATGGTCCCTCTACCACCTTCTCCCCCTTTATTCAAGATTAACACTATTAATGTGGCCAATAGGTCCCAAACCATGAAGGATAAAGGAAAAGAGAAGGTTTCTTTCCCTTGGACATATCCATTCATCAAGCCTTCTCAACCACCAAAACCCAAGATTCTTATCTTGGGCACATCTCAACCAACATCTTTTGGGGCAATTCGTGACTCTATGGTGAAACAACTTCACCAAACCCCTGTGAAGAAGTATTTGCATGACCTAATTCAAAGCTCTCCACAACATCACCAAGCCTTAATCAAAGCTTTATAGGCAGTGGAGGTCCAACCTGAACACTCGCAACCATTGGCTACTCTAGTCAAATCATTACCAACCGTTGCCACCATCACCTCCAGTGATTATGAGATTCCTGCCTCCAAATTGGAAGATCATGATATCACCCTCTCAAACTAACCATGTCAAGGAAAAGCTTCACAAGATGCATCCTTGCATCAAACTCCTTGTCAAAGAGGAGCTTCAACGTCTTCTCTCCATCTCATTTATCCAACCCATTGATTATCCGTAATGAGTGTCAAACATTGTCCCTGTCATAAAAGTAATTGGGGGAATTTGAATTTGTACTGACTATCATGACCTCAACCAAGCATCAACCAACTTTACATCCAACATCGACCAAACCATGCCTATAATAAAAATCTGAAAGAGCAAGATTTCAAAATCAGAGATCTCATCCTTAAAGAAAACCAACACATGACCAATATGGAAAGAAGGAAACGAGGAAAGTTTGCTCCTAATTGGCTCAGACATTATATAATAATGCACAAGTATGGATCATCACCTAGCAAATACCTTACCCTTCCTGGCAATCCTACTTAGACTTCACTACCAAGTGGAGGACCCACTCTGTTCTCTGGTAGAGTATAAATTATAGGCAAAGTATATATTGGCTAAGCGGCCCAGCTCAGCTCTGGGTTTGTGAAGTGAAGGGAGTAAGCCCCTAGCACTAGGCCACCTATGAAACCTAACACAAATTTTTGAGCACAAAAACATAACCTAAAACCAACCATAGACTTCCTCTTTAGGACCTATTCTAAAAGCCCAATTCCCAGACATATTCTTCTAAAGCATAAGCCACCATGACTCTAAAATTTATTCTTAGGAATTTAGCATTTTAGAGGTTGCTTGCCATCATCTATTTTGCTATTTTTATTTGATTTTTTGAGCTGGTAAGGTTGCATCATTCTGAAACAAATCGAAATTTCTCTTTCTTCCAAAAACGTTTTGTTTTCTAAGTTTCTAGAAATACACAGAAATTGACATTGGTTTTTCCACCGATGTCAACAACTCATCTTCACTAACATCGGTTATCTGACTAACATTGGCAAGTATACTCACCGACATCAGTTTTTATATTGACGTCGGTCACTGTCAACAAAAATCTTCACTAACATCGGTTATCTGACTGACATTGATAACTATACTGACCAACATCAATTTTTCTACTGACGTTGATCACTGTCAACAAAAATCTTTCCAAAATAGCAAGCTTAAAACCCAACTTTTTTGCTATTAAATACACATTATGGGTTTTTGAAACTGAAACACAGAGTTTTTGGAACCTAAAACCCTTTTTGTCTTGAATGGTTTTGACATGTAGTCAAGCCAAATCTCTTGTTAACCACGCAAGTCAATAACCACTTCCACCTTCACCTTTTATACCAAGTCACCAAATGGAGTATACTTCAGACATTGAGCATACTCCTATCCAACCAACCCCAAATAAACCTCCTATTATTCCCAAATGGGATCAAGACTTTGAGAGATTCCTTGACTTCAACGTCAAGGCTCTCCAACACTATCTCGTAAGAAGCCAAATGCGAGATCCTTCAGGTAACCCTGTTTATGGGATGCCAACTTCCTTAGTTGAAATGGCAATAACATCAACAGCCTCTGTTACCCAACCCATGGTCACTTAGGCCATTGCCTCAACTAATAACCCAACGATGGCCAATGTTCAATATTTGGCCTCTCCTTCTATTTTTGGACCTACCTCCATTGGGGTTTCCGTACCCCCTCAACCATAAATAATTCAACCAAGTTCTACACCATTCTAGAACTTAATTGTCTCTACTCCACCCACTCTTGCACCTATCAATATAAGAGTGACTACCTATGCTTTAACTAGTGTCTCCACCATCCAACCACCTTTGGCAACATCTAGTTAAGTTGTGCCCTCCAACTTCATGGCACAAGCTCCCTTGGCCTCAACATCAATCCCTATGATGAACTACCAATATGTTGCATCTACACAAATGCAACCAAGTACCTCATACGCCCCTCCCAACACCTTCCAAGTACCCTAAAACCTAGGGGGTACCCCTCCTACCAATCCATCAGCTGATCTAATCAAAATGCTGATGGATAAGATGTCCAACCTTGAGACATCCATTTCTAGTTCAAGTAATGTTCTTTCATACGAACAAATCTACAACGAACCCATCCACCCTTTGGTCCCTATTAGACCATATCCTAGCTAGTGAGAACTCCCAAAATTTACTTGATTTTAGAGTAAAGAGGACACACAACAACATCTATGAGTGTTTAGACATGCTTGCTACCTTATAGCACATGATGATGTGTTATTACTTTACACATTTCCTATGTCACTTTTTGGTGTTGCCCTTGATTGGTATAGTTCTATTACTAGTCATTCTCTTTTTACCTTCACTCAACTAGCTCAACTATTCCTTGATCACTTTTCAATCAACATCACTAAGAATGTCTCCATCACAGACCTATATTCTATTAGACAGTTTGATGATGAATCAATAGCTGACTTCATCGCCCGTTGGAGAGGTTTAACTAACCAACTCTCCTTCTCACTACCTCAACTTGAGCTCATTGAGCTCTTTTCAAGAGCATGTGCTAAGCACATCTCATACACTTTGTAGGTTCAAACATTTTGCACATTTGATGAAGCTTTCACCATGGCTCAAAAGCTTGAACTCTGCGAAGTTGAGGAAGACAAGGTCAAATTGCATAGTAAAAATACCAACACAAAATCCAATGACCCTTCTTCCAAATCTTCATCTTCCAATTCCAAGTCTAAGGGATTGGAAAATGTTGTGGTACTTAGATCATCATCTTCTACCACAACTAATCAATCTGACCCCTCTACATCACAAAGTATTACAAGACAATTCCAACAATGATACATACAGTGCCAATACACTCCAATAGGAGAATCATACACTTCTATGTTGGATAAAATAGTGAAGCGGGGAGTCCTCAACCTCCCTCAAATCCAACCACCTCAATTTGACCCCTTAAAAGCCATCCCTACATGGTATAGGGAAAATGACTTTTGTAACTATCATCGTGTCAAGGGTCATGACATAGATAATTATAAAACCTTCAAAAATGTTATTCAAGACATGTTAGACAAGGGGAATCTTGTTATGGATAACCCAAATGCACCGATTAACCAAAACATAGACATGTTTAGGCAACCATTCCCTAACCACCCCCAGGTCAGAATAATGTTTAGATCATGGCTGATGACCTTCAAGAGTGAAACATACACATAGTCAACACAATCTCCCATTTCATTCCTAACCAACCTCTCTGACAATCTGAAGAGGTTATTCAACCCATTTCTCCACCATAGGTAAAAGAGCCTATTCTACCCATATCACCCCCATGACATCAAACACCTCCTCCACACATACTTCTACCTCGTGAGGAACCCATATTACCTATTCCTCTTGCTCCTACCTTCCCTCTTCTTCTACCATTGGAAGAAGTTACCATTCAGACCACACACCCTCATGTAGAAGGGGCCATCACCCCTCTACTTCACCCTTTAGAGGATCCTTCCTCTCCTATATGTCCTCCATCAACCCCCCTTTCACATGTAGGAGAGTCTACCTTGACCTCTCCCATATTGGAGGATGCTTTGATGGAACCAATGCTGGTAGCCTCACCCTCATCCTTCTTATTCCCAATGGAGGACCATACTTTTCTCGCTCCTCAACCACATGCAGAAGCCATGATCATCCCTATGCTCTATCCTCTTGAAGAGCCACACTCTCCAATTCCTTCTCCATCAAGAGAAGAACTTGCCACCTCACCCACTTCAACTGAAGAAGATTAAGTGATGGTTTTATCTCATCTTTGGCCCAAGATCCTGCATCTAACACATTTCTGCTCTCGTGATCACCTAAATCCTCCAAAAGACCAACTATAAGACCTTACGTGATGTCACCTAAACCTTTCTCTCAATTGGCAGAAAACTTAGGATTTCTTCATTCTAGGAACCTAAAACATGAGGCACTATGGGAGCGACTTAAAGCTCCTTACCTTACACATTTTGCTTCACCTTATACTGCCAATCCTTCCATGACAATTCACCCTAAAATCTCTAATAAGGATCAGGTTTCTACTTCCAAAACATCAAAAGCTCAACCTTTCATATCTAAATCAAAACCCTTGTAGGCATCCACCATGCCAAAATAGATTAAAAGTCTCGGTATTCACCCTGTATCAAACCTCACTCACCCACAAGTGAAGGTAGATGTGAACCTCACTCTGCATAGTAGTGATCCTCACACCATATTAAAGAAGGCTACTAAACCACGTCAGAAAACTCGTCCCCCACCTTCAATATTACCCTCTATTTTGGGTCCACACCCTTCTACCTTAATACAAGCGCTCCCAACTCCAACACCTCACAAAAACAAATTGCCTCCATTAGTCCCTCTACCCATCAAACATATATTTCCTCCAAAAAATTTGACACCTCTCATTAAGAAAGTTTCATTTACACGTGTGGCCACATCACCAACCCAAAAGGAGGTACAAAAATGTCCCCTTACAACTTCTAAATAGAAGTTGTCAACCCCTACTAAAACAACGAGCACATACCCATTAATGGGTTCCTATGCTTTGTTGTTATGCCAATTGTTACAATCTTCTAGCATCAGTCTCCCACCCCTTAAACCGTACCAACCTCTTAGACCAAAACCATCTTGGTTTGATGACACTAAAATCTGTGCGTATCATCACACACTTGGGCATGACACTGAGCATTGCTACGCTCTTAAGGTTTTCATTCATCAACACTTGAAAAAGGACACCCTTTTCATTAAGGATCCTCTTTACCACCCTTTCAACAAACCATCGACACCATCCCATGCCTCCCAAACCTCCTCTCTTAAATTGGGATCCTATCACGAGACTATGGTCCCTCTACCACCTTTTCCCCCTTTGTTTGAAATCAACACCATTAATGTGGCCACCAAGTCACCAACTTTAAAGGATAAAGGAAAAGAGAAGGTTTCTATTCCTTGGACATACCCATTTTTGAAGCCTTCTCAACCACCAAAACCCAAGATTCCTATCTTGGGCACATCTCAACCAACATCTTCTGGGGTAATTCGTGACTCCATGGTGAAATAACTTCACCAAACCCTTGTGAAGACGTCTTTGTATGACCTAATTCAAAGCTCTCCACAACATCACCAAGCATTAATCAAAGCTTTATAGGTAGTGGAGTCTAACTTGAAGACTACCAACCACTGGTTGCTTTAATCAAATCATTATGAATCATTATTGCCATCACCTTCAGTGATTCTAAGATTCCAGACTACAACTTGGAAGATCAGGATCTTGCCTTCTTAAACTAAGCCTGTCATGCAAAAGCTTCACAAGATGCATCCTCACATCACACTCCTTGTCAAAGAGGAGCTTCAACATCTTCTCTCCATCTCATTTATCCAACCCATTGATTATCCACAATGGGTGTCAAACATTGTCCCTGTCACAAAAGCAACTAGGGGAATTTGAATTTATACTGACTATCACAACCTCAACCAAGCATCGATCAAGCATCAACCAAATTCACGTCTAACATCAACCAAAATGTGCCTACAACAAGAATCTTAAAGAATGAGATTTCAAATCAAAAATCTCATCCTTAAAGAAAACCAACACGTGACCAATATGGAAAGAAGCAAACGAGGCAAGTTTGCTCCTAATTGGCTTGAACCTTATATCATAACACACAAGTATGGATTAGGGACTTATCATCTATCTTCTCTCAAAGGCTAGCCAAAACTTAAGCCCTTTAATGCCTTGCATCTACGACCATTTTACTATTAATCAAGTAATCATTCACTTGATGTTTAACTTGAGCTTGTCCCTTGAGCAATTTTTGTCATCCTCATTCCTATTCTTTTCAACCCTTTTTCCCTACAAACATTAGTTAACCCTTTTGGCATTAATGCTTTGTCCTAATAAAAGGGAAACCCTTAAACCTCTATAGTCTTGTCCATGACTAAAAGTTTAGTCAACAAAAAAACATAAAACTGGGATGCCTATTCAAAAGGTCATAAACTATAAATGTAGATTGCTCCCTCGAAGGACAACTACATAATTTTTATAATTACTAGACTATTCCCTTGAAGGACAGCTATTTAAAGACATCAAAACATACAAATCAGAATATATACCATTCCCTCGAAGGATGGCTATGCCCAAATTTTGCTACAAACAACACCTTTTCAAAAGCTCCCGCATCGATCAGCTTCAATATGACCACAACACAAGACACCATCCCCAAGTACACTTCCTACATTGATCAATCTACTAAAAAATTTAAAAAAAAAAAAAAAAAAAAAAAAAAAAAATGACTGAAAAACTATTAAGTCATGGACTTGCCTATAGTCATTCTCAGGGTCACCTATAAAAGGGGCAAAAGTGATCCCTGCTAAAAAGGGTTACGCTATCCTGACATATCACATCATCACACCTATTACCCCAACATACCCAAGGGATTTTGAGCTCACTTAATGTCAAGTGATTAGATTACTTCTCTAACACAAACCAATGGTCAACGACATAATGCATAAATAGGACTTTTGTTTGCAAAAACCCTATCTATGCTATCATTATGGTCCATGTCAATGAAAGAGCAATGCGCCTTTTACTTCCACCTTCATCACATACAACCAAACCAAATCAAAACATTTTCTAACCAAACCAACCCAAACCAAACCAAACCAATAACATGAGAACCAAAACATTTTCTAACCAATAACATAACCTCGTGATTTATTTAATGAAAATATCAATTTGTGTTATATAAATTATCATAGCTCATTTACACTAGTTTCTATGGAAAACAATACACATGAAAACTATCAACCAAACGCAATTTATGCCAAGCATATACCATCACCAATATGGGAACTTGCTGAAGCATAAATAAACTCATTTCATTTTTGGCATACACCATCACCAATATGGAAAATTGCTAGGGATGAAAAACCACATAATCAATCTTATAGAATACACCATCACATAATATTGAAAAGGCTATAACATCATCACTCATTTTATTTTTAGCATACACCATCACTGATATGGAAAATTGTTAGAGATAAAAAACCACATAACCAATGTTACAGAATACACCATCACATAATATGGAAAAGGCTGTAACATCATCATACACAAATCATTTCAAGCATTTACTATCACACATATGGGGAATGCTAACAACACTAACCTGACCAAATCAACTATCAACCACTTTGACTCTTCTTCCTTTTTGGGGAGAACTACATTGGCTTGAGCCCCTTAAAATAGGGGCTATGTAGGCAACACTCAGTTGACATGAAGTCTTCTGAGGTTAGCTTGGCCATTCATTTGTTCATCTACTTGATGGACAAACCATATAACCTTTAATCATGACTAAACCTAGTCCAGAATCATGACCAAACAATCAACCCTGACACTGCAGAAGTCACCTTTGACTTCTCATGGGGCATATTGGAGATCACATACATCTCCCTTACCACAACAAATGACACTTGAGATCACTTATATCTCAACCATACTCGACCAATGAATTTGGAGATTACGACTATCTCCTCACACCATAACCACTTTCGAGACAACTTTGCATTGGTTGTTTTGATTACATATATGCTACCTCATAAATAGTTAGCAAATTATACACACCCCATATTATCACCCTCACACGTATTGATGGATCACACCCAAGTTAATCCCTAATATTTGTGACATTTTTGTGTTTACCAAGAGCACTTTTTGAGCCTGAGATACTTGGAACATGATGACCATTGGAGCTATAACTTTGATCAATCTAACCCAATCAGCTATGACTAAAAAGCTGGGGACTAGTTAATTTGATTTTAGTTTTCCTCCACCATTGGAGCTACAACTTTGATCATTTAACCCAATCAACTATGACCAAAAAGCTAGGGACCAGTTACTTCAATTTTAGTGCTCCTCGACCTTACCTATCATAATTTGACCTACCTATCATGTGAAGTGGTATATGTGCAATCTCAATTATTGCAGCATTCACACTCCAACTTCACCATACTCATCCATTGCCTATCAAATCAGCAACTAATTTTGGACTGCCCTCCCTCAACTCCCATTTTGAGGGGGAATACCTCATCCCATACCTGAGGAAATTAACACCTTATTTTTTTCTTGCAGTTTGTCAGAACAACCAACAAGACAAAAAGGGGCAAATGTAGACACCAAAATTGTGTTAACTCCCCTTGAACACTTACACACCTTATTAATTTAAAATAAACAAATTATTTTAATTTATGACCTCACCTAAACACCTCACCTTGGACACCTCACTTAGACACCTCACCCTAAGACCATTTCCTACCCTATGAGTCACCCTGAGACTAGGTCATCTACCCATGACCTATTCTCACTCCATTCCAACCTCCTAACTAGCTCTCATGCCTAATAAACCAATATTTTGACCATTCTCTAAAGGCAAATGCACTTGGCAGATGGAGGAATGGGCAAAGGGCTAAAAATAGCCCTTTTACCCATTCTCTAGCTGTCGACATCAGTCAACTATCAGTCGATGCCAGCGAGATCACTGACGTCAATTTCATAAACTGACTTCTAATCGCTAGGCCCCAAATCCTAAATCTCTTTTCTCTTAGACTCACTCTTGGGTTCTTTCTCTCTCTCTTATGACCAGACTCTGAGACATCGATGTGCACACTCTGAGACCAATCATCAAAATTTGACTAATGCTCCCTTGGCTACATAAACTCTATGCAAGTCACTCCAAATTGAACTGGAATATTGTATGAGGACCTTGACATCGGCCACAATAGGAATAAGCATTCTACATCACTGGTTCTTCACCAAGTAGAGCTAAGTATTCTTCTATCTCATTTCAGTAATTTAGAATATATTAGTAATTAGTTTCTATTTACTATTTCTAAATACTATCAACCTAACCCGAATTTCTTCCTAGAGAGGTTGAAAAGACTTCCCCTTATCCTTACTCTTTTCTCACACCTACCCTCTACCTTTACCCCTTCTCAGACCCTATTCGCTTTCTTGCAACCCTGCACAAACCTTAAAGCTCCCCTTCTCCTTCCAGACCCTTCTGTCAACCACAGACATAACCCTAAAACTCCTCTAAGGCCCATTTCCCCTACCGACATTGGTAACATAACCGATGTCAGCATATCTACCAACTGACACTGATATGACTACTGACATCAGTGACTGTGGTAGAATAATTGTAGAGAATAGGTATGCATTATCTACTTTCTCTTTCTTAGTCTTTCACCATTTCTTTTCATACAAATACTCTTTTTGTCAAATAGTGGACTATCATCCCTTAAGGAAGTTTTTACGCTTCTGGGACCGAGCATATAGCTTGGCAGTCCACCATATATTTGTCTAATATTCTCTTTGTTTGAGTTTCTTTCTTATCTATAGGTGTCTTCCTCCATAGCCAAAGAGGAGCTCCTACAACACTTGGATATGGTGTGCAACTTAATTTGGGTATCAATTAAACCCCTGACCCTTAGCCTTTAGTTTCTTCTTCTTTTGAATATAATTAGCAAAAATGTAGAGAAACATTCTGGCACACCTGGTACCAATCAAGGGCAGCACTAGAAAGTGACATGGGAAATGTGTGAAGTAATAATGCATCATCATGTGCTATAAGGTAGTAAGCATGTCTAAACACTTGTAGATGTTGATGTGGGTCCTATTTACTCTAAAAGTGAGTAAATTTTGAGAGTTACCACTGACTAGGGTATGGTCGAATAGGCACTGAAGGGTGGATAGGTTCATTATAGATTTTTTCATATGAAAGAACATTATTTGAACCTGAAATGGATGTCTCAAGGTTGGACATCTTATCCATTAGCATCTTGATTAGATCAGATGATAGATTGGAAAGTGGGGCACCCCCTAAGTTATAAGGTACTTGGAAGGCATTGGGAGGGGCTTGTGACGTACTTGGTTGCATTTGTATAGGTGCAACATATTGGTAGTTCATCATAGGGATTGATGTTGAGGCCAAGGGAGGTTGTATCATGAAGTTGGAGGGCACAACTTGACTAGATGTTGCCAAGGGTGATTAAATTGTGGTGACATTAGTTAAAGGATAGGTAATCACTCCTATATTTATGGGTGTAAGAGTGGGTGGGGTAGAGATAATTAAGTTTTGAAAAGGTGTCAAACTTGGTTGAATTATCTGTGGTTGAGGAGTTACGAAAACCTTGATGGAGGTAAGTCTAGAAATAAGAGAGGCCAAATCTTGAACATTGGCCATGGTTGGGTTATTAGTTGAGGCAATGGCCTGAGTGACCATAGGTTGGGTAATGGAGGCTATCGATATTATTGCCATTTCAACTAAGGAAGTTGGCATCCCAAAAATAAGGTTACCTAAAGGATCTCGCATTTGGCTTCTTGTGAGATAGTGTTGGAGAGCCTTGATGTTGAGGTCAAGGAATCTCTCAAAGTCTTGATCCCCTCGATAATAATAGGAGGTTGATTTGGGGTTGGTTGGATAGGAACATGCTCAGTGTCTAAAGTATACTCCATTTAGTGACTTGGTGTGAAGGGTGAAGGTGGAAGTGGTTGATGCCTTACATGGTCAACAAGAGATTTTACTTGAATACGTGTCAAAACCATTCAAGACAAAATGTGTTTAGGTTCTAAAAACTATGTATTTTAGTTTTAGAAAACTAGAATGTGTGTTTAACAACAAAAAAGTTGGGTTTTAAGCTTGCTGTTTGGAAGAAATTTTTGTTGACAGTGACTGACGTCAGTGGAAAAATTGATGTCGGTGATATATGTTGTCAATATTGGTCAGATAACCTATGTTGGTGAAGATGAGTTGCTGACATTGGTGGAAAAATTGATGTCAGTTTTTGTGTATTTCTAGAAACACATAAAACTGATATTTTTTGAAGGAAGAAGAAATTATAAGTTGATTTTGGACCTCAGAATGCGACCTTACCAGCTCTAAAAATTAAATAAAAAGAGCAAAATAGATGATGGCAAGCAACCTCTAAACTTTAAATTCCTAAGAATAATTTTAGAGTCATGGTGGCTTATGCCTTAGAAGAATATGTTTGGAAATTGGGCTTTTAGAATGGGTCCTAGAGAGGAAGTCTATAACTGGTTTGGGGTTATGTTTTGGTGCTCAAAAATCTATGTTAGGTTTAGTACGTGGCCTGGTGCTGGGGCTTGCTCCCTTCACTTCACAAACCCAAAGCCGAGCTGGGCTGCTTAGCCAATATATACTTTGTCTATAGTTTATACTCTGCCAGAGAATAGAGTGGGTCCTCCTCTTGGTTGTGAAGTCCAAGTAGGATCACTACGAAGGGTAAGGTATCCACAAGGTGATGAAATTTTAGATGGGCCTTGTCTCAAGTATGTTTAAGTGCTTAATTTGATGTGATTGTGATCTAGTTGTGTAACATCTGTGCACTACGATTTATTCATAATGCTTTTTTAATTACTAAGTGAGAGGGCTAAGTATGCATTCAAGCAAGAATGAAATGCAATAGTGTTTTTAACCCAAATTGAAATGTTTTGTTTAGATGTAAGCAATTGGAAAAGAGGTTAAGAGCATGAATTTTTCACTACTCTAAGATGTAGGCAAGAAGTGACAAGAAGAAAAAGAAAGATGTTCTTTTTAACTTGTGCTAATGGTTTATTTTCGAAATAAAAAGATAGAAGGAGAGGATGTAAGAAGAGAATATTTCCCTAATGCACCTATATGAAAGTTTGCTTTTTAGAAGAAAATTAACCCAAAGAAAACTCCAGGGTCCCACCAGGCATGCCAAAATGTTTCTCTACATTTTTGCTAATTAAATTCAGAAGAAAAAGAAACTAAAGGTTAAGGGTCAGGGGTTTGTACATTACCTAGATTAAGTTGTGCATCGTATCCAAGCATTATCGGAGCTCCTCTTTGGCTGTGGACGAAGACACCTGTAAATAAGAAAGAAACTCAAACAAAGATAATGCTAGACAAATATATGGTGGATTGTCAAGCACACGCTCGGTCCCGAAAGCGTAAAAAATTATTTAAGGGATGGCAGTCCACTATTTGACAAAAAGAGTGTTTGTATGAAAAGAAATGGTGAAATACTAAGAAAGAGAAAGTAGACAACACGTACCTATTCTCTGTAATCAGTTTTCCATAGTCACCAATGTCGGTAGTCCTACCGACATTAATTGGTAAATATGCCAACGTTGGTTATGTTATCAATGTCGGTAGGGGCAATGGGCCTTGGACAAGTTTCAGAGTTATGTCTGTGGTCGACAGAAGAGTCTGGAAGCTTAAAATCTTATGCAGGGTTGCAAGGCAGTGAATAGGGTCTGAGAAAGGGCAAAGGTCAGGGATAGGTATGAGAAGAGGATAAGGATATGGGGAAGGATTTTCAACCTCTCTAGGAAGAAGTCAGGTTTGGTTGATAGTATCTAGAAATAGTAAATAAAAACTAATTACTAATGTATTCTAAATACTAAAATAAGATAGAAGAATACTTAGCTCTACTTGTGGCTGATGTTGAGGTCCTTGTGCAATGTTCCAATCCAATCTGGAGTGACTTATGGAGAGTTTTTGTACCTAGGAGAGCATAAGTCAAAGTCTGATGCTTGGTCTCAGAGTGTGCATGTCGATGTGAAAGAGTCAGGGTCTAGAGGGAGAGAAAGAGAGAGTTGAGAGCGGAAGAGGGCTAACTCAATGTTAGAACTCGGTTTATGAAACCGATGTTGGTGATCCTGCCAGTGTCGGCTGATAGTTGACCGACGTCAGTGGATAGAGAATGGGTAAAAGGTCTATTTTTAGCCCTTTGCCCATTTCTCCATCTGCCAAGTGCATTTGTCATTGGAGAATGGCCAAAAGATGGGTTTATTAGGCATGAGAGTTAGTTAGGAGGTTAGGATGGAATGAGAATAAGTCTTAGGTAGTTAAGACTTGGAGGACTTAGTCTTAGGGTGACTCATAGGGTAGGAAATGGTCTACGGGCGAGGTGTCCAAGGTGAGGTGTCTAGGGTGATGTCATTAATTTAAAATAAGTAATTTACTTTAAATTAATAAAGTGTGTAAATGTTTAGAAGTGGACCAAGGTAGGGTCGACACAATATTGGTGTCTACACATATCGATAATTATTTTAATATTAGTCATAGTTAGTATCAATAACACAAATTTCCTAAGTTTTTTTTTTATGATTAGACATGGAAAAGATTTTTGGTTATTAGAAGAAGAAGCTTTGGGAGCTTATATTTTTTGAGAAGCAGTGTTGTACTCTTGATGATGAAATTATATCATGGCTTCATGATTAAAGGAATCACCAAGCATGTAGGAGATATAAAATTTATTAATCCCTAAACAAGTTTCATAGGAATGCCAAATTTCAGCCTTGAACTAATAGAATTGATTAGGGTGATACCATTTAGGGGGATTATTAAGATAGGTAAAGTGTTTAGAGGGTGGTAAGAATTATTTAATTTGATACATAGTTAATGGTATGTGAAATTATGGGGGAGTGTTGACTTTGGTAACTCTTGGTTTAGATTGAGGAGTATTAATGGTGATAATATTAATAGAAGTTTGAAAATATCTTTTATGTAATTTAGTATTATGTTTGAATTTCTTCATGAGGAAGTCTTGACATTTGGCTTAGTCAAGAGCTTCGTTAAGCATCTAAGGAAAAAAAATTGAACCTTATATTGAAGTGAATGAGTAAAGAATTTATAAAGAGTTTAAATGAATTATCATTAGTCAAGTGATTGTTGACCTTATAAGCTAGAGATTTCCATCATTTGATAAAATCATGAGCTAATTCGGTGGGAGATTGCTTAGCATTGATAAAATGGCTAAGGATTTCTTTGGGAAGATCATTATGTTAAAATGCTTTAACTAGAGGATTGACTAAATCCTCAAGATGGAATGTTGGGGAAGTTGGTTGTACCATTCCAATACATCACTAGTGAAGGTTTTAACTATAATTTTAGTTGTGGAAAAAGTATTAGTTTGGATCCATTCTTTATAAATATTTCCAAATGCTTTGAGAAAAGATGTAGGGAGTTTAGTCTCATCATACTTGATAGTTGGAGAAATATTACAAATATCAATGGACATGATGAAAGGAGCTAAAGACTCATTTTGGATATTTTAAATCATTTTGATATTCATGATAGGTTGAGGAATAACATTTCTTGAGGAATATCTAAGAGGTGGAGGACTAAAATTGGTATTGGCTTCAAGATTGAGAACTGAAGGTTGATTAGCCATATTGATCCAATGATGTTGTCATTTCATCATTTGAGAGGTGTTATAAGTTTGCATTATGTTCATTTTTTTTATGAATTGTGAAAAATGTTGAGTCATATCAATTGGTGGGTTGGTGTTTGTAGGAGAATTCCCCAAATTGGTATTAGAGGGAGGGTTATTGGAAGTTATAATACTAGTAGGATTATTGGATAGACTTGTGTCAACTAATCCCACATTATGTTGAAAATTTTGAAGATGAGAATTATCTTGATAGGTATAAAAAGGATCAGATCCACCGACTTCATCTTGAGGTGTGATTTGAACCATGTTACATTCCACAAATGAAGGATGGGAAGAGGTGTTCCAAGAGTGAGGGTTCTCTTGGGAGGTAAAGAAAGGGAGAAATGAATACCCCATATAGTGTTTAAATGGATTTATGTTTTCCAAGAATATTATAATAGGGGAATTCATGAAATTTTTATTAAAATTAAGAAAATGATAAGTAAAGAGAAATAAAGAAATAAGTCATCCAAATAAGAGAGAAAGGGCAAAAATCAGATACATAGTCAACTAGGTCAATTGTGTATTATTGAAAAGGGAGTTGATAAGAATATAGAGTTGATTGGGTCAACTTATTACTTCTAGATAGTAGGTAGAAGAGTATATAGTTAACCAAGTTAACTTAGTATTACTTAAAGGGGGCTAAGAGGAGTACAAAGTTGACTAGGTTGACTTATTACTACTAGTATAGGAAAAACATAGTTTTTAAAAGACTGTGTTGAATATAATGACAATGTACTAAAAATAGGGAAATATTTTTCAATGTAATTGAAGAAAGAAATGAAATCAAACACAAAAAAAAATTGATCAATTAAAATGATCCAATTGGGGCACAAAATACAAAACCTTTCACTAATGTTGGCCAATACAAGTTTTTAAAATACAACATACAATGAGCAGAGATTAAGTAATCAACTAAAAAATAAATGCTAATTAGATGGTCATCCCAAGTGTTGTTAGATTATTATAAGTGTTATTTTGAGTGTGATAAGGGAGTTGGCTAAAAATAGGGAACTAGAAAGCAATCTATAGATGGTTTTAGGAAGTTTAGTTTAAAAGGTATCTATGTTGGCAATGGTATTGGCTTGATATTGGGGCCTACCCCGTCACTTCACAATCCTATAGTGATAAGGGTGTTTGGTGATTTTCCAATACATACCATTAACCATGTGTTTACACTTGGATAGGAATCTAAGTAGGTAGACCTTGGGTATACCATATACCATTAAGTTATGTATAGGTAAAACCCTAATGCATAGAGAGAGAATATTATTCAAAATCTATTACTTATGCAACTTTTATCTATGAAAGAAAAGAAAAAAGTTGGAGATACTTACCTAGAAGATGAACCCATCAAGACTCAATATCTCCCTTAGACAAAGGTGATTCATAAGAGGTTGTTTTGGTTTATAAGGATCACTAAGAAAGGCTATAGCATCCAAATCTTCTCCACAAAACTAGATTCTTCTCCAAGTATAAACCCTAAGTGAAGACTCATCAAGTAGAATGGCAGAAGAGAATATTTTAAAGAAGCAAAAAAGAATAATAATTCATGCCTAATCTCTAAGAATGGCACAATTGATGTGTTTATATAGGTGGATCTAACCCTAAACCCTTCCAAAAGTTTTGGCAAATAAGATCAACCTAGTCGACCTAGTATCATAATTGACAAAAACTAACTAGGTCATAAACTAGGTCAGTGAGGGGTTGACCTAGTCCATAATAAGTTTTGTCAAATAAAAATACAAGGTTGATGTGTCTGACATATTCATATAAATTATCAAAAAGGGGTTTAGGTTAGGGAAAGGGCTAATGAAGCTGGTAAAAGACTAGATGCATGTAAAATGGGAGGAAAAGCTTAGGGGAATGGTTTTATGAGCTAGTTAGATTGATAACAAGTGGAAATAAGGGACAATAATATTGTGAAGTACTAATGGTCTACCCACCCCTTTTTTAGTGCACCCCTTAGGGAATGCACTTAGATAGACTGAGACTTGATGAGTTCGTATAAGATAGAAAACATCAATAAATGACAAAGTTTGAAAAAATTATGTGTATACACATAGTACCTTTAGATGAGTTTGAGAATGATGAGGTATTTTATGATTTTTTAGTCCTAAGAGAGAATATTCCATTGGGAGACCAAAAATAAGGGTTATCTATCAAATTGGATACAGTAGCCTATTTTGGAGAGTAGGTGAATACCCTTAGTCAAAAACAAAAGAATAAAAAATTGAGGTCATAAAGTGAAAACCTCTTTGAAGCACTTTTGGACCAGGGTAAAATTAAAGAAAAAGGCTAGTCTCTTGGTGAAAAATTGTTTCAAGTACCACTAGATGGGGATGTTCACCCTTCTTCGAATGAAGCTCAAGAGACCACCAATAATAAAATTATTTTTGGGTCTAGGATTAGTATAGACAAACAACCTACATTTAATTAATTTTTTTGAGAATGTCCTACAACATTTGTTACATAGCGCTTGCCACCATTAGGAAATCTAGATTCATTCTATTTGGGAGAGCTTAAATAAATAGTATGATTAGAGGATTTTACCATTGTTATCCAATTCATATCCTTTCCAACTACTTTATAATATGTCTTGACTCTCCTAATAGAAGATACTATGGAAGTCAACATCAAGACTTTAGAAGACCCAAAGTGGATCAAATTAGGTGCATCCCTCACTAAGGAAGAATGTGAAGTCTTTACAACCCTTTTGAGGGAGTTTATTTACATATTTGTATGGGCCTTTTTAGACATTCTTGGTTTGGACCCCACCTTGGTTGTATACCATCTCATTTTACATCTTAATACGAAACTTGTGATGAAAAAGTTGGGTAAAATACATCCTTGTATTACTATGGTGTTTAATAAAGAGTTAGAAAAACTCTTGAAAGTAAGATACATTAGACCGATCAACTATTCAAAGTGGATCTCAAACATTATACCTATCAATAAAAAGCTAGAAGGGATCAAAATCTACACTATTTTTAGAGACATCAACAAAGCCTATTACAAAGATGACATCCTTATGCTGAATGTTGACATGATAGTTGACTCCATAGCTGGGTATGAAAAATTTTCTCTTATGGATGGATTTTTAGGATATAATTAAATTAAGATCATGCTAGAAGACCAACACAAAATAGTGTTCAGCACTCCTTAGGGAATGTTTTGTTATTAGGTTATGATGTTCAACCTCAATAGTGTTGGGGAAACATACCTAAGAGCTATGACCATTATATTTCATGACATGATGTATGATACTATTGAATACTATGTCAATGACATATTGGATAAGTTTAAGACCCATAAAGATTATCCAATCATATAACAAGGTATAATGTTTGACTTAATCTAAAGAAGTGTATCTTTTATGTCATTTCAAGAAAATTATTAGTCTTTATTATCTCTTACCGAAGCACTAAATTTGATCCTTCCAAGATTTAATCCATTACCAAGATGTTTCCACCTTCCACTTCGAAGTAGCTCTGTAGTTTGTAGGAAAAAATTATCTATTAGATGCTTCATTTTGTAGTTGGCCAAGAAATACCATATTTTCACTCAATTATTGAAGAAAGGTATTACATTTATTTATGATGAAGAATGCCAAAAATACTTTGATCCCCTAAAGGAATACATAGCCAATCCACCTATTCTATTATCATAAATGCTAGGGAGGTCATTTCTACTATAGCCATCTTCTATTAACAATGCCTTGGGGGCACTTTTAGCTTAGCATGATGAAAATGAGAAAGAACACACCATGTAATATCTAAGTCATACACTAGTAGCATATGAACATAACTATATTCCAATAGAAAAAGATTATTTAGGCATGGTATTCACAACAAAAAAAACCATTATTATATGATTAATGAAAAGACCATAGCCATTGCCAAAGTAGATCCACTCATGTATATAGTATCTAAAATAACTTTACAAACTTGTACGGCTAAGTGGATCATGCTTCTAAGTGACTTTGAGATTGAGTATGTCAGCTAGAAGGCTATAAAGGAATAATTACTTATAGATTAACTTGTTGAAACTCCCATTTTAGACACTCAACCACTCACTTTTACATTCCTAGACAAATACACCATGACTATCATAGAAACACCTCTTGAGGAGCAATACTAGAAGCTTTATTTTGATGGGTCATTCACATATCATAGATTAGGAGTAGGCATATTATTAATTAAACCAAAGGGGGATCTCATTCCTAAAACATTTCATATTAAATTTCCTTATAATAATAACATGGATGAATACATAGCACTCATTGCAAGGCTTTATCAAGTAGTAAAATGGACCATTCAACATCTCATGGTTTATGGTGATTCTTAGCTAATCATCATTTAAGTTATAGATTAATTCCAAACCAAATATGAAAATTTGGTACCATGCAAGGCCATGGTGGACATTCTCAAGATTCAAATTCCCCACATTGAGTTTGAGCACATACCTCATGCCAATAATAGGATAATATATGCCATAGTTACCATTAGTTATTTGATCCATAACATAGACAAGGAAAAATTCTATCATTTGCTTGTTGAACATCTCTAGTACCTACTGATGAACCTATAAGCATTGAAATTATTTGTAACATTGTTGATCCTAATTATATTTGGTATTTAAACTTATATAACTACATCCATTATCATGCCCTTCCACCAAAACTTCCATAAAAATAACAAAAAGTGTTTATACACCAAGCCTCTTGATATACCCTACTCAGCCCAACCCATTATTTCAGAAGCTTTGATATAACTTTGCTTCATTATTTAAATTTGACAAAAGATACACTAACATTTAGGTAATTTTATGAAGGAGTTTATGGAGCCCTTAGTAGTGGGGATATCCTTGCCAAATATCTCCTATGTACTAGTTACTATTGGCCAACCATGGAAGCATATGTAACTACTTAAGTGAAAAGATGTAACAAATGTTAGAGGCATGGCAATTTGATTCATGCTCTATCTAGAACACTCAAATAAATGACTACAGCATGGAAATTTTTAATGTGGGGACTTAATCTCATTAGGAATATTAACCCTACCTCTTCAAATGGTCATAAACATATTCTTACCACTACTAAGTATTTTACTAAGTGGGTTGAATCTATACCCCTCACTTATGTGACTGGAAAAAAATTACAAATTCATCTTCAACCATCTCATTTACCACTATGGTATCCCATCTAACATTATATCTGATAATGGTGGAGCATTTAATAATAAGGATGTTAAATCACTCTTTTCCAAGTTTAACATTACCCAACATTTTCAACTACATATTATCCAAAAGGTAATGGCTGAGAAGAGGCATCTAATAAGACCATTGCCAATATTCTTAATAAGATTGTCAATGATGCTGGTTATGGTTGGCATTTTCAAGTTTTCCATGCCCTTTGGGCTTACCATACTAATTATCATACTCCAACATGAGCCACACCATATTCCCTTGTCTATAGAAATGAGGGTAGTTTTACCATCAAGGTTGAGTTTCATTTTCTATGTATCTTATTGAAGCACATCTTTAGTGATGAGGATTATAGAGTTGCTTGCCTAAAATAGCTAGAGTTACTGGATGAAAAATGCATGGCCATTATAAATAAACTTTAATCATATCAAAACTAGTTATGTGGTCAGTATAACTGGTGTGTTAATAATAGAGAGTTCGATCTTATTTATTATGTTCTTAAATAAAACCAAAAGAACACCACATTTAAAAAAAGAAGAAAGGCAAGTTCAAGCCTAATTGGATAGGCCCTTATGTAATTGTTTCTAATTATGAATCTAGATCTTACAGGTTAGCTACACTGAATGGAGATGAACTTGATGATCTCATGAACATAATACATCTCAAGCATTATTTTGATTGAGAGAATTGAGGTATTGTTTATAAATATCATTTACACCGTTACATAATATCACCTTCCTTATACCATATTGTATACCTCCTCCATAAATTCCCTATTAAATAAAGTTGTTTTACCCTATATCCTAATCCTTTTTTGACCTTTGTTCTAATCTATTGGTTCTTTGGGCACATTCAATTATTAGATTTAGATGAATTTTCAATAGTTGATTTAGTATTTTCCCACAGAGGTAGT
This sequence comes from Torreya grandis, assembly GCA_037957365.1. Lineage (NCBI taxonomy): Eukaryota > Viridiplantae > Streptophyta > Pinopsida > Cupressales > Taxaceae > Torreya > Torreya grandis. The sequence goes on from JARHVA010008332.1 coordinate 139,282, forward strand.
ATCTTGGAGCAATATGATAGTGGTTTGGCAATTGCATTATTCATTATTGTCACATTCAATCTAATTTTTGATGTTACTAATTATAAATACCTTTGGTAAAATTAGTCTCATTGACCCATCCTATTGTTTACTAATAATAACCACCTATGGTTAAATTAAGAGCGATAACTTTACCATGCATTGATGTATCACCTTGTCATATCACTATTCTATATTATGTCATTTTCTTAAATTCACTAACTTTTGGCTACCTAGTTAGACTCCTATATTATAAGGCATAACCATAGTGACTTAATGTCATATGGGACTATGTAGGTAATGTTTGATTCATTTTAAGGTTAGCTCAGTCACCCTCTTACACTATTTCTATTTTGTGATAAATTTAAGTTTGAATGCTCTCACAATTTTGGGAGCATGTTTAATCCATTCTCTCACTATTTTATGAGTTAGACCAATTTTTATCTCATAATCCTTAATTGAGTTAAGATTCTTGGAAAATCCCAAAACATTGGTAAAAGATCTAAAAAATCCTAAAATCATGAAAATTGTTTTAAAATTTCCATGCAAGATATAAAGCCATAATTTTTTTTGGGGTAGGTCATCTTATCTATTGAGATTATTTAAAGACAACCTTGGTAAATTTTTACCCATTTTTGGGAGAACTACATTAGCCAAAGGTTCTCATAGACTATGTAGACAACACTTGGATACATGGGGTATCTTGTGTTAGCTCAGACACAACTTCCTTTCTTTTTCAAACACTTCATTGCCTTAAAGATTTTGGGACTCCTAGATATTTCATAAGTAACCACTTGTCCTTTAGTTTCCCCGTATTTATTATCCTTATCCATACACTCTAACCATTTTGTGAGTTTATATATTAAACATTATGCATTCAAATTTGATGTATTAATGACCACTTAGATTATTTTACACTCTTGTCATTTTGTGAGCTTATTCTCATTCTTAGCCTTAGATGTAGTAGACACTATGAACCACAAATTAAATTCATTTGTGAATACTCATCTCTTACCTTTTAGTCTGGGTTTATTCTAAATCATACTCTCACACTCATGCATTTTATTATAATTGATGTTTTTATGATTGTGGAGATCATCCATCTCTTTTTAAGCACACTTACCATTTTTTTGAGACCATTCCCTTATTCCTCTACATGATAATCATGTTTCCTTATCATTAATTTTATTCTATCCCATATTCTAGGAGAATTACATTTGGCTTGAATTTCATGTTGGATCTTTCATCCATGTAACTATGTAGGTAGAGCTCACTTGCATAGTGCATTTGGAGCCAACTCAGCTACCCCTTCCTTTTTATCTCTTCCTCATGCTTTCTTCTTGTTTGTTTCATTATTCCCTATAGCCTACAGAAAACATTGTTAGTATTTTGTTCTTTTGTTGTTATATCTAAATCATTTCTACCTAGCTTAGGGGTCACCATGTCACCAAGAATAACACCTCTATTATACATGCATGAATAATTTGTTTTCTATTTGTAATAACATTTTAATTAACCATTATTTATTTATTTTGATTGTTATATTTTATTTGTGTACAACCATGTCTTTTTATTAGTGTTTTGTTGTTTATTTGGTTTTGTTTATTAGTTTGTGTTTTTTATTTTTATTTTACCTCTTTTCCTTTTTATTTCTTAATTACCATAGGATTCTTACACTTTATTTACACTTGAGTCTTGATTACCCATATATTATACCTATGTTATGAATTAGTGTACGTCCCTCCACTTAGTTTATTGAATTATATTCACTTGGGATTTGATTGGTCATATTTTATGCCTAAGTGATTTGTATTTGCCTTCAAACTAAGTTTACCATAATTTAAATACATATTATTATTATAATTATTTATAACTATGATTTATAATAGCCCACATTGCAACAAAATTCACTTTGGTGGAGCTTCCAAGCAATGGTGTTATAATACTTCTCCTTATTCACACCTATAAAATTTTCAAACTACCCAAATACTACTTGAATGTAGAGTAATTAAATCACAAATGAATTTTTATCCCTACTAGTATGGAGATTCATATAGTAAAAACATAAATTTGTGCTACTACTAGTATGGAGATGCATGTATTACTCTTACTCCATGAGTACAAATTCAATATGTAATCTCCCTTTTCTAGTTTTCCCTACTCGGGAAATAATGACTTATATCACACTTCCATCCACCCTATTTGAGAAAACTAATCTACACATGATTCTAACCACCTTTGGGAAAATCAATATCACTCTTTCACCCTATTTAGACATTTTTATGTTGATTATAATTACCTTTGGGAAGTCATTATTTTTTCAATCTATCTACCCTATTAGGGAATTTTAATTTTACTAATGATTATAACCACCTTAGAAAATAGTTATCATTCATTTGCCCTTTGAGAGCATGTTTTTATGTTTTTAATGATTATAACTACCTTTGGGCAAATCATTATCACTCCACAACCCTACTAGCACATCTCACTATACCACTGATTATAACCACCTTTAGTAAAATCAACATTTCCACCCCCATTACCTATAAGATGCATCATTTCCTTTTTTTTTGAGGGAATGTTCACTGACCTTATTTTCCTTTTACTCCCTTGAGGGGGCATCCAAGGCTCATCCATCGCCTTCTGGGGCATTGACCAAGGCATTAATAATTTTTTCATTCTTTGAGAATATGTTATTATGCCTATATCTTGAAACATCATCCTAAATAGGGGTAAATTGTAGACACCCCATTTAGGCCATAATTGTGTTCTAATCAAAATTTAGATTGATTTCTACCAAAGAGTGAAAATTAAGGCTAAGAATCATTGAATTTCCTAATTTCATCTACACATCGAACATTAGTGATAAGAATCATGTTGAGGCATCCCTATATGGGGTATTATCTTATATGCAACACTAACCTCTCATGAACTATTTTCTAGTGAACTTGAAACCTAACAATGTGATAGTTTGGCCTTTGGAAACATTAAGCGAGGTACTTAAGTAATTCCTAAAGTTCAAAAATATGATAAGCAAAATGAATTAACTAATCAAATCAAATTAAATGCTTAAGTGAAATTTCCATGTGTAACTAGTGAAAATGAATTGAAAAAAAGGAAATTTCAATAAAAAAGAGGTCATGATGATGTCATCATCCTCAAAGTCAAGGAATTGAGAATGTCTTCCCTAAAGACTTAAATTCACAAATGAAGAGTCATGTTTAATAAATGGGATCTCTATCCAAAATATTAATTGCTTATCCCCTCCTTAACTCAACTATGGTTAATCTAAACTTAACATCTAACCTAATTTCACTTGGGCTAAAGTTAGTTTTGAATGTTATAAATACATGGCTTCACCCATTGTGCAAGAAAACTATTTTGGTGTAATGTTATGATGAAAAAATACATAAAAAATCATATTTATAGAGTTATAATTCTCATTTGTTGAGAGAGAGCCAAAGCCAATCCCAACATACCAAGGTGATAAAAAGAGGTGGTTTAAGGAGAACCAATGCTAAATATTCTTTGATCACATGACAAAGCAATCCATATATGGCCAGCATACAACTCTTGCTCTCAAGGAAGGTAAATAATTATTTTTTTGTTTTCTATTGAAAGTTAATTGTATTGTTCTCTTTTTCTTTGAGTGTCTAGGCTAGAGGTGTTAGTTTTATTACTGTGTTTTTGTTTAGTTTTGATTATACTAACATCATAATAATCTCCTCTCTTGAATTCTTATTGATCTTAAACTAATCTACTACTTACTCATGGGTACATGCCCTCCTGAGATAAATAAAGAGTAGAAATGAGACCTTAGGTTCAAATAAACACATTATATGATAAATAAAGGAGTCATATAATGAAATAACTATGAGGGAATATATTTGAGGTGTGTTTCAACATATCAAGTTATAGACATCTTAGAAAATCTACATTAGAAGATAGGTAGTGGACATCCCTTAGGCAACATAATATCTCATAAAATGTTGAGGATGAGACACTATTAGCCTAAAATTTTCAAAGATGCCCACAATTATGTTAGAACTGGCTATGAATGCTAGGTATTTAGATGGAGATAAGTGAATGTTGATATGCCTCTAAAATTATTCATTAAAGTTTACCCTTTTGTTTAATGGGGTCTAGAGTTTATTGGGGTGATAAACTCAAACTCTTCATTAGCGCACAAATTTGTCCTAACAACCACTAACTATTGCATTAGATGGATAGAATATGTAGCCATTAAGAATTCTAAAACATTATATGTCATCAAATTTTTGGAAGAGAATATAATAACTAGGTTTGGCAGTCTAATTTATTTAGTTTTTGATAATGGTCCAACTTTATAATCTACTAAATTTACTAAATGGGATTATAATAACCAAATTACCATCAAGCTCTCTTCAAATTACTACTTGTAAGGGAATGGAGTGGCTAAATCTAAAAACAAGAATATGATTGATGATATTAAGAAGTCATCATAAGATAAACCAAGAGAATTTAATATATTCTTAAAGTATGCATTATGGACATACCGAATTAGGAATAAGAAAGCCCTCAAGGCTTCAATTTTTTTGCTAGTGTATGGGTATCAATTAGTCTTCCCCATTACTCTTAAAACTATAATATATTAATTATTTCAAGGGTATATAGAATAAAATTAAATAATCCAATCCAAGCTCTTTAACAAATTCCAAATAGAATATGAAATAATTAAAGAACTACATAGCTTCAACAAACACCAAGACATTGTCAAGAGGTGGGTTGACGAGAGATCCAAAATCAAAGGATTCAATATTTTAGACCTAGTGCTTCTATGGGATAATGTAGATGAGAATAAAGGACAACATGATAATTTCACTCCTTTAAAGATTGGATAATATAAAATATATGACATACTAGGTAATAATGCCTTTCATTTGAAGAACCTCCAAGGTAATGTCTTCACTTTTCTAGTCAATAGACAAATTTTAAAACATTATTTCATGGATAATTCAACTAGAGATGCTTATGAATGACTCCAAGTAAAAATTTAGATGTATGAGTAGAGTATATTTACTATTTTTTAGAATAGATTTCCTAATTTCTAAGTAAATCTTTCTTGCTTTCCTAGATAGTGTTTCCTACTTTTTGCATTTTGCTTTGGGTAGATTAGTTGTTATGATTTATAGATTATTTTTTTAAATTTTTAGAATAAACCAACTAGTTTTATACACTATAATTAAAAAATATTTGCCAAAAATAAAAGAGATAATATAACATGAAGCACAATTGTTATTCATAAGGATTTATTTTGGTAGTGCATGAGCTTTTGGGATTAAGGTATGTGTTATGACTAAACTAGGTTTTAATTGAAATGAGTGAGTTTTGTAGACATTTGAGATTTAATATGATATTTCATGTAAATTTTAGAAAGACTTTCCATTTCCAAAGATCAACTACACTATTACATGTTAAAACTTGGATGGGAGATAATAAACATACAAATGAATGCACACTAATGGGGACATATTAATTAAAATAAGTTTATTATAAATATAATCAACCAATGGTGAATCCAAATCCTTCTATATATGTTTATAAAGATAAATCCTCATACAAAATTATAAAATATGGGTGATTCATGTAATCTCTACTAGTGTTATGGACCCATGGCTGGTAGTAGATCAAGGCTTAGAGTGGAATCAAAGGTATCTTTGTTAGGACTATGGATGATTAGATATAAGTAGGGTAATATGTTGGCTTCCATTAATATTTGGTGACATAATTTGAATTTAGAACAAAACCTATAGTGTTTATCTAGGACTTTGTCAAAACTCTCATAATAAGGGGAAAATAAATTTTACAAAATCACACACATAGATCCAAGGAATGTAAAGGGTTAGTAAGTTGCATGGGTAAGTAGGAGTATTTTTAGGGACTAGTTTATTTATTCTTTTATTATTAAATCCAAAGTTTTATTATGATGTATTACTAAGATTTTGGGTTCTCAAATACTCAAGAGTGTTTTACATTGATTCATCATTTGTTGTGTCCTAACATACACACCCCATTTTATAAAATCAAATATGGACCCACTATAGTTTGAATATATTTATTCAAGGTCCTATAAGCCTTAGAGATATATGACATTAGTTTTAATATGTTAAAGGGTAAGGTTGTTCTCAATGTATACATTTACTAAAGTTTGAATTATGAAAATCAAATCTTAGACGTTGATTTTGATTCATTTTAAACCTTAGGTTTTCATACTTCTTAATTGAATTTATGATTTTTTTGAATTAACATAACTAATGTGTCATGGCATAGTGTTTCTATGATTTATTTCATGTTCATAGGATTATTGACAAAAACTTATGAATTATTCATGTTTGTGCCCTACCTTTATTATCCAAGATCAGGACAAGTGGAAAGATTACATTACCTAGAGCCCTTAAACCATCACAAGATATTATAATTGGTCTAAAGTTTCTAAGATAAAAGACCCTAATAGATGACACTACTACATTACTCAAAACTTACCACAGATTGATAAAAGTTCCATACTTTATAGACTCTCAGGTCACCATAGGACATACACATGGTAGAAATACATTTAGTTGGGATAAATTTTGCTTCAAATAAAATTATAAGTCTTTAAAGTTTTTTATCCTCAAGAACAAGCCACATGGCATAACCACATTACCTAAAACCATATAAGTTTAAAACAAAGTTAAAATTATAATGGTCATGAGTCTCTAAGGTCTCACAATCCTAAGAGCTTTATAAATGGCACAATAACATGAACCAAGAACATATAAGGTTAAAACAAATTCTAATGGCCTTGTGGTACTACAATCTAATGGCCTCAAGGTTTTGAGTTTTGAGGGTTTGACAGTTGGCATGATTTTATTAACCTAAAACTTCAAAGTAGAAATATAAATTTAGTGGCTTAATGGCTCCATCGATCTAAGTATTTGAGTCTATGTAGTGTTGATATCATACCAAAAATCAACATTCTAGCCACCTATAGCTTTATTTGAAGATGTACATATTTTAAAAATTTCAAAAAATTGAGGCCTCGAGCCTCTAAGTTCTTGCATCCCTCAAAGCATTCCATGTGGCACAATTTTGTTAACTCATAGCCATGGAACATACAAAGCAAGATAATAAGTCTAAAGACCTAGGTAAATGAGAAAAAAATGTCATGATCTAGGAGATGCATAGACAAAGTATGAATAAATGAGTTTGATATCAAATCAAAAACTAGTAAGCAAAAAAATGACACCTACCTCAAAGAAGTGACTGGACATATAAAGTTAAAAGAAGTTACCATATAGAAAAAATAAACATATCAAAGCTGACTGTCATAATTAAAATTAAATGAGAACAAAATAAAAAGCCATTATTCACATTTATGTTAAATAAATTATGCATTCAAGGCATAGACTTTGGGAAATATATGAAAAATCTAAGCAAAAGGTCACTTGAGCATTAATCAAATATTGTAAACCTGAGGTCTCAAATGATCAAAAGCCCTATATTTTATAAATAAATCTATAAGAGAATCCTAATAGTTTATAAATTAATTACATAAATTATATAATTGAAATGTATTCTCTAAATACAACATGCATCAAAGCCCCTTATATATACTTCATCACTAGAAACATCAAATATAGAGACATTATATTTGATAAGAGTGCATTGTATTTTAAATATCCATATAACTCAGCCCTTTAGAACATAGTTAAGTCTGTAGCACCATCATCTACACAAGATCATATATCTCAAGAGGAGAAGCAGTACATTGATTACTTGTTACTAATCAAGACCATGAGACTCCATCAAATGGTTATGAAACTAGAGGTAATGCCTTGTATCAATTTGTTCCATGATTTAATTTTTAATGGTGATTATTTTGGATATTATTTATACCTTAAAAAATAAAAAATGTAATTATATATATTTATGGAATGGTATTTGAGAGATACCTTAGGCTCCTAGTGCTTGAGGGCCTATAATCAAGTCTTGACCACTGTATGGATTAATAACAACACTGAATTGAAATCATTGCTAGTTAAGGACCAAAGACTAAACCCCAAGGCAACCATTTCCTCCAAAAATGTCATCAAATTGAAGATTTCTATCAAAATATCCATGGATTTTTTTAATAAATTATATGTCTTTGCTATCATTTCCTATGCATAGGTAGATTGAGTCCCATTACTAGACATTATCTGACTTCTAATAAAATTTTGGCCCTAGAAGAGATAACTAGTTTAAGATTGAAGGCACATATGTAAAAACATGAACATAGGCTAGTTGTTGGTAAATTTTATATGATGTCATATCTACTATATGTAGTCCTTGGGAAAATCCATAGAACCCATTGCCAATCATTTTAATCATCAACATAATATGTTGATAAGAAAATCTATGAAGATTACTCTATTCTATTTGTCTATGGGTACAAGAATGAGATTACAAATATTAGTGAAGAAATTTATCCTTAGGTTTACCAAGCCATTCATGGAAATCATATGCCTAAAATTTCTAAGAATATGATAATAAACATAAGTAAAATGGGGGATTACTAATACTACCCATATTTTATAATAATATAAATCGACAGAACAAGGACAACCCCTCTATTTTTACCACCCACTTTCTAGACAAAATTATAAAATAAGAGGTGGACCATAAATTATAAAAAAAATATAGATGAATAACTTAGACTTAAACATTAGGTCTATTATTATATGACTCATATAAGCATCAAACATCTATAATTTATGATGAGGGTACTCCTTAACTAGGTACGGAAGATTAGATCCCATTATAATTTAAATTTAGCCCAATTTAGGGAATGAGAATGTAAAGGAAAAATTAGGAACTGTATTTGATCCCTCAAGGAGAAGAATGGGTGACCATTACATATGGTCACCAATAATATGAGAATTATGCTATTTTTTTGAATGTATTAGATGAATCAAAAGTTTGACCTATGATGAGCCTCATAAATGTCCTATTATTATGTCCATATGTTGAACTCATCTTGCTTATTTATTATACTTTTGAACACTTGTCCATACAATTTCCTACTTTCATGGACCATATAACATTATGTTTTCAAACTCTTTTAAATAGTTGAAATTATGTATTGAAATTGATATATAATGTTTATCTATTGATTTAGGATACTTTTTCTATGAATGTGTTTTTGAAGATGTTTTTGAGAAATAGGTATATATGATGAGGCATCCTGTAGAAAAGGAATTTCATTATATAAACCATCTTGTAGCCACTATGTGACCAAAACCATGGATGAAAAAAATTGATTCTCTTTTAATCGACCTTATTTATCCTATAGCAAAGTCACATGATTCACATGAAGGATGTCTTTAGTGAAAGGAACCAATTTTGATTATTATAGTTTTAATGTATCTTATAATAGAATATATTTTTTTGTATAAAAAAATATCCTCTATGGTATATAAATACGTAGCAACAGGGTTGAAGGATATAGAAAAATAATATGCATTGAATAGAGATTGTTAGAGAGTACATTATATTAATCAATTGTAATTGTAACTTCATGAAACAATTTGGATACACTTTTGATTAATATGAGTGAGAAATTATAAGTCAATATATAATTTAAAGAGGAAGAATTCAAGCTAGAGTTGGAAGGATGAAGGGCCCCCTTTGGAAGGCTACAACAAAAATCCAACCCATCTAGTAGTTAAGCATGCTAATTGATTTCATTAAGCATTATGTGTTTCATTTCTAAATTGTGCAAGTTACATTATTATTTAATATTTGTTTTAGGAATATTCCCACACATAAGAATTTATTTTACTATACTTTGTTTATTTTCATTTCTAGCATTTCATTTACTGCACTTCAACATCTTAGATATAATTAATAGAATGTCAAATTAGAGATTGTGTGCACATATAGTGAAGTCATCCTATCAATTTTACATCCCTAGGTTGAAAATTAAATGAGGTAGAGTATATATATCCATGATTAGTTTCCTTTTTAATTTTTATCAAGATAAGTATATCTAATTATGAATCAGTTGCTAGTCATTTTTGGCACCATTTCCAGTGAAGGGTGTCACACATTTGTAATATTAAATCTTGATAACAATTATTTCTAGATGTTTATTGATATTTTATAGGATTTTTGTTTTTATAGATTAAATATTTCCTACTTTCATAACCTAAAATATCCATTTTAACAATTAGGATAGTGTAAATTTTCAAAAGTCCCCATATTACTAACCCTGTGCAGGCAGGGAGGCAAAAGTGAAAAAAATGGTTGACGTATGCAAAGCAAAAGGGACTATATAAGAAGATTTTTGCCTAAATAATTGAATTTAATATAGTATTATAGATTCATTTTAAAATAATTGAGTAACATGAAGGAATTCCTAAAGACCACTAATAGTTTTTAGTAGACGAGGTTGAGGAAGAAGAATTTTTGGTTGGATTGGTAGCACAAGTTGAAGATATTGAAGAGGTTCATATTATTGAAAGAGACCCACATGCACCACATATAATAATTATAAAATTATCACCTCATACTCAATAATATAAATATTTATTCTCTCTATCACCCAAATTTATTGCGAAGGATACATTCGAAGCTATTCTTGCCCCTAGGAGAAACATGAGGCCAATAAAATATTCCAATCTAGAGAGACTCTTTATTGAGACACTAGATGAATCTTATAAAACCTTGAAACCATCCCAATTGTATAAGGATCCATACATTCTTAAGGAAAAATATAAAGTCTCCATCTTCTACTCCCTAAGAAATTAAATAATTGATAGGAATTTTGAGTGTTGGGTAGTAACAACCTCCCATCTACCAAGACAAAGAGTATTCATGGGGGATCACTAAGAAGAAAATAATACCAATAAGTCTACTAATTTAAAATTTCATATCCTTACTCTTGATAAAAATTCACCCATGAATAATATCCCTCACTCTACCCTCCTTACTTTTATATGAAAATCATCTAAGAACCCAGATACATTTCTTTTTGAGTTTGACATCTTATGTTGTAGCTATGATTCTAATCAAGACACTCAAAAAATCAAACTATTTCCAATAATACTCAAAGATTTAGCATTAAGATGGTTCATGGGACTTTTAAAGGTTGTTATTTATACTTGGGAAGAAATTAATGAGAATTTTTTGATGAAATATCAAGACTATTGTAAGGGAAGAAATTACAAGAGAGATGACATTTTCTGAATAACCAAAGATGTTAACAAGTCACTAGAGGAATATATAGAAATATTTTTGCTCAGCTTAAAAAAATCCAAATAGACCACAATGGACAAGGAATTGATCAGTATTATATTCTTAAAATTAATTAGAGATGATTGTCTAGAGGCACTAGACCTATTGTCTGGTAGTGATGTTTCTACACTACCATTTGATAAACTAACAATTTTATGTACAAACTACTCCAGATCAACCATGAATAAAAGTAGGGGTAGAGCCCTTCTTATAGAATTTACTATAGGACTATCTAAAGGTGAAGATAAAAACTTTCTCTAGGACATGAAGCAAGATGTCATCAGTCACCTAGCTACTCAACTTGATACATTACATACATGAACAAAGCAAGAAGAAACTAATAAAGCCTTAACTACCTATTGCCCTGAATGAAGAATGGAGAAGGTGAATTATGAATGACATTCCATTAAAGATCAGGAATCTAGTATCACTAAGGAAAATCTTGAGATAGTAGAGATGCATGCCATAGGAGAAAATGAGAAGTAAGTGTTTTTTGTGGCTCAACAAAATCTATGGGTATAAAGACTAGGTATGTCATCAAACTATATGTTTGAAAATTATCAATTCTTAAATAATCCTTAATATGGTTCTTGGATGAATATAACCAATCAAAATTGGTCCTAAAAATTTTTTTAGCTACCCTAGAATCAATTATGGATGAAATAGAATGGATAATAACCCAAATAGGGATAATTCCAAAACTAATAATGGTTTTATTCCTCTAATCCATGGTAATAGAAATAGAGAGGAAATCAAGGATTTCACCAACAAATGAAATAACTATAATAAAAATACATAATGCTAAATAATCATCAGCCTATTTGAACCACTTAATTACCCACCCAACCCATCCCCAATCCTACCAATAAGTTGGTTCAATACACACAATCCACTAAAATAATGTAATATCCAACATATACTTTAGATATTAATCAAGTTCAACTTCACTCAAGTTGTGTTCTTCCACAACCCACCTCACCCAAAATCAAAGAACACTTTGAACCATCTCCACTCCATACTAATCCACTTCCACTTATAGCCAACCCTAAGTCAAATTATCAAAAAATCAAAAAGAAACTGACAATCCTTCTTTTATAGAGAGATTGAGCATATCACATCCTGAATAATCACCTAAATTTCATATCATAGGATAACTCAATATTATGTGCATCAAAAGCCTACTCTTTCAAGTAATAAAGGGTGTTTATATCTACACTATATATATTTGAGAGATGCTTGAAAAAAATGATAAGAAATAAGAAGGATCCTAAAATAGTCTAGATCATTGGCCAATTAGTAGATATTATGTTAGGAAACATAGTTCTCCCAAAATATTGTCATCCAAAAAGTCCTATAGTTAATATTAGCATCCATAACCAACCCATTTCCTATACTTTTATTAACTTAGGTGAAACCATTAATGTGATGGCCATGGAGGCCATGTAGCAACTAAAGCTTACCACTCTCCATCTAACACCTACCATCCTTCAGATGGCTGATAGATCAACTCTTAAGCCTGAAGGAATAATTGAGGACCTTATTATCATTGTGGATTATTGGCAATATCTAGCAAAATTTATTTTCTTGTACCTAAATAGAAATTTCAAGGGTTATCCTCTAATCTTTGGTCACCCATGGTTGGATACCATGGATTCCTTTATTGGTTGTAGGGTCAAGAAAAGTGCTAATTTCCAATAAAAATGACACCAAGAAATTGGTGATGTATCCACTAGGTTAGCCTTCCCTAAATGATGGACCAATCCTTTAGATTGATGACCTTGAAGAAGCTATCTCTTTGTCTACTCTCTACATAATTGAAGAGAGTCTAGCTTTGCAGGCCTAAGAAGAAGACACTATCATTATTGGTATCCTGTAAAACACCTATTGGTAGGATCCTATAGCCACTAACTTGTTGGAACGTACATCATGCCCTCTTCATAATACCTTTCTTGAGAATTATTTTGCTAAAATTTCATGAGACATTTGGGAATTCCATAAATTACCTCCCCATCAATGTAGTTATGTTATTTTAATCACCAATGTAGAGACCATACTTTCTTTAACAAAACAATTAGACATCCTACCAAACAAACCTCTCAACATCAACACTTCCTTAACACCCCAACAAGAAAACTAGTTACTTAAAATGATGAGAAAGCACACAACAACATTTTATTGGGATTGTCATGACATAGGAGGAATACTCATAGATTTATGCACACATCACATTTACATTAAAGAAGAATGCAAACCTATTCACCAACCCCAAAGATGAATGAATCCTATAGTCAAAGATATTGTCAAAATTGAGTTATAAAAAATCTTAGATGTAGGATTTGTTTATCCTATCTCAGATAGCCAATGGGTCTCTCCAATGGTAATTATCCCTAAGAAAGGAGGTAAATGGCATATTTATTTTCACTATAGAGAGTTGAATGCTATTACCAAGAAGAATCACTTTCCCCTTCTATTTATTGATCAAGTATTGGATACATTAGCAAGAAATAAGTACTTTTTTTTCCTAGATGGATATAATGGTTATAATCAAATATGAATTTCCCCACAAAATTAAGACAAAACCAATTTTACATGCCCTTGGGGAATCTATGCCTATGTTATCTTACTATTTGGTCTTTCTAATGCCCCAACTACTTTTTAAAGGGTTGTGTTGAGCATATTTTCTGATCTCTCCCATGATTGTGTTAAAATACACATGGGTGATTTCAATGTCTATGAAAGGACATTAAAATAAATGCTAACCAACTTGGAAAAAGTTAATCAACATTACCACGACCATAAATTATCTTTGAGGAATGTAAATTATTACATGCTTATGACTAAAGGGATTGTGTTAGGAAATCACATATCCCCTGCTAGAATTCAATTTGATCCAACAAAGATAAGTATCACCAAGGATCTACCCATGCCAAAGAAATAGAAAAATGTTAGAATGTTTACAGGAAATGCTAGCTATGATAGATGGTTTGTCAAAGATTTTATTAAAATTACAACCCCATTGTTTGGATTGCTTTCTAAAGATGTTAAATTTACATGGACTAATGATTATCAAATTACCTTTTAGCAAATCAAAGACCTACTCATAACAAATCCTATTCTAAGAGGCCCTGACTAGAAGAATCCTTTTCACATTCATATAGATGCATACAACACTACTATAGGAGCTATCCTTGGCCAAAAATATGAATCTCTGAGTTATGTAATTTATTTCATCAGCAAGAATCTTCAAGGCGCTGAACTAAACTACATTGTAATTGAGAATGATTTTTTCACTATTGTCTATGCCATCAATAAATATTGACACTACGTTATAGGTTACCTAGTATTCATCCACACCAATCATGTATTAATAAGGTATTTAATGAACAAAAATATTATAATAGGAAGGATAATTCATTTGTTGCTTTTTCTATAGGAATTTGATATTACCATTATGGATAGACATGGTAAAGATAATGTAGTAGTAGATTTTCTACCTTGATTGAAAAATGATGAGCATAGTCCTATTATTGATGATTCTTTTCCTAATGAGCATTTATTTTCTATAATAATTAAATCACATTAGTTCACAGATATTGCTAACTATCCTACTACATGATCACTACCACAACATTTTTCACCTAAGGATAAACAACACCTAATCCAAAATCATAGACATTGTTATTGGATTTTAAGATATCTCTTTATCAAAAGATCAAACATAATTATGAGAATATGTATTCAATAAGATGAAGCTTTTGACATTATGAGAACTTGTCATGATGTGCCCTATGGGGGTTATTTTATTGTAAAATAGACTACCATGAAAGTACTCACTATTGGATATTATTAGCCATCTTTACATAAGGATGCCATGATGTACACCCATAGATGTGATCAATGATAATTTATGGGAAAACCCAATAGCTCTGATGAAATTTCATTACAACCACAACTAGTTTTGGATCCCTTTGATAAATTGGGAATGGATTTTGTAGGTCCTATTGATCTTAAATCTAACAACATGGAATACATACTAGTGTGCATTGATTATATCACCAAATGGAAAGAGGTCAAAGCCTTAACCCATGCCAAAGTTGAGAAGGTATCTAAGTTCCTCTATGAAATATTTTTCACCCATTATGGAGTTCCAAGAGAGATAGTCATAGACCAAGGCCCATAATTCACATCAGACCTCACAACTACCTTGGTAAAATAATATGAAATCATACACAAGAAATCTACCCCATGCCATCCTTAGTAAAATGATCAAGTGGAAGTGAAAAACCATGAATTATAAAATATCCTCACCAAGACTATTATCTTGCATAGAAAATATTGGTCAACTTATCTTCTTGAATTAGTTTGGGCTTATAGACTCACCTAGAAAACCATAATTGGTTTCACTCCATATGAACTAGTTTATGGTAAAAATCCTATTCTAACCATTGAGTTTGAGCTTAAGACATTGAGGACAAAAATTTATTTGGGCTTAGATATTTTTTAATCTCAACAAGATAGGATCATGCAATTGAATGCACTTGATGAATTAAGAAAAGAAGTACTGCATCATATTAAAATAGTGTAAAGACAATGTATAGGATGGCATGATAGGAACATCAAGATTGAGAATATCCAACCAAGAGACTGGGCACTCCTTTTTCAATCTAAATACAAGGATCATAAAGGAAGGCTATAGTCTTGATGGCTTGGGCCTTATGAGATTGAATGACTTTTTGATAATAGAGTGATAAAGCTCACAACCATTGACTCTATTTGGTTTCAACTGCTTGTTCATAGGCTCAAGGTGTAAAAGAAACCATTCTCTAAGGAAATTTTCACTCACCAAATTCTTAAATAACAACATCCATCTCTTCTTCATGAGTCAAATAAACTTGTTCCTACTACTGAAGGGTATTTCTATTAACCCTTGTCTAATATTTTCCATGGTTAATAAAGCTTCTTGTAGCTAAGAACAAGTCATTACCCATGGTTTAGTTTAGGTTGATTAAAATCCTACACTCTAGATTCTTATTATTTTAGTAGAATTTGAACTAGACAATCTATAAAAAAAATTATCAATGAAAACCTTTGGGTGTTGCTGACGAATGTCATCTCAAAAAACTAGGTCACTGGCTGATCAACATTCATTAAAAAAGAAAGAGAGAGAGAAAGGCACTAATATAATAAAAATGTTTTGTTTTCCCTTATTTTTGATTATATATTCATTCCCTTAGAATATAAATACATTTTTCCTCTTGCTACAGGATGGAAAACATGTAGCTCCAGGTGAAAAACTTGTTGCAAGATCAAACTAGTAGTTGCAGGATACAAATTGTTATTTTAGGGCTCATATCTTGCTACAGGATGTCTTCCTATAGTCCATCCTCTTTTAAGCATTTTAAACCATTCAAATTTTAACATATACCATGATCACTACTTCACATCATCATTTTAATATTTATAAAAGGTATTTCTATACGTAATATAGTAATTATTCTATATTTATTTCCTGTCATATATTTTAATTATTTCTAAAAATGATGAGACTTAATGCTATCAATGTGTCATCATATCATCTCCTTATCATTCCCACTTAATATATTCATCATTATTGATGTGACCATTGATACAACCACTACTTCCACCCCTTACTCTTTCTATGAGTGTTTTATGGACATCAACCTTCGTCCCTCAAAGACAAGTGACAAATTAGTTTGGGGAGGAAATTTGTCATTAATTCAAAAGGATTATTTCAAAATTTAAAACAAAAATCAAAAATCATTTTTATATTGCCTAAAACCCTTTATATAAATACCCAAACCTATAAATCATACAATATGGGAGGCAATTTGTTGAGACATGAACCATTGGATATTACCCCTTGACCAACAACCTAAAAATCTTAGCCTTGTTCTAGAACATAGGATGGGCATAGTATTTTTATAAAATAAAATCCCTATATGAAGGAATTATAGATGAATTTTATGGTACACTACATAATATTTTGTCCATGGTTAAAGGGATGGAAGTAAAACTAATGGAAACAACCATCAATAGAGTAATGGGGTTACTGAGAACAGGGGAAGAATGGTAAGACAAATATGATGTCAAGGTTGAGAGATAAAGATTTAATAGATTAAATGAATGCTTGGAAACCTCAAATTATGGAACTATAAGGTTATATCTACCAAGAAGATGAGATAAGGCTATCGAATTTATCTCCAGATATTTTATCTATGAAGAAATGTATTCTATGTTGCATGGCATACACTTCAAGTTCATGAATCATATACAACATGGAGTGGAGATAAATAATTCAAAATTTTTATTTCACATGATCACCAAAATATCAAAGGATTTTCAAAAATATAATTTTAAAAATATCTCCTACCATTGTCTCATGCAGTTACTTGTTAAAGACTATTTGCAAAGAACTAGACCCAACATCAATTGGGAGGAATTTCTCTAAATACTAGGAAATGAAGATAGTGAGATAGAAGGAAATTAACTATAAAATGAATTGGAAGTCGAGGAGAAAAAATTAGAAGACACCCTCCTTGTATAACCATATAAAAACTTCCTATAACCATACAAGAACCTATAGAAGAAAGTATTCCTATAGCCACACAAAAACATGCAAAAAGGCCTAAAAGAAAGAAAAGGAAGAAACTCATTCTTTGACCTCACTCAAATGATTCTGAGGAGGAATTTCCATATTCTTCCAAATACACTCTTACTCCTTCTAGATCTCATAGATTAAAGATAAAAATGAGAACTAAGCCTTTTTCCATTATTCAAATAATTGAAGAATTTGGAGAAGAAATGACTACTAGTAAAAATGATTCTACTGAGAATAAAATAGACAAGGAAGAATGTTATCTAATATTCCATTAAGAAGAAGAAAAATAGTTTAAACATAGTTTTGAATAATTACATGAGGATCTAATTGAGCATAGTCTTGAAGAAATGAAAGAATAAAAAGAACAAGTGAAACATAGTCTTGAAGAATTATATGAGGAAATAGTATAGGAAGAAGATGAACAATTGGAGAAACTTGCAATAGTGAAATTAGAATTTTCCAATGTTAAGGAAGCCTTACAATAAATTGAGAAACTAAGAAAGTAACTGAAAGATCAATCTAGTGGAGGACTGGATGCACTAATTACAACAACTTGTTAGTTACAACCCTCAACCAAAGATCACCTTGTAGCCAGTGTTTTACAACCTTTGATAGAAATCACTTAGCAAGAAGAACCTAAAGCTACCTTGAGGTTAGGTATCACTCATATTTTATAATGTATTCTAAATTTTTAAATTGAATGGAAAATAAATTTGAATCTTTGAAGTAATTGAGGAAAGAAAATAGGAAATTTAATGAGGAAAACAAGTTGAAGGAATATAACATCACCAAACATAAATAGAAAGTTGAGGACATGGCTGGTATAACACAAGAACTCCTTGATTATAGGTTTCTTGTAAAATTTTATTTAATTTATCTTTAATAACAATGACATAAGTTTAGGTTTATGAGAATTTAATGTGACATGCCTCATGAAGTTATTGATCCCCTTTCCTTATTTTTCATTTATAAAGTATGTTCACAGG
Source organism: Torreya grandis (assembly GCA_037957365.1). Taxonomy (NCBI): domain Eukaryota; kingdom Viridiplantae; phylum Streptophyta; class Pinopsida; order Cupressales; family Taxaceae; genus Torreya; species Torreya grandis. The sequence continues at coordinate 158,200 of JARHVA010008332.1, forward strand.
AAGAACAAACATAATTTTTTGAGTTATACCTACACAATTATGTTATTCCATATGATAGAGAGTGGAATCTCAATCTATTTATTGGAGATGTCCAATTTCAAGCATTTTTATCATATTTGTTAAATGAATATAAAAGAGGAAGATTAATAGAAAAATACATTAAAAAAAGAGAATGAGAGTTAGGTAATCATTAAGAGTGAATCAATGACACATGATGTTGTTCTAGTAGAATAGGATGATATCATGTTGAAACGTGAAGTAAGAACTTGGTTTGGCAAGAATTATGATAAAGTTCAAGATTTTTATTTAGGACTGAGAACTTCTGTTGGTCCTACTGCAACAGAATCATGTATCAAACATTGGATTGAGCTCACCCTAGCACTAAAGAATAGGGATCCCTATTCCCATTTTAATTTAAATGTAACATTTCCCAAGACCACCAAATACATTCTTCTTACAAGTGACATGGGATCAAAATTGTTAAATATAAATTTTTAGCCACCCCTATTTTGGTACCCTATTCTATACTGATAGGATAAAACCCTAGTGGATGAATCCCAAGAGGAAAAAATTTTGCAACTATTTAGACAGAGGCACAAATTCTATGCTCACCTTTCTAGTGGTGTTATTGATCCTATGGATTTTATATTTCTTTATGAATTGGTAATAAACAAGTATGGTGATTGAGGTTAAGCAAAAGTTTAAGTTAGGGGTGTGATGAGCCTCATAAATGTCTTATTATTGTGTCCATTCGTTGAACTCATCCTAGTTGTTTACCATAATTTTGAACACTTTTCCATATAATTTCCTACTTTCATGAACCATATAACATTATGTTTTCAAACTCTTTTAAATAGTTGAAATTATGTATTAAAATTAATACATTATGGTTATCTATTACATTAGGATGAATTTTATATGAATGTGTTTTTTAATATGTTTTTGAGAAATAGGTATATAACATGAGTCATTCTCCAACAAGGGAATTTCATTATATAGACCATCCTATAGCCACTGTGTGAACAAAGCCATGGATGAAATATTTTTGATTCTCTTCTAATTGACTCATAGAAATGACTCTAACCTCCATAGATCTCAATAGGGAAGTGTTTGGGGAATGAAACAACCTTGTCGATTCCATAACAAAGTCTCATGATTCACATAAATGATATCTTTAGCAAAAGGAACCAATTTTGGTTATTCCCATTTGAATGTGTCTTAGAATAGAATATATTTTTTTACACAAAACAAAACCTCTACGGTATATAAATGCATAGTAGTAGAGTTGAGGGATATAAAAAAATAATATATGTTGAATAGAGATTGTTAGAGAGTACATTGTATTAATAAACTATAATTGTAACTTCATGTAATAATTCATTTCTACACTTTTGATTAATATGAGTGATAAATTATAAGTTCAATATAGTATTACAAGAGGAATGATTGACATTAGAGTTAGAAGGAGGAAGGTCCCCCTTTTGAAGGCTACAACAAAATCGAACCCATCTAGTAGTTAGAAATGTTATTTGATTTCCTTAAGCATTGTGTGTTTCATTTTTGAATTATGTGAGTTACATTCTTGTTTAATATTTATTTTAGGAAGATTCCCATGCATAAGCATTTATTTTACTATAATTTTCTTATGTTCATTTCAAACATTTCATTTATGTACTTCAACATCTTAGATATAATTAGTAAAATGTCAAATTAGAGATTGAGTGTGCATATACAATGACATCATCCTATCAAGTCCATGTCATTAGGTTGATAATTAAATGAGGTAGATGGTACATATCCATGGTTACTCTCCTTGTTCATTTTGATCAAGAGAAGTATATCCAATTATGAATTAGTTAATAGTCAACCCATATGAGGGACAATAAAATAAATGTCACCTAAGACATTTAGTATGACCCTAAAATTATCAAATAATATGTAGATGAGATGGTGGCATAAGCACAAAGATATTGGAGTCATCAATGGCCTCCAACATAGCCATAAGACCCTAAAGGATAAGACCAACCACCCCCTCCTATAAGAGAATAAACCATATTATTATAGGGAGAGTAAAATAGTTAAAGGGAAGAAATTTTCTAAATCAAAAAGAAAATTCTTAGAGGTCTCCCTAGTCCTCAGATGGCCTCTACCCATCCAACTGATACCACCATTTTGGGCACAACTACTATAATTGAGATTATTACACCTCCTCAAAATAGAAAAGAGAATGCATTATCTTTGACACCTCTCCATCTACTTAAAACAACTACACAAGTGAGTCTCCCATAATTTTTGTAAGATTACTTCTTATCTCTCTCATCTACTCCTCCATCCCTTCAAACACCTCAAAAAGGTCCATCTTCATCCATTACTTCACCACATGTAGTGGTAGTCCTTAATACTATGGTTCTTTCACTTTTTTCATCATGCCCCTCACCTACCATTCCCCCTATGGTCACTTACCAAATTAAATATAGACTCCACCTTGCCTCTTTCAATGTTTAACAACTAGAGGAAAGACCATCATTAGGTCTTGCTACTCCTAGATATTCCCTTAATTAGGAAGCAGATGAAGAAGAGTGCATACATGTCATATCACTAGTGTATTATCCTACTGATGATGATGAGGAGAATGCAGAAGAAATTATGGGTCTAAATAAAAGTTAATGAGGAGGGATCCCTAGATGAAGCATACGAGGAATCATAATTAGAAAAGGTTAAATCTATGAGCATATGAAGTTTGTAAGAAGAAAAAACTCTAAATGTAACATTAGACAAAAAAATACTCATTGAAGAGGAAATACAAAGAATTAATGCATTATTTTATTCCCTTTCTTATTATATTAGTATTATAAATACTCAATATATATTTTTCCACCTACTATTCCAAATCCACCACTTTTTAATTGAGGCAATTCTTCTATTCTTTCAACATCCACACCAATAATGACTCCAAAGAAAAGATTCTATTTTGAAAATTTAGTTTCAATTTTTATGTTTGATCATAAAGGGCCACTAGTACCTCCAGATTATTTATCTCAATTGGAGTTACCAATATTTTAGTCCACACCTATATAGTCAACCATAATGACAGCTGTAAAAACTCTAGACTTGATATAATATGTGGTTGAAGTCACCCCACAAAGGGAAGCCTCACCATGGTAGAGAATTAATTATCCACCACTAAAATTCCTTTCAATTAAGTGCTTAATTAACACCTCCATTAATAAATACCCATCTAATGATCACTCTACCCTCTAGCTATGAAGACCTAAGTCAACTAAAATAAAAGTGAGAATTTATCATTCCCCAAAGGGTCAAAGAGATACAAGGAAAAAAGGATGAGATACATAATTTGGTCATCATAGAACTACCTATAATATCTATGAATTTTGATAGGTATATTGGCACATTAAATAGGGTGAATAAGAGGAAGGAGGTGAACATAAATACAAGGGAATAAATTGAGTTTGAGTAAAGGAAAAAAAAAATCCTTTAATAAAAAGGCAAAAAAGAATCCAACAGACCCAATAGTGTATATAGAGGATTTATGTTATTTTTTGGATTCAACTAGAGAATATATGAAAGAAATGTACAAGACTAATAAGGAGGTAAAACATAATATACTACAAAGATAGATTATCCATACCCTTTAGGAGATTGTAGATAGTATATAGAGTGTAGCCACGAGGCTATAAAATAATTTGAATATCTTCATGCCTCTGAAGGAGAATGTCATCTTGAGAGGATAAAGGTGCTTAAATTTTGGCACCACTTAAAATAATTTTAAAAAAGGATTATATTTTTAGTTAAATATTCAAGAATTAATACATTAAATCACCTAAACATAATGTCTAATGAAGATGTTGCATGGGCCCTAAGTTATGTAATTATAAAAAGGGATCATTCCCTTAATTAGCGTATGTAAATGAAATATTTGATAGGATATTTGTAAATCCATGAGAATGAGGCCTTAGAAATTTTGAGAGATATGAGGGTCACTCATATGATAACCTCTACTATAGAATTAGTAAATAGATCTAATTTTGAGACACTCCTTCAAAAAACTGTAGATAGTTTCAATGAGGAAGTTTAGGGAAATATATAAAAAAACTAATGATGAGATTTTATATCTGATCAATTTTATTAAGGATAAAGTGATAAAATTTTAATACCTTATATATTTTAATCACCTAAAAATGGTGTTTAAGTGCTAAGAGTGATAATTTAGACTACCTATTCCTAGCTTAGCCCTAAACCTATCCTAGAGCCTATTATCACACTTTTCTAGCCTTTGTGTGGGTCATAGACATCCATAGTCAGTTTAGATGTGGTCCCAAACCCTAATTTATTGATCTTAGACCTTCATGTCTAGTTTTATACCACTTGGATATTAGTGCCACATTAAGAACACTATATCCATGTGGCACTAGTTTTCCCAAAATGGTACCTATTTCCCTTACCCTAACTTCCTTGAATAAATATATTTTCAAAGGTAAAACCATCCTAAGGCTATCCTAAGCATATTTTAATATCCACATAATAAAAAAAACTATAAATACATGAATTTTATCCCTATATCTACTAGATGGAAATTAGATGCAAAATACCCATTCCAACACAAAAAAAGTTGAGCAAAATCAAGGTTATTAATCATTATTCTACCCTACTCTGCATACTATCATATACAATAGCCCTAATATAAAATTTTCCATATTTCTAGTCTCATGCACACTTAATTAACTTAAGGCCACTATCATTATAGCATCACTTTAACTTATACCAATAATTAGGTTGGGATAAGTACATTGGGTTCGATCGCTCCTCACAATATTGGTATGTAGGCAACTCCCTTCACAATGGGGTGTTGAGGATGTCTAGCCTATCCAACTAATAAACATACGTTTAAGTTCATGCCTTGATTTTAAGGATAATTAGGGTTTGAATTATAAAAAATATATCATAAGCATAATATAGATTTTTAGAATTTGTGTGCATAGGAAAATAACCCAAAAACATAGACAAAGGTGTACTTAAAAGTTTAGGATAGTCCTGCACAGAGGACAGTAGTGATAATATCAAGACACTAGAGCCATATGGTACCTCTATCCATATTTGGAGCTAATATATAAGAGGGGTTATGATATATGTCTCTAATTTATGAAACTTAGACCTATTCATATCTCATTTTCTAGCACTTAGATCATTTGTATCAAGTGTTTTCCAAATTAGTCTTTATTTACACTATTTTTTTTTTAAAAAAAAGTCAAAGCTAGTTAATTTTGTAACAAATTAGTGGTTGTACTGATTATATATTATTTACTTGATTTATTCTACTTATATCTTTAAAAATATAGGATTTATACATGATAATTCCTAAAAGGTTAAAACATTTGGTGAACCCAACTTACTTCAAACATTGTTCCAATCCCTAACCCTAGATAACCCTAGGGTTCACATTTATATAATTTAAATAGTTTTAATTTTCATATTATTACCATGATTATCATGATGGACCTCATTTTCTAGTTTATGGTATAAATCCTTGTACTTTTCTTAGCATTTTTATTAACATCTATTAATATAAAAGTACACATGTATGCCACTCTTATCATGGATTATATTAGATCTAAGCTTATTTTACACATTGATCCTCCCTCTTGTGAGTCCATTTTTTTTAGAATCATCACTACATGGCTCACTTTGAGTTACCTTTGATTACTACTAGATGATAAAGGGCTCAGATGACTCCTTTTATTCTACCTCCATCTAGACCACTTTATTATCTATGTTCCCATCCTACCTCTACTACTCACCCATAATAAATAGTAGATCTTGTAGTTTGAGCTATTATTAGGTAGAATAGGGTGCCTCCTCAACCTATACAAGAGTAGAATAACCCTACCATCCCTTCTCATCCTGAATACACTACAATGAGACATAAAGGTCAATAAAGAAAATTTGATATTATGGATTAGTTGAGAAAAAAACTAGCTAAAATATCCATATTGGAATTACTTCATAAGGCAAAAAATTTCAAGGACATTCTTTTTCAAACACTTAACCATACATTTGCACCTCATGACACTAAGCCATATTATTTTTAATGTATCATGAACACTATCAAAGATGCCAAGGATGTGATATATTTCTCCATTGAGGAAATACCTTCAAAGTTAATAATTTTTTAAAATCTGCCACTTTTTATTCAAGCAAAAATAAATGTGGCTATTAAACAAGTTCTATGTGATAGTGGTTCAGGAATTAACATATGTAACCTCACATTTATATAGACCACAAGGGTTGATATAACATATATTCAAAATACATATAAAAATATTCAAGGGTTTGATGATATTCCTAGATATACTTTGGGTTCTATTACATTAGGCATTGCGGTGGGGCCAAAAACCTTACCTACACACTTTCAAGTGATGCCAAATCATTTTCACTATAACTTACCACTCATGAGACCTTAGATACATGATATAGAGGTTATAACATCTACTCCACATATATATGCCAATTTTTTACATGATAGGTACTTGTACACATGTCCAATAGATAATCATCCATTCAAATATTATAGAATCACTAAGCTTCCTACCCTGAGTACATCTTCAAATAAGACACCTCATGTTCTCATTGAATCCCAACCTCATAATATAATGATTGAGAATATGCATACATATGAGGTAGGGGTGTCTAGAAAGACTATTCATATACCTCCTCCATATCTTTATACAACATAGTTACCCTCATCGATGATAAAGTAACAACCTCCCACAGTAAAAACATCCCCACATAGGGTAGATAATGAGATTATTATATCACAACTCCCATTATTTATCAATTAAGAAAAGGTTTACATTCATAAATCCAACACAAATTCATAATCCACTATAGAGGAGGATCAAACACTTATTGTTATCGATGAATATTTGTGTGGATTAAGTTTTACACTAGTATCCTAGGAAAGTATAGAGATGATTCCTCCCTACACCATTATCTCCACTTGTTTAAGATCTTATAGTTATAGGTTCTCATACTCAGATATATTCAATAGAATATCCCTTGATCTATTTAATTCATATGGTTACATACATGGATATTGATTCAATCATACAAATTCAAGAAAGGAGTTCATAGGATAAACCACACTAGATATTAGAGATACTACTTGATAGAGGATTGATGATCTTAGCCACAATCCAACATAGATCAGTTAGTATATTCTCATCATGGGAAGGTTAAACTTTTTGCCACTTTAAAAAACTTATAGGACATGATATCAACACATTCTCAACATTAAAACATAAATGAAATAAATTTAAGGCTAAGGGCACTATCTAGATCATACAACCTCGACCTCCATAGATACAAACACCATGATAGAGTTATTACTAACATAGATATTTATGAAATAATCCATTAACCATCCATATTTTTGAAGCAAATAGATAAATTACCTATGTATCTATAGATGAGGATTTTGATCATAACACTTGCACTGTGGCATTTTTACACCACATTGGCTATCAGGAGAGTGAGTTACAACATGATATACATTGTCAAGATTCTATAAGACATATTACACTACTAATTGCATGTGGCCCTAAGATGGCCAATACATTATTCTTTATTATGAGAAGGGTAAATCATCTATATGTTACACTTGTTAGTACATGGTTAAAGGTGATGGATGCCATTGTTAATCAATTATATAGATGTTTAACATTCATTCAATATGGGCACATGGTTTTCATCCTACATAATGACATAGATGAAAACCATAGGTTTCACATAGATATTCCATGATCTAATTTGGTTTACTCTAGGAACACACAAGAGGCATCTTACATAGTTGAGCACCATGTCTTTAAAATGCATAGACTCTAGACTAATGCCAAGGGTAACGATCTACTAATACATAAAAATTGGTATGATGACTGTGACATGATGACTTATTTGTGTTTGGATAGATTTAGTATCCAAAGTTGGATGATCTCCCACTATATCCCTCATTTGAATATCCACATCCCATGAATTTGGTCTTGGTTTTATAGAGACATTAAACTTTTCTTGTATACTATCTCATTTACATTTATATTATTTACTTAGACACACTTTTCTTCTCTCTTGCTCCTTGTATATAGTTCATTTTCACATTGCTTATACATAACTTATATCTAAAAAATACAAAAAAAATATAATATTTTAATTAACATAAAAACATTCAAATATTACTTAGAAAACAAAAAATAATATATTATATGCATTTTTATGTTTACACTTCTCATATTTGATAGACACTACATATGCAAGCTATCTTAGTATAGTCAATTTTATCATACATATATACTTTACTTGTTCTTGCAATTTTTTATAGGATTTAGGTCTACTACAATGATCTAGACTTACTATTATATACCCATTGGGGGAATATACACTAATACATGTGTCTTCATTTGACACATTAACCCACTTAGGGGTATCTTATACATAGTTTTGATTACCTTTTTCTTTCCTTATATTGACTACATCGCAGCTTTAACATTGTTATATATTGATATTGATCATGTTACTATTACTCATATATTTTTCTAGCTATTAATTCTTTAGACTCAACATATGTACATCATAGATCTTACATAAATTTGTATTACATATTCATGCATATTTTTATTTCTAACTTACCTAATTTAGATTTGATTATATCTCTTTGCTTCTTATATTTGAGGGTATTTGAATATGCGATTATTATTTGGATCTACACCACTTATTTCATATTATGTATTCTCTATAAATGTTCCCTTGTCATTTTTTGTGCCTTCCTGATTATATATGCAAACATTTGTATATGTCCTTGTATGTCTTATTTTCTCAGATTTAGTGACATGTGCTCATGTCCCTTATATTTTGTCCCCTTAGACTCCTTTGTGTTTTGTATGTATACTTTATTTTACACATCATGGCCATGAACTTATCTTTTCATGTTACGCACACCAATTTTTGATACCATGAGGTACCTCATGCAACTACCCTTCCTATTTGGGTGTCATGATGGACATCATGCACCATCCCCCTAGTTAGTTACTCAATATTACTTAGATTTATTATTGCATACATTGATTACATTTATCTTAACACCCTTTTGTAATGATATACATGACACACATCTTATATTCCATAATAATTCTTAGATTATCATACATTCTAATGTTATGTTTGCACATTATATTAGATTATCACATAGTTATCATATATGCTCTGGATAACACACATTTTACATAGATTTTTATTTTACATATTACGCTACCAAATGCATGTGGCCCTAAGATGGCAAATACATTATTATTTATTATGATCAAGGGCACTCATCTATATGTTACGCTTGGTAGTACATGGTTAAAGGTGATGGATACCATAGTTGATCAATTAGACATATGCTTAACATTCAATCAATATGAGCACATGTTTTTCATCTTACACAACGACATAGATGAAAACCATATGTTTCACACAAATATTCCATGATCTAATTTGGTTTACCCTGGGAACACACAAGAGGCATCTTACATAGTTGAGCATCATATCATTAAAATTCAAAGACTCCAAACTAATGCCAATGATAAGCCTCCACTAATACATAAAAATGGGTACATCGACTAGACATGATGACTTATTTATGTTTGGATAGATCTAGTATCTAAAACTAGATGATCTCCCACCAGATCCCTCATTTGAATATCCACATCCCATGGATTTGATCTTGGTTATATAGATACATTACACTTTTCTTATATACTATTGTAGTTACATTTCTAGCATTTAATTAGACACACTTTCCTTCTCTCTTTCTCCTTTTACATAGTTCATGTTCATGTTGCTTATACATAACTTATATCTAAAAAATGAAAAAATTATATAATATTTCAATTAACATAAAAAACTCAAATATTACTTAGAAAACACAAAATTATAGATTGTATGCATTGTTATGTTTACACTTCTCATATTTGATAGACACTACATATGCTAGTTATTTTACTATAGTAAATTTTATCATACATATATACTTCACTTGTTCTTATCAAGCGCCTGCAGATTGTTTTAGGATTTAGGTCCACTACACTGATTTAGACTTGTTATTATATACCCAATGGGGGAATATACACTAATACATGTGTCTTCACTTGACACCTTAAACCACTTAGGGGCATCATATACATAGTTTTGATTACCAAGTTCTATCTTTATATACACTACATCCCAGATTTAGAATTGTTATGTCTTGATATTGATCATGTTATTATTACTCATATTTTTTGCCAGCTATTACTACTTTAGACTCAACATATGTACATCCTATATCTTACATAGATTTTTATTATATATTCATGCATATCATTTCTAGCTTACCTAGTTTAGATTTGATTATATCTCTTTGTTTCTTCTATTCGAGGGCATTTGAATATACCATTATTATTTGTCTTTACACCGCTTCTATTAATATCATGTATGTTTTAGAAATGTTCCCTTGTCCTTGTGTGTGCCTTCTTGATTGTGTATGTAGACATTTGTACATGTCCTTGTATGTCTTATTTTCTTAGATTTAGTGACATGTGTTCATGTCCCTTATATTGTGTCCCCTTAGACTCCTTTATTTTTTGTTTGTATACTTTATTTTATGTATCATGGCCATGCCACTTGTATTTGCCTATTACACACACCAATTTTTGGTACCATGAGGACATCATGCACCAAATAGGAAGGGTAGTTGAATGAGGTAACTCATGGAACTACCCTTCCTATTTGGGTGTCATGATGGGCATCATGCACCATCCCCCTAGCTAGTTACTCAATATTACTTAGATTTATTGTTGCATACATTGATTACATTTATCTTAACACCCTTGTGTAATGATAGACATGACACACATCTTATATTCCATAATAATACTCATATTATCATACATTTTGATGTTATGCTTGCACCTTATATTGGATTATCACATAGTTATCATATATGCTCTATCTAACACACATTTTATGTAGATTTTTATTTTGAGGATAATTATTTAAAAGGTTAAACAACTACCCTCAAAATAGGGGTGATTCATAGGTGTTTGTCACAAAGGTCAAGCTCTTATATTGCATTCATAGTACATTTTTTAGCACACAAGCTTAGTTTCAAAAAATTAGACTTTGGTAAACACAGAGGAAAGTAGTGACTCAAAAAGTAGCATAGTGACATAAAATTTAGATTAGAAGGATATAGTGTCAATTGGGGACACTAGTGCCACATGGTGATTTTATCCAAGATGTAGTGCTACTATATAGTAGCCTCAATTTCAAGACTACTCATATCAGCTAGAACTATACACTAGGTATAGTACATGTTTGCATAGATCTAGTTATAGGTTTAATAATTATATTCAAATTTTATTTAAATTCACATTAGTTTAGCTTAGATTCATATCAGTTTTTTAGATTAGGGGAATTATGCATGGCATGATCATTCCAATATTTAATTTAGATACTCAGACACAGTTATTAAAACTTAGTCCAAAATCAATATAAATAGATACTAGATTGGGTGCATGTGTAAGGCACATTATTTTCATATTCTTAATTACACACCAATTGATTAGATGGAATGGGAAATTCCATGTCATTATCTACACTATATACACTTGACATCACATCCTAGGTTGTCACTAGTTTCATGCCTTATTCCATCTATAGTGATTAGCATTTTTGAGTGGCTAAGAGCTACCTAATGTATTCAAGTGGCCACAAAGCCAACATACATAGTTAGATATACTTAGTTATATATTTATATTACTTTGTATAGTTTACCTTTAGATGCATATACTACACATAAAAGGGAAATAATGGAGTCATAACCCACTTGAGTTCTTGATCCACCCATACTAGAAGGTTGGACACACTTTCAATCTAATATAAGATATTCATAGATCATGATTCACCAATCAGGGGTGGATAATGATGGACTCAAAACTTAATTGAATTCTTGAGTCACCCATACATGAAGATTTAGAAATCTATTAGCTAAGTCTAAGATATTAAATGATTGATCACTATATACATGCACATATATATAAGTTGTCACCAGTTTCATGAATTAGTTCACATACCCAATGAGTTGTATTCTTTCCTTTCCTATTTCCTATCTCTTCACTTAGATTTACTCAATTACTTATTTACTTAGCATAGTCTTTGATTTTGATATCTCTTAAGTAAGGACTTATTTATGCACATTTTATTTATAGGTCATGAATTGGATCATGCTTCACATACATAGTCCCAAATTCACATATTGAGACTTAGCTTCATGGGCTTCACTTCCTAAGTAAGTCTAGGTATGCTTCTTTTTCCTTTATACTATTCATTTTGCTTTGCTGCATTTTTAACATAGAGGGGGAGGGGCAAATTTAATCACCTAAAAATGGCATTTGAGTGCTAAGAGTGATAGTTAACACTACCTATTCCTAGTTTATCCCTTGACCTATATTAAATCCTATGATCACACCCTTCTAGACTTCATGCAAGACACATGTATCCTTAGTCAGTTCAAATATAGTTCTAGACCCTCATTTCCTAATCTTAGCCTTTTGTTCCAATTTTTCTTCTAGCTGAACATTAGTGCCATATCAAAGACAATAAAACTACATTTTGATAGTGTTCCCAAAATTTCATATATATCCCTTACCCTAGCCTCTTTTAATGAAACTATTTTCAAAGGTAAAACCCTCCTAAGGTTAGCCTAAACATCTTTTATTATATGCATAAGAAACATACCACTATAAATACATGAATTTTAGCCCTCTATCTACTAGATGTAAATTAGATGCAAAACACCTATTCAAACATGAAATAAGTTGAGAAAAATCAAGGTTATTAATCCCTATTCTTCCCTACTTCTACATAATACCATATATAGCAGCCTTAAGCTTAGATTTTCTAAATTACCAATCTCAAGCACACTTAAGGAACTCAAGGACATTATCATTATAGCATCACTTACACTTGCATAAACACATAGGTGGGGATAAATACATCATAATTGGTCCCTCCTTAGATTATTGGTATGTAGGAAACTCTCTTCATAGTGGGGTGTTGAGGATGTCCAACCTATCCAACTAACAAACACACTTTTTAGCTCATGCCCTAATTTCAAGGAGGATAAGGGTTTGCATCATAAATCAGATATTACAAGAAAAATATGGAATTCCAAACTTCATCTGTGTAGGAAAAAAATTCTAGAAACACAGACATAGGTGCACATAGAAGTTTAAGACAATATTTCATAAAGTACACTATCACGGATATCAAGATAGTAGATGTACATGGTACCTATATCTAAATGTGGCACTAATATTTATCAGGGGTTATTATATATGGATCTAGTTGAAGACACTCAAACCTATTCACATATTAGTTTTCAATACTCAAATCATCCATATCAGGTATTTTACATCTTTACATACTTAGACCCAGTTACATGGGCTTCACCTCCTGGGTAAGTCTAGGTATGCTTCTTTTTACTTTATATTATTCATTATGATTTGATTTATTTATATAATAAAGGGAGGAAAATTTGATAACCTAAATTTGGTATTTGAGTGATAAGAGTGCTAATTCAGACTACCTATTCTTATATTAACCCTAGACCTATCTTAGAGCCTATTATCACACTTTTCTAGCCTTTGTGCAGGCCATAAACATCCCTAGTCAATTCAAATGCAATCCTAGCCCCTCATTTCCCAATCTCATCCCTTCATGTCTAGTGTTCCACCATCTAGAAATTAGCACCATATTAAGGACACTAGAGCCACATGGCACTAGTAGCCCCAAATTGGTGCCTATATCCCTTACCATACCTATTAGTGTAGGATTTATTTTCCTTGATTTATTTGTATTATACTAATTAGTATATTCCAACTTAGTTAGAGTTTCCATACACTTATAGGATATTATTTCTTAGGTGTATACATGACCAAAATATTTTATCTAGTCGTACTTACTACCCTTGACCAATTGTCTGTTAACTAGCTATTTTTAGGTTGAGGTTACAACTATTCTATGTAGAGGTTACCTTTATTCTAGGTGGAGGTTACATTTATTCTTGGAAGAGGTTACACATTCACCTCCTATATGTCATCACATACATTATTCTATTAAATTATATTGAATTGGATCCATTTTATGTCTTTTACATTTTTTCTCATTGTTCTTCATAACTTATAGTTTTGTATGTGTGTGATTAGTCTTACCTTCTTAAAATTGAAATCTCACATTTCTCATTGGTGCACTCTTTGATTCAAAAAATCCTTGGCATTATTTGATATGGTATTAGATCCATGCTAGTATTTAGATTTTCTAGTATTTTACTCTATAAGTTTATTTTTGATATTGAGATTATTGTTTGAAAATAACTGGTTTATCCATTCCATTATGAGAAGTTTTTTGCACCTTAGTGGTGGAATTTCTATGTATTTTGTTTGTTAGGAGAGGTTTTTTAGGTCTAAATAACATTATGATAATTCATCATGTCACTTCAACTACTGGATGGATCTCTACGACCCTCTATTGATATTGTATCTTACATTTAACCTACTATGCCATTGCTTCAACATTCACACATCTTTCTAAGTAATTCCAAGACTCCCATGCCATTTTGAGCTTTATCATCCCTTAATTTATTTTGATCAAAACCTATAAAGAGAATTTTGATCCTATTACATGGCTTGCATAGTATTTACATGGCCTGTACTACACACATCTACATTCTGTGTTATGGCCTGCTAAAGTTACCACACCCTGATCTGAGGTGTTTTTTATCACCATAGAATACATAATCATTTATGTGCATTTTATGGCTTATTGATGCCATTTTAATCTCTTAAAGCTAGAGAAAGGGTCTCCCATTACCTTTCTAGACTCTCCTAGCTACTTGGCATTCCTCCTTGTAAGATTGAACATTAATGGTGGCATCATACAACCTCTTGGAGGTCTAAATAGTCTTCCATGACCTACATAAAATTTTATAACTTTGTTAGAGGTCAAGATGTAGTATAACATCCTTCATATGGCCACTCATGTATATTTTCCATCTAATTTAGACACTGACTTTTAGACCTATGAATTTATAATGGTGGCATCGTATAGTAGCAAACATGCATAAAGAATATTAGGTTTTCCAAAAATCTAAAATAGTCCATGCCATCCTCCTTTGTGCTCCTCACCACATTCTAGGGTGTATATTACAATTGTTTTTTCTAGTTTGACTTATTATTATTTCAAAAATTTAGATTTTTATGTTTTTTAAATACAAATTGATTTGGGGAAATTCTATTAAGGGTGAATTAAGTGGTTTTTAGTCCTTATTTTTTCACTTATCAAAGATGAAGGGTGAAGCCTGGGTTGGTATGAGGACAATTCACATTTATAATATAAATAATTGTATTATTCAATATTTGATGATTCCAATGAGTGGTTAGAAGGCCAAGTGCATTCTCATCATATGGAATGTTTTAAAGTTTTAGTACAAGTTTTATTAAATAGGCCTCATTTATGGGAAATTAATATTGTAATAACTTTTGATCAATAGCTCGCAATCGAGATCCATCTTGTAAAAAAAGTTTATATTTTTCCATTTTCCATGCATTAGAGTTATTTACATTGTAAATTGAACTAAAATATAAAGTGTCAAAATTTGGGAGGGTCAAGCATAATTTCAGGGAGGTGTATAAATTATTGTGATTCCTTCTTTATGCATTTCTTCGTTTTGTTAAAAAAAAATTCAAATTATATTCAATATCCTAATTTAGTTCATTTTATCACACCCTTAAAATATCATAAATGGAAGGCTTCCACATCACTTGCTTTGCAAAACAAGAATCTCTATAGGATAACTATGGGTATACAAACTGAATTAGCTATAGATAAGGAAAAATGGTTTGACAAGTGTGATGAAGATTTTAGTTGTATATATTCTTATGTAAATGGATCTTTTCTTTCATATTGAATCTTATAAAATGCCCATGGAAGTATGCGATACCCTAGGAAAATGTTTTGGGAACTTGGATGAGATGAGAGAGCATGAATTAGAAAATGAGCTATTAGTCTTATTCTTAGAAGTTTTGACATACTTCAAGACTATTTCACCAAGTTCCAAATCATTGATATTGAAATTAAAAGAATGTAAAATTGGTAATAAGAATTCATGGCTCATCTCCTCCATCCTTTCATAACTTGGACTTGACTATTATGTTTTCATCTCTACCTCCATGCAACCAAATGAGCATTTAGTTTTTCATAGAATATTCCTTCCTTTGATGAGTTTATTGATGACTTAACTTGGGAATAAGATAAAATAATTCATATGGGTACTCTAAATCCCATTAAATAACATTATCTACTTGAAATACATGATAATAAAAAGGTTTGAAAATAGAACAAATAAAACACTAAGGATCATAATATTAAGAAGGACCAACCCACCACTAATCCAAACATTCACACTATTAGTGCCCAAAGATGCAATAAAGTAATTAGGCCCTTGTCAAATAAAAATATCTAAGTTTGGTCTGAGTCGAATATAGATGACTAAGTCCTTAGCCCAATATCTATCTTCAAATGTTCACTCTAAGGTCGAGTTCATGTTAAAATAGGCTAAGTCTTAATTCGGCCTTTACTTAATGCATATAAAGCCTTAGGGTTTTTAGGTTTCTTATTGGGACATTTTTCTTGAAAAAATAAGTCATTTGGATTTTTATTTGTGAAAATTGTCTGAAGACATATTTCCATCTGACAAATTGTCCATGAGAAAAATATTGAAGGAATTATGAAGTTTCAAAAAAGGTGCAAAGTCTTATTTTGTTTCAGCCAAAATTTCTAAACATAAAATCCAAAGGAATTTTGTCAGACATTTTATCTGTGGCAAAAATTCTAGAGGTCTATTTCCTTCAGGCATTTTTCCCATGCAAAAAGTTTGAAATAATTACATTATGTTAGGAAAATGTATAGTCCTTATTTTTTTTGAACGTTTTGTCCATGGAAAAAATTCGGAAGGGTACTTTCCCTTTGGGCATTTTTCTTAAACAAAAAGCTCGACAAAAGTCATTTTATTTGGAAAAAGTGTAAATTCATTTCCTTTGTAAATTTGTTAAGTCTAATTTCTTCAAGGAAATTATTTCAAACAAAATGTATAAAACAATTATTCCAATGAAGACACAAATGCCGAAGACTCAATTTATTTGACAAAAATGATGAAATCCAATTCCTTTGGCAAAAATGAAAAGATCAATTTCTTTGGGGAAATTGTTTTAGATAAAATGTTTGAAACAATTATCCCAACAAAGATGAAAATTTGAAGTCTAAATTCTTACAGGCATTTTATCCATGATAAAAGGTCCAATAAAGTTTAAATCTCTTGAGAAAAGTGTGAAGTCAAATTTCTTCAGGGAAATTGTCTTAGACATTTTGTCCATTGTCCCAATGGAATGTTAAAGATAGATTATTGTGAAAAAATGTTATGAAACAAAATTCCTATAAAAATGTTGCATAAAAAATGTCCAAAAGACCAAATGCCAAATGAAAGTAGAAGTATCAAAGATAAAAATACTACAATAATTGTTACCAAAGATAGAAATGCCAAAGATAGGAATGTCAAGGATAAAAAATCTAGTGATGAAAAAAATTGAATAAATTCACCCAGATTGCATAAGTGTTGAGTTCGTGGGGCATGGTTAAAATATAAGAAGTTCTTGTCAATTGATGGTACATGTTGAATCATATAGATCTTGATTGAGAGTGTGTAGAAGGACAATATTTCAAATTGTTGGTTGAATATTTTGTCTATCAGCTTACTGGTAAACAAAATAGGTCTTATCAGCCAAAGCAAGAAGATTATTCATCCTAATGTGTAAGTTTATCACATCAGAAGGAGACTGCTCTCTCCTTTCATCAAGGGGAGGTTCCCTATGGATATTCTATGTATATGTATAAATAGAAAATAATACTCAAAGGTAGGACCAGACATCCATCTCTCTTTCTTTAGAGATGATGTATACAAAACAAAGGAAAAACTCAAGGGAATGACAAACAACTCTCCTCTTCTTTCAAAAAAACTATTCAGCCAGATGCAAGAATACTCCTAGAAATAAAAGTAGAATGTAACTGAGAGTATGGTAACCAACAAATCAAGATAGAACACAAAGTCTCTATCTGAAATGCTCAAGAGTAATATATGAAGGGCAATGAAATCTCAAAGTCTTTTCAAAATCCTTTGCACAGCAATGAAAAAGAAAACACACTGAAGGCAGCTATGGGGGTGCAAAGTCTCTCCACAATTGATTCTTCAGGACACCTTCCTGACTAATTTTACTAATCTTGCTTGTTAAATCAGTGGAACAGAAAATAAATCAAGGAAATAAACATAAGAATAGTTTCCTCAACAACAAAAGATATCATAGCACAAAGTCTGAAAAAGTCCCTTGCTTTCTTATTCCATTAATAGAATATGATCAACAGACTGAGCACAAAGTCTCAATGATGCCTCTCAATTTGGGCAGAGTTTCATTTAGATTGTCAAAAAGAAGATCATTTTACAATGAAAGAAAGTCCCTTATATAGCCACTTGAAGAAGGACTCAGGAATAGTAATACATCATGATGCGTTGGGAAATGTTAGAAAGACAAGATGGAACTTTGGGGCCTTTTACCCATTTGATATTTTCAATGTAGATGAACAAGCTACGTAATTGAAAGATTACAACTTTTAATGTCCAGCTTCAGTCTAATCTTGTCTTCATCATTCCTCCTTTCCAGATTGATTGAATTGGGTCTTAAATTCATCATTGTTCTATCTTTCCTCACTTTTAGCTAGTTTTTGTCTTAAATTTTGGAAATGCATTTAGGTCTATGGATCAAAGGATCAATAACTATTTCACTATCTTTAAAATTGACATTTACATGCCCATCAATGCGATCTCAATGGCTAGTTCACTATCCTAAATTTGACATCTTTGTGGGCATAACCCCTTGGTCTTCTTTCGGTTTAGCGCTTTTCTAAATTGGACATACCCTTTCAGGCCTTGAGAAATGATCCTTGTTGAATCAAAAAAGCCCTTTACTTTGGCTGTCGAGAGTCCCTCGCAAGGGCACCTGCCCTTCGAGGTCCTTCAGCAGCCCTTTGTTTTAGCAATTCCTACAGACAAATATTTCCCTGAGCTTTTTGTTCCCCGTAGACATTTCCCTAGTGATTATTCCCAGGTGTTTGATTTGAAAGCTCCCCATGGGTAATTCTGTGGACATTTGTCCCATGGAAAATTCCCATGAACAAAAAGTCCATGGAAAATTCTTACAAACAAAAAGTTTGGGGAAAATTCCCGCGGACAAAAGTTTGTGGAAATTTGTTCTGCCAAGCTCCTTTGAAAGTGTCTTCAGGTTTTGCCTTAAACAAATCCAAAAGAATTACCTTTCGGCTTACTTAAAAGAAATGATTCTCCAGAAAGGTGATTTTCTTGATTAAGTGCCCTCTATAAGGGCACTTGTCCTTTGAAAAGTCTTCTTTTATGTTGAACCACCCCTTTGAACTTAGACAATGAATCATTAGTTGAACTGGTTCAATGGTTCAATGAAGCGCACCAAGTCCCTTTGAACCAAAAAGCCAATGAACTATTGGATGAACTTTGACGTTGAACCAATTGGTTGAACCAAGGCTTTGCACCAAAATGGTTCAAGTCAATGGTTCAAGCCGATGAACCATGAATAAAACAAGATGATGAACTAAATATTAAACCAAGCAAAATGAACTTGCCTTTGAACCAATAGGAATTTTGATGTTGAACCTATTGTTGAACCTATAGATGTTGAACCAAAAGAACTGAAAGAATGAACCAAATGAATGAAATAAAGTGTTGAACTGGTTGGTTGAACTGAACCATTGAATTATTCTTTTGGTTGAACCTGCCATTAAACCTTGAACCCATTGAACCTTTGAACCAAAATGGTTCAATGGTTCAATTGGATGATTTGGCCAAATGTCTTTGAAGCTGATGAGCCAATTGAAGTGAATGAACTTTGAACCATTTTGAAGTGCTTAACTCTTATCGAACATGAACTTGTTGAACCTTGAACCCATTGAACCTTTGAACCAAAATGGTTCAATAGTTTGACAGTTTAATGGTTCAAGTCTCTTTTTTCACTCAAATGCTTGTCGATGAAGATTTTTAGTTGAACCAAAACTCTGAACCAATCCTAGAAAATGAACAAATGTTGAAAATCAATTCTTTTGACTAAAAACCACCTGCAGAAGTCTTTGAACCTATATAAATGACCCTGCCTATAGAAACTGAAAATACAAAGTCCGTAGAAATCAACATGTAAAATCCATTGAACTTGACTTGCAAAGTCTGTAAATTTTTTGAGAAGCTCTAAAAATGAGAAATATGAATATCTAAGACAAATTATTGAAAATGGAAGATACAATTTTGGTCTGTAGAACTAAAATAATTCAAATGTTGTTCCAAAAATAGCTGTTATTTTGGGGAGACAATAGCTGGCTCTAGTTGGGGAACTTCTGTCAATTGCAAAATGAATTGAAAGGAGTAGAATCTAGAATCTCTAGTGTCTTCAAATATGCCATTGGGTTTCAGAGTCATGCTACCCAATAATGAAAGGCATCAAAAAATGGAAACAAATAAAACAAAATAGAAATAAAACTATACAAATATACATATATACAGAGGCAAAGATTTGATACTTCAAGAATTGAAGTGTTTTAGATGCTACCCATTATGGGGCAAAGAAAAGAGTGTGCCATCTTGGTATGTCAAAAGAAAACTATTTTCACCCATGTGCTGATGAATTATGAACAGACCTCTCCAAAGGGAGTCAAACTTTTCATGCATCCATTTTGGCTCTCTTCTTTTATCCCATAGCAGAACTTTATCCCCAATCTAGAAATCATGATTTCTAGCCTTCTAATAAAAAAATTTCTTTACCAAACTTTGATGAACAAAAATTCTATCCACCACCATGGTTCTTTTTTCTTCTATCTGAGTCAGGCACATGATTCTTTTGTTAAGAGATCTCTCATATGTTTGATCTTTAATGGCCTTCACCAATATTAATGATGGTAACTCTAAGGTGATTGGTATCTCAGCATTAATCCCATAGAGAAGTTGAAAAGGAGACATACCAATCACCCTCTTTGGCATAATCATGTTAGCCCATAGAGCATCAACCAATGCTTTATGCCATGTCCTTTGATTATCATCTGCAAGCGTCTTGATAATAGTTACCAAATTTTTATTACTGGACTCAACTTGTCCATTCCCTTGAGAAAAATAATTAGAATAATGAGAGAGCATAATTCCATAATAAAAATAGAATTGTGTAATTTCTTGAGAGGTGAAACAAGCTGCATTATCAGTAACAATTTTGAGTGGGACTCCAAATCTGTAAATGATATTCTCTTTACAACTTTTGAAGTAGCATGCTTTGTCGAGATTGCTTCTACCCACTTAGTAAAATAATTAGTCACTATAAGGACATAATCATGTCCATCACTTGAAGATGGATTTATTGTCCCAATAAAATTGAGTCCCCACTATTATAAAGGTTCCTCTATGATTACTGGCTTGAGAGGCAGAGCAGCCAACTTGGGTCTTCCAACAAATTGCTAGCAAAGTTCACATTTCCTTACCCAATTATGTGCATCTTGGAAAAGAGTTAGCCAATAATACCTAGCTCAAAAAATTTTGTGAGCAGTCACAAGGAAAAAAAAATGTCCTCCACAAGCTATATTGTGGAAAGATTTCAAGAGCTAGGTTTGTTATTCTTTATCTACACAGCGAAGGAAAACTCCATCTATGCTTCTTTTTTATAGGCCATTGTCCCAAAGGACAAAATTGGAAGCTTTCAACCTGATAGTCCTCCTTTCCTTGTAAGATAAATGAGTAGGACATTCACCATAAGTCAAAAAATATGCAATATCTAAGTACCATTCATTGGTAGTGGAGACAAAAAGGACTGTTGGCGTATTTTCAACTTTAGCTTCTTCACGCTATGTATCTTTTGGCTTATTGTCAGCCATTAATTGGCAAAGGCCTTTACCTCTGACCGGCTTTGTCGACTTGATATCTAGATCAAATTCTTAGATCTTTGCAATCTAATTACCTCTCTTTGTGCCAAACTCCTGTTGAGTTAATATAGATTTAACTTTACTATCAAGAACTAGGATAGTAGTATGTGAATTCAGAATATATAAGCGAAGTGTTTGACTACTTTTACTAGTGCATAGGCATGTTTCTCTATATTTGAATACTTCATTTCATCAGTTTTCAAAGGGCAGCTCATGAAAGAGATAGGAGATTCCATACCTTCTTTGTCTTGTTGGACAAAAATCACTAAAAGAGTATGCTCAGATGCATAACTATATAGGATGAAATATTTATGGTAATCTAGACAAACCAAGGTAGGGGCATGAGCAATAACGACCTTGATATCTTGAAACGCTGCTTTGCCTTCTTTTGTCCAGCTAAAGGTAGTCTTTCCTTTCATCATGTTTACAATGTGTCTTGTCTTCTCAACAAATTCAGGGATGAATCTTTGTAAGAAATTCACTTTTCTGAAGAAAGAGTGAACAACATTCTTACTTGTAGGCAAATTCAGCTCTTGAATAGACTTGACTCTATCTGAGTCAATCTTTATGTCTTCTTTAGAGACAATGTGTCCAAGGAGTTTCCCTTCTGTCACTCCAAAAATAGACTTTTTAGGATTCAAATAAATACCATTCTACTGGCAACGCTCCAACACTTGTTGTAACTGGCGTACATGATCAGATCAATGCTTTGAAAAGACAATTAAATCATCAAGATATACTACTATGAATTTGCTAATCTCATCTTTGAAAGCCATGTCCATAGCTCTCTGAAAGGTAGCACTAGCATTTATTAAGCCAAAAGGAATTCTTTTGTATACAAATGTACCCCAAAGCATGGTGAATGTAGTTTTGTGTTGGTCAGCTTCACCAACCTCAACTTGATTATAACCTGAGAAGCTATCCAACATTGATAACATTTCTGATCCTATTATCGTTTGAAGCACTTGGTCCATGATTGGCAAAGGGTAATTGTCTTTTAGAGATGACTGATTCAGATTCCAAAAATCTACACAAATGTGGATTTTGCCATTTTTCTTCCTTACAGGAACTATGTTCGCAATCCATGTAAAATGATGGATTGGAAAAATAATTCTAGCATTTAACATTTTCTGAATCTCAGACACAATTATACTTGAAATTTTTGGATTGTATTATCTAGATTTCTACTTGTAAGACATTGAATCAGCCTTGAGAGGAATATGATGGTAGATTTCATCAGGTCTAAGAGACTTCAGATCTTCATATGAATATACCAAGACATCAATGTATTGATAGAGAAAAGAAGTGAATTTGAATCTTTCTTTAGGTGTACTACACTTACCAATGTTGACCATATTTGGATTTTATTTGTTGGTCAAATTCACTTGGTCAAATCCCTGAAAGAAATTTGAATCTGTCTGCTGTTGCTAGACGAATCTATCATGCTTGTCAAATAGCTTCTCAAGAGAAACTAGGCCTTTAAGAATTTTGTTTCCTTTCAGCTATAAAAACTCTTCATTTACATCTAAAATGGATTCAGAAACAAATTTAGACTTTTGAGATTCGCTGCCTTCAAAATATAGCTGTTCAAAATTGTCTTTTCTTTCCAAGAAAGCAATGATCTGATTATCATCATTGAAAATTTGCCAATGATCAGCATTATCAGTAACACTCAGCCTATAGACCAACTCAATGGTATATTTGGCTTCTTTAAAATTAGAATGAGGAATTAAAAGAGAACCTAAAATAGCAAGTACATCAACTCTGTCATTAGACTCTCTTAGAATGGCAGAGATGTTGAAAGCATTAAAGCTTTCAATTTGGTCCCAAACAATATTATAGCAATGGCGCAGCTTCTCATTCTTGATCTGATATGAATTTCTTACTTGATAGACCACTAATTTGGTGTCCCCTTTAGCATGAAGAAACTTGATGCCTCTTTCTTGAGCAACCTTCATACCCAGCAACAACGATTCATATTCAGTTTTATTATTTGTGTTGCTAAATTGTAACTTATAGGGTGAAGGAAATAAATCTCCTTGAGGAGATATCAAGAAAATTTTGGCTCCAAAACTAGTAGAGGAACAACTACCATCAAATTCTAGAGTCCAAATCTCATCAAACACTGTCTTTACTTTAGACTTTCCCTCATCAGAGATGGAGGGTCTTTCTTCATGATCTATATATAAAAAGTAATTACCCATACCTGTAGATTCAAAAAGGATTTGAGCTTTAGGAGCTGACGTCTTGGTGACTACATACTTTGCTTCCTTTTCAGGAAGTAATCTTTTCATCATGCCTTAGACAGGGATCCTTGCCTCAGATAAATCCATGTTCAATTCTCCTCCCACATCCTTACAGAAATTCCATCCAAGCAAAATGCCATAAGATGCTGGGACATCAGCCACTAATACAGTCATTTTAATCCTCTTGTCTGGAAAGGCTACGAATGCAAATTAAGCATCTTTGATTTACCCTAGAAATGGCACTTGTTTGTTCTTCATGGAAAAACATCTCCCAAATGTTTTGGTTAATGTGAGACCAAGAGACTCAGCAACTTTGGTAGGCATGACATTGTCAAATGCACCTGAGTCTATTATATAGTTACTTAGCTTGTGGCCATTGATTAACATGGAAACATAGAAGGGTTCTATTTTTCCAAGAGCAGTTGGAGGAGTAATGATCAGATTGTTTGGAATAGGCATATTCTTTGGAGAATCAAGAATTACTTTTTTTGCCTTTTATCCTAAAGGGACGGTCTAATTTTTAACATATTGAACTAGCTTATTTAGTTGATCTAGATTAGACTACAAGTATTCAAATTTAGACATCTGTATTTTTGTCTTTTTGACATGATCAATTATGTCAAATGGCTGAATTGAGCTAGGTATAAAAAAAGGTACTTCAACTTTCTGAGTTTTAGGAGGGATGGGAGGTGGAATGGTTTATGAATTAGAAGTAGAAGGGGAAGGCGCAACAGATGTATTTACCTTTTTAGTAATGACCAAATATTTTGGTTGAAAAGGCAGAGCTATCCCACGCTTGACAATTGTGACTGTTGGCTATGATTGCTCTTCTATCTTTTCTTTATCAGTCTACTAGACTGATTGGTTCTTAGATCTGGTAAACACTACATATGATCCATTTGAAGCTTCTCCTTTACTTTTAGGTTCATTTTGGTAATTCAAGAAGCCAATGTGGGAGTCACCAGTTGATTCATCTTGACTATCTTCAATGATATCAGCGTCATTATCTTGATTTAATTTAGGCTGATAAGAGAATTCTGATTCTTCTTCAAGATATCCCATTGCTGAATTGGTTGGAGGAGCTTCCAGGACAAGTTTCCCTTGTGGAGGAGGAAGGTGATTTTGTTGTCCTTGGTTTCTGGCAACATTACCCTGATATGATTGATTTGGGAATGTCCTATATGTAGGAGCAGAAGACATTCCTTGAGCCATTTGCTTTTTGAGGGCAAGGAGCTCATTTGTTAATTTCTACACCATTGGATCTATGGTGTTTGTAAATAAAAATTCAGAAGATGATGAAGCTCTGTTTCTATTTGGATATCTTCTACTTTTCCCTGCCAAGATGAGATCATCTTTTACTTCAGTGGCCAAAAGTTGAGCTATAGTAAGATCTATTTAGCCAGCACACCTTAAGAGGAAACTAACTTTAGATAGCTGATAATTAATGAAAAAGCATTTGAGATTCTCAGCTATGGGTCTAGAAATGATAGGTATTCTCTTTCTCAATTTATCAAATTTAGATATGAAATCTCTCATAGGCTCATGAGGCTCTTTTTTCATTTGTGTAAGTTGAGCCAAAAGTGTATGTGCATCTTCTACAAGTTTGAATTTGGCTTCAAACTTAGCTTTCAAGGTATTCCAATCAGTCACAGATTGAGCTTGTAAATGGTAAAACCAATCTATAGCAGGACCTTGTAGTGTTTCAACAAAAAGTCTGACTGCTACATCTTTAAACTCCAACCTGATTACTCCACAAGCTATATTGAATGCTACAATGTGTTCATCAGGATGAACTTTTCCATCACCATAGAATTTAGGGAAATTCTTCCTAGAACTATGTGGAAGCTTATGTAGATGAGTAAGATTGAGAGGACTAAAAGCATTACCCCAAGGGCCTTGAACTACCATTATAGGATATTGAAAAGGAGGGATAACAAATCTCAAAGGGGTAATTATAGGCACAGCTTTATCAACAATAGAATCAGATACTTCGTTTGGTAATGGAGATTTAGATTTAGTAGGAGGGAAGCTCTTGCTTTGTTGGAGATGAGATGGTGAAGGAAATAGATCAAAATCACTTTGTTGTACCAGCTCGAACACAGGATCAATGACACCTTTAGCCCTTTGGCTTCATGTATACCTTAAATCTACCAGATTGTAAAACAAAAAATGGAAAAGATTTGACTTTGCTTCAGTTAAATCTTGGGGCTTTAAACTATGCATTCTTTCCTTGTTGGTGTGGAGGTGAAAGGAATGGATAGACTATAAATGGATAATGGGTATATCCCCAGCAGAGTTGCCAAAACCTCTTGGTTGAATATTTTGTCTATCAGCATACTGGTAAATAAAATAGGTCTTATCAGCTAAAGTAAGAAGATTAGTTGTCCTAATGTGTAAGTTTATCACATCAAAAGGAGACTGCTCTCTCCTCTCATCAAGGGGAGGTTCCCTATGGATATGCTATGTATATGTATAAAAAAAAAATAATACTCAAAGTAGGACCAGACATCCATCTCTCTTTCTTTAGAGATGATGTATACAAAACAAAGGAAAAAATCAAGGGAATGACAGACAACTCTCCTCTTCTTTCAAAAAAACTATTCAGCCAGACACAAGAATACTCCTAGAAATAAAAGTAGAATGTAACTGAGAGTATGGTAACTAGCAAATTGAGATAGAACACAGAGTCTCTATCTGAAATTCTCAAGACTAATATACGAAGGGCAATGAAAGCTCAAAGTCTTTTCAAATTCCTTTACACAACAATGAAAAAGAAAACACACTGAAGGCAGCTATGGGGGGGTAAAGTCTCTCCATAATTGATTCTTCAGGACACCTTCCTGACTAATTTTAATAATCCTGCTTGTTAAATCAATGGAACATAAAATAAATCAAGGAAATAAACATAAGAATAGTTTCCTCAACAACAAAAGATATCATAGCACAAAGTCTAAAAAAGTCTCTTGCTTTCTTATTCCATTAATAGAATATGATCAATAGACTGAGCACAAAGTCTCAATGATGCCTCTCAATTTGGGTAGAGTTTCATTCAGATTGTCCAAAAGAAGATCCTTTTACAATGAAAGAAAGTCCCTTATATAGCCACTTGAAGAAGGACTCGAGAATAGTAATATATCATGATGCATTAGGAAATGTTAGGAAGATAAGCTGAAACTTTGGTGCCTTTTACCCATTTGATCTTTTTAATGTAGATGAAAAAGCTATGCAATTAAAAGATTACAACTTTCAATGTCTAGCTGTCGGTCTGATCTTGTCTTCATCGTTCCTCCTTTCTAGATTGATTGAATCAGGTCTTGAATTCATCATTATTCTATCTTTCATCGCTTTCAACTAGTTTTTGTCTTAAACTCTAGAAATGCATTCAAGTCTATGGATCAAAGGATCAACGACTATTTCACTGTCTTTAAAATTGATATTTACATGCCTATCAATGTGATCTCAATGGCTAGTTCACTATCCTAAATTTGATGTCTTTGTGAGCATTACCCCTTGGTCTTCTTTTGGCTTTCAGCTTTTTGTTTAGCACTTTTCTAAATTGGACATACCTTTTCAGGCCTTGAGAAATGATCCTTGTCGAATTGAAAAAGCCCTTTACTTTGGCCATCGAGAGGCCCCTGCAAGGGCACCTACCCTTCGGGGTCCTTTGACAGCCCTTTGTTTTAGCAATTCCCATAGAAAAATATTTCCCCAAGCTTTTTGATCCCTACAGACATTTCCCTAGTGATTATTCCTAGGTGTTTGATTTGAAAGCTGCCCGTGGGTAATTCTATAGACATTTGTCTCGCAGAAAATTCCCACAGATAAAAAGTCCAGGGAAAATTCTCGTAGACAAAAAGTTTAGGGAAAATTCTCGTAGACAAAAGTTTGTGGAAATTTGTTTTGCCAAGCTCCTTTGAAAATGTCTTCGGTTTTTACCTTAAACAAATTTGAAAGAATTACCTTTTGGCTTAATTAAAAGAAATAATTCTCCAAAAAGGTGCTTTTCTTGATTAAGTGCCCTCTACAAGGGCACTTGTCCTTCGAAAAGTCTTCTTTTGTGTTGAACCACCCCTTTGAACTTGGACGATGAACCATTAGTTGAACCGATTCAATGGTTCAATGAAGCGCGCCAAGTCCCTTTGAACAAAAAAGCCAGTGAACCATTGGATGAACTTTGACATTGAACCAATTAGTTGAACCAAGGATTTGAACCAAAATGGTTCAAGTCAATGGTTCAAGCTGATGAACCATGAATAAAACAAGTCGATGAACTAAATATTGAACCAAGCAAAATGAACTTGCCTTTGAACCAACAGGAATTTTGACATTGAACCTATTGTTGAACCTATAGACATTAAACCAAAAGATGAACTAAAATAATGAACCAATTGAATGAAATAAAGTGTTGAACTATTTGGTTCAAATGAACCATTGAACTATTCTTTTGGTTGAACCTGCCATTGAACCTTGAACCTATTGAACCTTTGAACCAAAATGGTTCAATAGTTTAATGGTTCAATTGAATGATTTGGCCAAATGTCTTTGAAGCTGATGAACCAATTGAATCGAATGAACTTTGAACCATTTTGAAGCACTTAACTCTTACTAAACATGAACTTGTTGAACCTTTGAACCAAAATGGTTCAATGGTTCAAGTCTATTTTTGCACATAGATGCTTGCCGATGAAGATTTTCAGTTGAACCAAAAATCTAAACCAATCCCAAAAAATGAACAAATGTTTAAAATCAATTCTTTTGACTAAAAACTGCCTGCAAAAGTCTTTGAACCTGTATAAATGAACTTGCCTATAGAAACTAAAAATACAAAGTCCGTAGAAATCAACACGTAAAATCCATTGAACTTGACGTGCAAGGTCTGTAGATTTTCTGAGAAGCTCTGAAAATGAGAAATCTAAATATCTAAGACAAATTATTGAAAATGGAAGATACAATTTTGGTCTGTAGAACCAAAATAATTCAAATGTTGTTCCAAAAATAGCTGTTATTTTTGGGAGACAACACAAACAAAGCCCCAGGATGAGTAAGATGGTGATAAGTGTCACCATTGTAAGAACCCTATCAAAGATTTTATGGTGAGAGAAATAGGTCAAAAGGTCCAGTAGCATAAGGTGCCACCACACAATGTGATGGTGCTCAAATTATTAGAAACTATATGCAAGGAATAAATCATTCTCAATCTCATGGATTTCAATTTGATGGAACATGTTTGATAGAGAAAAATATCTAACAACATGAGGGTATAGTTGAAAATATAATACATTATCACATGTTAAATACTGAGGATGTTCCCAGAGATTGATGGTATGTATTTAAGTGTACACAACCTAATTTGTTGTGTATATTAAGTCAAGACCTTTCAACAAATCCAAAAATGAATGCAAGATCATCACTTGGAAAGAGCATGTTATCTTGATAGGATTTATTTAGTAGGATATAGATAGCCTATGGAGCTACTAAGTAGCACCATTTTGGTATAAGAGTTGTAGACAAATAATGCCATTTAATCCTTTAGATCAAGATCAATGACATGCATTTGCTCAAGCGAGTAAATCCAATCTTGCAAGCCAAGATGGACTATTCAAAGAGCTTAGAACCAATGAGAAAATGAAACATGCTCATATTAGATCTAATGAAGTGGCCTAATTATTTTTAAGACTTGTGAATGCCTAATTAAATCCAATGTGGTAACTAGTGAAGTGCTCTATGAATGAATAAGAAGTTCAACTACATATGGAGACAAGTAATGTTGATGTCAGTGTAAATCAAAGATATTAGTGAACTAAATGACATGGTGATGGCACATATACATGCATGTTAGAAATAATCAACACTTGGATCAATGATGGGTTGGCCATAGAGGGGCCAATAGATTAGTTAGTAGAGCACTTTAACAGCAAATGGAAGGTCCTAGGTTTAAGTCATAGTTGGTCCATATGAACTATAGCTTGCATGAGCTCTGATATAACATGTGAGCTACAACTCATATGGACTAGCTAGGACTCAAACATAGGACCTTATATTTTTTATTGGAGTGCTCTACCAATTGAGCTATTAGACCCTTTATAGTCATTCCATTGTCAATCCAGGTGTGGCTTATTTCTAATAATGCATGACACATTTAAGGACCCTGTGAAATATAGTTAATAAAGACTTCTACCATTGACAACAACTTGGTAATTTGTAAATGGAAAATTTACAAGAGGGACCAAGGTTTACCTAAGTAAATAAAAAGTTGAATTTAATGCATTTTTTACATTAAAAAATATGAATGAATGCCTAAAAGGCTAGATGTGCAAAAGCAAAAATGCAAAATGTGAAAAACAAGTTGGAGCCAAAAGTAAAAAGTAAAAAGAGACCTAAGTCTTTTACATCATTTCATTTATTGTGCTTGTCTAAGTTCCTCTATGAGTGAGAAACTATAGGCTTTCAAATCTAAGCTGGGCTACTACAGAGAAGATCATTTAAAAGGCCATGGATCTAGAATATTCCTAGGAAATCATGGAAAAATTAGGTTATTCCATGGCATGCATGAGGAGGGCATCTATCCAGAAGTTTCTAGTTGTGAAATCAAATGATTGAGAGCATCCCCAAGTAATTACACATAATGATGAATTTTTTTTAGTCCTCTATCATTAATATTCTTCTTCTAGTTCATGCGAAAGGCATCTCCTACCATGAAATCAAAAGTTTATTACAAATCTTTATCATTCTTTTTAAATGTAATTAGAACATTGATTTTTCTTACAAATGGATGGAGACTTTAGGCATGGAAGGTGAATTTTTTCTAGCTAAAAGCATCTTGGTAGACTTGAAAGTTTGTTTTGATATTTTGAAAGTTGTGACTAATAGTTTTGGATCTAAAAATTTATAAATAGAAGGCATCTCTACTATTTAAGGCATTGGTTGGCCATTATGTTAGTTGTTGTTGGTCATTATTTTAGGCATCCATTTTCTCTAACTCTAGGTTCTATGGAGTTTTTTTTGGGATCAATTTTTGTGTATATATTTTGTCTCCCTTGCTAAGGTAGTTGTAGATGTACAACCATTAGCAAGATTTGATAGCATATTTATATCTCCCTTGTGAAAAGAGAAATCTCACCATGCTTGTCCCCATGGAATCATTTTGAAATACTGATGTGTGTAATATTTTTTTATAAGTTAATGAAAATGCTTGTGGTTCTTTGTTTTTTTCCTATAGATAAAGTGCAATGACATGTTTTGAAAGAATTATTGATTGGATATTTGGGTTTGTGCTCACTACTAGTTATCATTTTTAGCATATATTTATATTATAAACTCTTTCTACATTACTTCAGGATAGGTTTTTGAATAAATTATTAAGGCACCCTAGGTTTATGTATTTTTTAGGGGAAAGCATTTAAAATATTAGTTTCAGTGTATGTTCTAGTATTATAGGGATCATTAGGTATCTACCACTATCTTGCATTTGTAGTTTTTTTGAATCTTCACTAAGGAATATTGTCATGAAATACTGCAAGATACCCTACTATTTAGAAACTGCTAGCACACCACCCTTATTTTATATCATCTAACTTTTCCCACCCTATCTTACTCTAATATAACACACCATTTTCATATTATATATGTTATCTTTACATAAATGCATACATATTTTGCACTTCACATGTGTCTATGTTTCATGTTTTGAAAGCATAGTGCTACATTTTTTTCCATTTGACCCCTGTTGTTAAATATTTTTTAGAATGAAGATTGAAATCATTTCCTCGTCTATTTTTAGTAGATTCTATATGACTTAGAGAATTTGTGCATTTCATGTGACAACCCTTTATGGATGAAGTGTGAAAACTTGGTTATGCCCTGGTCATATTTGTTCCTTGTGCCAAAAATCCCCATGGAGGTTGAATTGTAGAATCTTTCCATGTGAGAAAGCTACCTTGTAGGTCATCTCACCTTATTCAAGCAGAGTCAAAAGTAGCAGGGAGCTAACCATACCCTTTCTAGGTGCCTCTCAATCATTTTATGCATTTAATATAATCATGATGTCAAACCCTTCCCTAATTACAAGGACATACTAGTGGGTTTTTCATCATTACTTGTCATTTTCTCTCAAGTATGCAAGGTCCACTATATGAGGTGTCTAACTGGGAAGCAACACTTTACTAGTGCCATTATCAGGGACTAAAATAAAATCTTGGTTACTTGTGTTACCAAAGACTCTTATAGAGAGTTGTAAGTATTTCATTTTATGAAGTTCTCTACTATTGCTACATTTATTTGACTATCTTAGTTGTCAATGCCACAACACTTCACTAGGGATGTGCCAAGAGTTTTTTAAGGATTGATAATTAACTTCTACTATTTTCATTGTCAAATACTATTAAGATCACATGTTCAAAGGTACTTTATCCCTTTTGAACATTATTCTAAAAATTTTAATGTCTTTGATTTCTATCTCATTTAGCTTTTGCAAGTTGATTTTATCATGTATCAAAAAAAGATTGTCCACTATTATATTATAAAAGTTTGATTTTAGTGGTGAATCCAACTTTATTTTCTAGTTTTAAGGAAGATTAGTGCCTAGTTTAAATATTCTACTAACTTTTATCTTTGATTATTTTCTTGTTTGTAAAGCTAGAAGGACTAAGATCATCTTTCAAAAGTGATCCATCAAAGAAACTTGTCTCTCCTATAAATATTCCTTAAAGAAGAAGGGGACAAGTTTAGAGGCCTATTGAAGGGCAAAGTTTAGCTATTAAGGGTTTTTAATATTTTTATAATCTTGAAATAGTTGTTGACCCTCCTATTATTGAGGACTATCATAGCTCTCCTAACACCTCTGAAACCTATAGTCCTATGTATTACCTAGCTCCTTCTCAACCAATTGAATCCCCTCCCAAGTCTGATTCACCAAGTCTACCTCATTCACCCTCTTATATCCCTTTGCTATTTATTCTTAAACCTCTAATTAAACCAATCATGAGGCATAGGGATCAAGATGAGAATGAACATCCTACATTTCATGTTACCTAATTATATGCTATAAATTTCACTAAAATGGAAGGCCATCCTAATGAAGTCCTAAATGAAGTTAGGAAATGCCTTTCAAAGTTTTAAGGGAATAATGTAATGAGTGGTGATTAACACTTGAGGGATTTTTAAAATAAATTGAATATTATACGTTTGAGTATCAAGATATGTACATCAAGTTATTTGTACACATATTAGAGGAAGATTCTCATGAGTGGTTCAACTCTCTTCCCAATGGATACATTGATTCATAGGAAGAGATGTAGAATGTTTTTAGAATTTAGTATGGCGGTAGGATTGATCCAAGGTTTCTCTTGGTTGAATTTGAAAACATCAAAAAGAACCCAAATGAGTGTGTTCAGGACTTCAATACATTGTTAAGAAAGACTATGATGTGGATGCCTAAAAACATTAGGCCTAGTGATACAATATGTTTGATAAAATATTGTGATGCCTTTGATAAGAAGGATATGTACTACTTAAGAGATCAGGCTCCCATGAACCTATAGTTTGCATTGAATTGGCCATTCAAATTGATAATAACATAAAGGCTATGAGAAAGACCCTGAACAAGTAGGTTGATGTAATATTGGTCAATCCAAAAAAACATAGTCCACTAAGACAACTAATGTTGAGGAGACTATTAAGACTTTGGCCTCTACTATAAAATAAATGTCATACAATTTGGATAGAGATGAAAAGGGGGTCCCTCATCTATCTACTAGTTATGATAGGGCTCCAAATCTGAATCAAGTTTAAAGAAGGTCTACCTTTCATAATTAGGACAATGATAAAGGGAATAAGCCATAATGTGATGAAATAGTAGATAAAAATCAAAATAGAGGGGCTATAAAATAAGTGTCTGATCCTTTAAACACCAAGGTGAATGTTGTATATTATGACATTGATATTGATTGGTGTGATAAGTACTTCCTTTCACATCCCCCATGTGATACAACTAAATTTATTTATGAAGATGTGGATGAATTTGAGTCTGCATCATCAGGTGTTGAGATTTTGATATTCAACTGGCAAATCCCCTGAAGTGTGATGCTTGCCTCCATGAAATGGCTAAGTTATACTACTATTGATCAATTTTGGAGTGAAATTAAGAAGGTAAGTGTCCCAACTCCTAGATTTTCTTATAATGTTAATATGGCACAAGGATATGAATTACCCATTCATTATTTCAACTTCCTATGTTCTATGATAATTAAGAAATATGATGGGGGAATTATATCAATTGAGGACATGCAACTGCTAATCAATGTAATAATTTCCTAAGAGAAGGGGTATCACTCGAGAAGAAAATAGCAGGATGTTGCTCCTTAAGACACTACCCTTATAAATCCAAAGGTTAAGGATACTAATAAAACTAAAATAGTCCCTAAAGCTTCCAAACTAGTGCCCATTTCTAAATTTTCTAAGCATAGAGGTACTCTAGCCAAGAATAGAGTACCCATATTATCTATTATCCCTAAGGGTACTAATGATGTTAAGATAAATATACCTTTAAAGGCTATTGATAAGAATGTTAATCCATCCCATGTTAATCCACTTTAGACCTTGAGTGACTATATTATAGATAAATGTGTTGTTACCCTTACACCAAGTACACATCTTCCTTAGTATAACATGTGTGATATGGCCCATGTATTGAGTCAAATAAAAATCACCATGCCACTTGTTGAATTATTATAAATACCTAAACATAATAAGATGGCCTTTGAATACTTGGAATTTTGTGAGAGGTATATGCAAATGAAATAAAACTACCCCAAGTAACCCTAAAAGAAGATGAAGAATCAGAAGATGTTGTTTAACCTAATCCATAGGTCTATTTGGGGACTAAATTGGTAGAAATTTAGTTGAATGTGGATCCATTTTATACAACCCTATTAATCAATGGTTTGATTTTTCATAACTACATGTTTGACTTCAAATATTCTTTAAATGTGATGCCCCTGGGTGTCTTAAATGAGATAAGATCTAATATTACATTAGCCTTTGGAAAATTTTATGCCATAGAATCAAAAGATCTTCTAGTTTTTGGACAAGTAAAGGGGTTGGTGTTATAATTGATAGTGCATCTAGAAAAGTATTTGAATATGGACATGATAGTTATGGACTGCCTGCCTTAGTGGGGGATGACATTGTCACAAAAATGGGTTGTTAACATGGGTGAAATTACAAAAATGGACTTATATTATGCCACCATTCCATTAGAAGGTAAGATGGTCAAGATTTATTGAGATCCAAAGATGCTACATGTAATTTAAGATCTAAAACATGCTTTGAATTAAGTGTTATACATGGATGTTGTGTTTGGAAACTTTATTGGGAATGTTGCTACTAGTAAATGGCCTACTATTCTTAATGTTAAACCTAAAAAATAAGGTGTAGTTTGGAAGATGTGCTTTGATAGGGCTTACTCCAATATTGGAAATGGAGCTAGGGTTATTTTTATGCCCCTAATGGTAAATGTTTTATGTTTTCTTTTCAATTATCCTTTGAGTGCACAAATAATACTTTTGAGTATGAAGAACTCTTGCTTGGTTTAAGGATTGCTCATGAATATGGAATTAAAAGTTTGATTATCAAGGGTAATTTTGAGTTAGTTGTTGAGTAGATCCACAATGCTTATGCCACCAAGAATAAAAGGTTGAAACAATATCAAAATGTTGTTTAGAATTTGCTTGAATTATTTGATGCATTAAACATTTGTTATCATGATAGAATTTTCAATCAAGAACCTGACAAACTTATAGGACTCAGTGCTTAATTTAATATTGTAAATATAAGCCCTCATTGCCAGTATCAAGTGGAGGTATTTTTCAAACCTTCAATCCCAAAAAATGTTCATCATTCGTAGATCTTTGATGATGATGAACAAATAAGATAGTTTCTAAATTATGAAGTTGGGCTCAATGATTAACTCATAGACTTAGAATATATGGTTTACGTTTATGATGGAAAGGAAACCCTATTTTGGAAGGACATTATTCAATTGAAGATAAACATGTTCTCAATAGGATTTGTAAGTTTAGAAGCATTTTTTGATGTAGGTGATAGGATCAAGTTGAGAGACTTGTTTATCTCAAAAGACATGACTAAGTGTAACTTGGGTTCTCATGAGAATCCAAGAAAGGTTTAGCTTGGTACTCACTTGAGTGCAACTAAGAAACAAGATTATATGCAGTTGTTAAAGAGGTATAGGGTTATTTATCATGGTCTTATTCTAAGTTGAAATCATATAGAGAAGACTTGTTTTAGCACATCATCCCATTGTAGCTTGATAACAAGCCTTTCAAGAAAAAATAGAGACTTATTAACCACATCTTGGCCACTAATATGTGAGATGAGTCAAAGAAGCTAAGGGATGGTGGTATCATTCAACCCATCAAGTACTCATCATGGGTTGAGAATTTAGTCCTTATGATAAATAAGAATGGTGACATCTAATTGTGTGTGGATATACAAAATTCAAATAAAGCTTCTTTGAAAGATAATTATCCCCTAACTAATATGGAAAACCTAATAAAAAGTTTGACTAGATAAAAGATGTTGGTCATATTAGATAACTTCTCAGGTTACAACCAAGTTATGGTGAAAGAATTTGAGAGATCCAAGACTAAGTTCACTATGCCTTGGGGCATGTATGTATATATGAGGATGACTTTCAGGTTGATGAACATTAGCACACCATTCTAGAAATCTATGGACATCAATTTTATATTGATAATTAACTTATTCATTACTATGTATCAAGACAACATTATTATGTATTCCAATCTTAGAAAAGAGCATTTGGAGCATTTAGAGCAGGTGCTGATTAGATGTAGGTAGTTTTTCATTTCACTTAATCTTAATAAATGCCACTTTAGAGTATCAAAGGCTAAGTTGCTGGGACATTTAATGTCCAAGGATGGTTTTAAGATTTACCCTAAAAGGGTCAAAGCCATTGACAAAGTTTTTATCCTGTAGTCTAAGAAAGGAATTCAGTCTTTCTTTGGATAAATTAACTTTGTAAGGAGGTTTATGCCCAATTTTGTGAAGATTAATTTTCCTTTTAATTCCATGGTAAAGAAGGAAAAGACCATAAAATGGGAGGAGAAATAAGTTTAACCATTTAATGACATTAAGGGATCTTTAAAGTATACTCCTATCTTGGCCAGCCCTGATTACACAAAGCCATTCTATATATTCTCTTTTGCATCTTATAATACTATTGTTAATGTTTTGTTGCAAAAGAATGAAGATAGTCATGAGAAACCCATATATTTATTTATAAAATTTATGTAGGTCCTAAATTGAATTATATCATCAGGGAAAAGTAAGCCTTCACTCTCTTGAGGGTTGTTAAAACATTTAGGCCTTATATTCTTAGTTCAAATATTGTCACTTATGTCTTGCATACCATGGTGAAGGATATCTTGATTTAGACTGAAGTATCCATCAAGAGATGCAAGTGGGTCAACAAGTTACAAGAGTATGACATAGATATTTAGACTACCAACTTAATAATAAGGATGGGTCTAGCCAAGCTTATGGTTGAGACTAATCTGTAAGCTATTGAGGTAAACACTATTTTTTTCAATGTCAATGATTTATTGAGTTAATTTAGCATATATCTATGCTATAGAGACCTTGTTTACTACTTGTAAAATCTAAATTATCCCTTTGAATTAGACAAGAATCAAAGAATAATCTCATGTTTATTTCCCAAAAATACCTCTTGACTAAGAATGGACTAGCATGTAAGAATAAAGATGGGGTTCTTCTAAGATGTGTTCTAGAAGAACAAATTGTTGACCTAATTGAAAACTTCCATAGTGGATTACATAGTATCCATTTTTCACCTAAAGTTATAGCTCATAAAATTTTGAGAGATAGTTATTGGTGGCCATCATTGTTCAAAGATGATGCTCAAAAAGTCATAAAATTTAGAAAATTCCAACTCTTTGTTGGGAGGATGAAAGCTTCAAGTTCTCTTCCTTTATAGCCTATGATGATTGAAGGCCCATTCAAATAATGGGGAATGGACTTCATTAGAGAAATTACTAATTTCTTAAGCACTGGACATAGATGGATACTAGTTGTAACTAACTACTTCATAAAATGGGCTGAAGTGGTCCCTACAAGGAAGGCTACACATTAGATGGTTATGGGGTTTTTACTAAATTAGATTATTTGTAGATTTGTTGTGCCTATCAAAGTCATTACTAATAATTACATGTGTTTCAAATCTAAACCTTTAGTGGTATTATGTAAATATTATGGGATTGAATTGACCTATTCTTCCAATTACAACCCTCAAAAGAATGGGCAAGCATAATCAAGTAACAATAAATTGCTTAATATCATTAGATGAACATTGGAAGTAAATAAGAAGTGGGGTGAATAGCTGAATTTTACCTTATGGGATAATAGGACTACACCTGAGAGAACTACAAGAAAAAACCCTTTTGAGATTATTTATGGAGCTCAAGTAGTTTTTCCTATGAATTTTTAGTTGCCAACTTATTAGCTTATGAAACAACTAGAGGATGATGAGAAATGTAACCACTATGAGATCAGGATGCAATATTATTAAGCTTGATGAAATTAGAAGACAAGCTCATGAAAGATACCTCAAGTTCAAGGAAAGGCTGAAGAGAATATTTTATATGAAGGTCACTCCAAGAACCTTCCAAGTAGGTGATATGTTTCTACTTTGGGACAATAGAACTGAAGAGAAAGGCAAGAATGTCAAATTTGATGCCTTGTGAATTGGTCCCTATTCCATTGACTATGAGATTAGGGAACATACTTTCTTCTTGAGAGATATAGATGGCAAAATATTGGATATGGTAGTTAACGGTAAACATTTAAAACACTTCCTTGATTGAGTCCATTTATAGCTATGTACACAATTGTATAATGTTTTGCTCTTTGTTGTTTCACCACTTTATTACCCCTCTACTTTGGGCTTTGTTTGTACAATTTCCTTTTGTGTTTCTATCATGTGTTCATTTTGAGATCATCTTGATATATTTTTATTAAGTCTACCATGTTTTGTTGAGTCTTCATAGATGTTTCCTAGAAATTATTGAGTCTTGACTTTATGACATAATGGATTGGTACCTAGTATTTTTTTTTTTTGGGTTCTTTGGACACCCACAGGGGGTATGCATCCCTAGGTGAGATCCAATGTTAGTGCCCAAAGTTACAATATATCAATTGGGAGCTTATCAAATAAAAATGTCTAAGTCTAATTTGAGTCGAGTATAGATGACTAAGTCCTTAGCCCAATCTCTATCTTCAAATGTTCACTCCAAGGTCAAGTTCATGTTAAAATTGGCTAAGTCTTCATTTAAACTTTAATTAATGCATATAAATCCTTAGGGTGTTTGGGTTTTTTGTTGCAATATTTTTCCTGATGGAAATAAGTATTCAAGATTTTTATTTGTGCAAAAATTCCAAAGACTTATTTCTGTTAGGCAAATTATTTTCAATAAAAAACCCAAAAGAATTTTGAAGTTTCAGGAAAAAGTGCAAAGTCTTATTTTGTTTTGGCCAAAATGTTTGTGAAAAAAGTATTAATAAATTCCATTAGACATTTTGTCTATGTTAAAATGTCTGTAGGTCTATTTCATTCAAGCATTTTACCCACGTAAAAAGTTTAAAATAATTGCATTATGTCAAGAAAATGTAAAGTCCTTATTTGTTTTAGATTTTTTATCCATGGCCAAAAATTTGAAGAGCACTTGCCCTTCAATAATTCTATCTACATAAAAAGGTTGATAAAAGTCATTTTCTTTGGCAAAAGTGTAAAGTCATTTTTTTAAGCAAAATGTTAAGTCCAATTTCTTTAGGGACATTATTTTAGACAAAATGTCCAAAATAATTGTCATGATGAAGACTCAAATGTTGAAGACTCAATTTCTTTGGCAAAGATGATGAAGCCCAATTACTTTAGCAAAAATGAATAGATAAATTTCTTTAAGGAAATTGTTTCAAAAAAATATATGAAACATCCCAATGAAGACAAAAATATGAACGTTAAATTCTTATAGGCATTTTATCTGTGACAAAATGTCCAATAAAGTTCAAATCTCTCAAGAAAATTGTGAAGTCAAAATTCTTAGGGAAAATAATCTCAAACATTTTGTTTGAGATAATTATCCCAATGGAATGCTAAAGATAGATTATTGTGAATAAATGGTGTAGAAAAAGTGTCATGAAGACCAAAGGCTGAATGAAAGTAGAAGTGTCAAAGATAAAAATCCCACAATAATTATTGCATTTTAAAGATAAAAATGTTGAAGATAGAAATTCCATGGATAAAAATGCTAGCTAACCAAAATATTTAACTAAATTCACCTAGATTATATAAGTGTTGAGCTCATGGGGCATGGTTAAATGTCAAACAAGTTCTCATTGATCGATGGTACATGATGAAGCATACAAATCTTAATCGATGGTGCATTGAAGGCCAAAGTGTCAAAAAAAGCCCTAGGACAAATGAGATGGTGACAAGTGTCACCATCATGGGAACCCTATAAAAGATTTGATGGCAAGAAAAATAAGTCAAAAGGTCAAGTAGCATAAGGTACTACCACATAGTGTGATGACACTCAAATCAATAGAGACTAGTTATAAGGAACAAATCCTAATCAATCTCATGGATTTTAATTTGATGGTGCACATTTGATCAGGAAAAATGATATTATGATATGAGGGCACAATTGAAAATACAATACATGGTTATAGGCTAAAGATCAAATTGTTAGTATTGGATTTATTTTCCTTGCATTTTATTGTATTTTCCTACTCATATATTCCATGTCATTTGGATTTCCTACATTTGTGGATAATCTTTCTTAGGTGTGTATTAATAAGATTTTCTTTGAACTATCATATGTCATAGTGGCTATGTTACACCTCATTAATAATGGGAGTTACTTTGTTGATTAACTATTCTTAGACCAAGGAGTTAGACTCTATTTTGAGACATCCTTGACCACCTTTCATGAAGGAGTTACATCTACTCCTATTTGGATTTGTATTTCCTTCAGATTATCTAAGTTGAATGTATTGAGTTGGAGCTTAATTTTGTTATGTGAAAATTAGTCTTTGTGTTTTCATAATTTTTAGTTGTTCATGTTTGCCCAGATTTGGCCTTCCTGCAAATCTTGTCTCACATTAACTCTAGTGCACTTCCATGAACTAGAAAATATGTGGTGTCCTAATATGGTATCAAAGCCATGCTAGTATTTCTAAGTGTCTATGTTTATTACTATAATTAATTTCAAATTCAAAGATTAATTTCTTTTACAATAAAAATTTCTAGTTTATTTTTCAATTCCTCTACCTGTAAAAGAGATTTAATCAATTGTTAGCTATGTAAGGCATCATCCATTTAATTCCTATATTAGACTAGATCTAAAGGTCAAAAAGAGGGTTATATTATTTTGTTAAGATTTTGGTACCTTGTTTTTGAGTGGCACTAAAAATTATTATCCAAGAGTGCTCAGTTGAAATATCTACACTATTTTTTGCATTGAATGATACCTTTCTATCATTTTCTATCATTTCAGATTGAGGTGTTGAAGATTTGCTACATAGGTGTGTTGGCATCTATGTAGAGAGGCATGGAAGGAGAAGAAACCTTGTCATCCTCAATTTTTGATGGAAAAATTTGTACTACTATGTTGAAAGTTCAAATTCCACTTTAGTATCATATTTTGACACCCTTACTCCTTATGAGCCCATGTTCAACCTCCTTCTCACATTGGTATCTATTGCTCCCATATTTTATGCCATTAATGAATTTAGTATTTTTTATTACATCATTTAATAATGTTAAAAAAGTAAGTCATTTGATTTTTTTAAAAAGAAAGGTTTTTTTAAAGTCTTTTAAAACTTTTATCTCTACTTAACGAAGATGAAGTTGAGGCTCAGATTGGTATAAGGCTGAATCCCCTCAAAATACCAAACAACTTTATTCTATACTTTGATATGGTTCCAACGAGTGGTTGGAAGGCACATTTCACCTCATTGAAGGGTACTTTTTTGATCATTTAGTGCAAATGTTATTAAAAATGGGCTATTAAAGGGAATTTGTTTCATTAATATATTGTAAATGCTAGCTCAAAATTGAGAACCATATTTTTAATTTGAAACATAGCTATCCCATTTTCATTATAAAACACACTGAATCTAAAGTTATAAAAATTGGGGGGGGGGGGGGGTACTTGACATAGTTTCAGGGGGGTTACACTATGGTTGTGATTATGTTCTACAAATTCTTATTTTCCACAAATTTGATTTCTAAAACAACACATTAATTTTCAATATATCTTAGCACTGATAATATACTCACACCCGTCAACAACTAGGAATGGAAAAGAAAGATTACAATCATTCTTAGGAGTAAAGGGTTATTTTACATAACTATGGGGGTGGAAACTGAGCCCACAACTGAAGTAGATAAGATAAAATGGTTTAATAAATATGATGAATCCTTTAGAAGTTTATGTCTTTTAATGTCATCAAAAATCTTGCTCCACATAGAGTCATCCAAATCTCGTAAGGAAGTATGAGACACTCTAGAAAACATGTTTGGGAAAGTCAACACCATGAGGGGTCATGAGCTTGAGATTGAGATATTTATTTTGAGCCATAGAAAATTTGACACATTATAGGACTTATTCACTAAGATTAAGTCACTTATATTTTATTTAAAAGAGTGTATAACTAAGAACGAAGATGAGCAGTTAATTCTTTCTATGGTTGTAAAACTAAAACTTGATTACTCTATATGTATCTCTACCTTTTATGCTAACAAGAGATCTATGGGAGCTAACTATAAAATTCCATCCTTAGATGACTTCATTATAGATTTGATAAAGGAACAAGATAAGTTGATCTGGATGGGAACCCTCAAGTCTTCTAAACCTTTAGCCCTCATTTCTAGGAATGGGAAATAGAAAGCCTCTAGTAGCAAAGATAAAAAATAGAAGACTAAGGATCCAAAGAAAAATAAATTATAGAAAATCACTACATAAACTAGCACTGAAACCTCCTCTTCTAAAGGGAAACCTAAGAAATAAAAGGTTAAGTGCTCCTATTACAAGAAGAATGGGCATGATGAGCACAAGTGCATGAAGAAATAGATAGACCACCTTATACATCTCTTAGAGAACAATAATATAGGGGTCCCAGAGTCCATCAAATGGTCTTCATCAGTTAAAGAATCCTATAATGCAAAGGAAAAATGGAAAGAGAAACCTAAAGTTAAAGCTTTAGTTGTAATGGCTTCTACATCTACTTCATCCTAAGTTATAGACTCTGGTGTTTCACACCATATGAGCTCATCAAAGGTTGAGCTTCTTTACTTATAGACCTATAGGATATCCTCTATCATTTTGGGTGATGACACTCTAGTGGAAGTTTCAGGAAGAGGGTCTATTGAAGTTAAAGGTAGGACATTCACAAATGTTCTAAGTGTACCTTCATTATCATCTAATTGTGTATCATATTACCCACATATGGTAAGGTATGAGAATTTAGTTCACATAATATTCTATTGAGATCAAAGAGCTACATAGTGACACTATAGTTGCATTAGGGAGGGATAATCACCATTTTAGGCTATAAACCTTCTCCCATTTTTCTCTATATATTTCTCTTATCACCTTACTTACCCATTCAAATGGAGTTAGTAAACTATGGCATGAGTGGTTGGCCATCTTAACTACCACTATCTTGAGTAGCTAAGTCATTAGGACATGGTTACCAACTTAGCTAAAGTAAATTTTCTTAAGGAAATTTTTGAGGGTTTTGCCCTTGGCAAACATCCCAAAGAGAAATTTGACAAAGGGAAAGATAGGAGAGCTTTAGTACTTGTTGAGTTGGTTCATAGTGATGTCATGGGGTACTTGCACCATCCTTTTTATAGGGCTAGATATGTCCTCACCTTCATTGATGACTTTTCTAGATTCACATGTGTCTACTTTCTTAGATGAAAGTTTGAAGTGTTCGATAATTTTTGAGACTTTAAGGTTCTTGCTAAGAAGCAATCTAGAAAGTGCATTAAAATCCTTCAGACAAATAATGAGGGGA
This sequence comes from Torreya grandis, assembly GCA_037957365.1. Classification (NCBI taxonomy): domain Eukaryota; kingdom Viridiplantae; phylum Streptophyta; class Pinopsida; order Cupressales; family Taxaceae; genus Torreya; species Torreya grandis. The sequence goes on from JARHVA010008332.1 coordinate 202,758, forward strand.
TTACATCAACCATATATTTTATTAGTTTTGTACCATAGAGGAAATTGATTCTTAGAAGACAATACCATACAATCCTAAAAAAATGGTGTTATAAAATGAAAAAATCAATCCTTGAAGGAGATGGAAAACTATATGATTCAACCTAGATCATTTGCTCCATTGTTCTAGGCAAAGGCCATCAATTGTGCATGCTACATTTAAAACTAGGTTCCTCATAAATATTTAGAGGGCATCACTCTTTTTGAATATTTTCATAATAGGAAATTAGAGGTTCAAAATTTTAGGGGTTTTGGATTACTAGTGATGGCATGCATTCCCAAAAATAAATATAAGGCTATAGAGGCTCAATCCAAACCTTGCTTTACACTATGAATCATTAATTGTTCATTGAGATAAGTATTAGGTTTTAGGAGAGTCCCAATAAATCTTTACTTGAAAATTCTCCTTATACATTGGTTTCACTCAGTTTGGATGAGCAGTCTGAGGATTCAGATTATTCATAGCAAGTTCCTAAGTTAGATGCTTCTTTTTTTCCTATATCTGACAAGTTTGATAAAGATTAGAGTGATGGGGATTCATCCTCATCAAATTTTAGGCATACATCAGAGGATGAGAATTAAACAATTGACTCACCCATTTCAAGCCCTCTTTGGGATAGATAGACACTTTAAAGTGTAGGCACTTGGGTTGGGGATCCAAATGATGATAGACATACTCATGTAAACTTTTAAAGTGGATCACATGCCTTCTTTTCTTCTATGACTGATCTATAAAATGTTAGAGATGCATAAAGCATACCTAAGTGGGATATATCCATGTATGAGGAATATAAATCCTTGATTAGTAATCACACTTAGTAATTGACGTCACTTCCTAAAGAAAGAAAGATGGTTCGATGTCTTGGATATATCAGACCAAGTTTGTTATAGATGGGTCGATTAATAAGTACAAGGTATGATTGGTTTCCAAGGGGTTTTCATAGGTAGTTGGGATTGAATACCAAATACATTTTCACCCATTGAAAATATGACTTTAATTTGATTCACACTAGCATTAGCCACACCATATGGTTGGGATGTGCATCAAATGGATGTGAAGTGTCTTTCTTCATGGAGACCTTGAGGAGATATAGATGGACCAGCCACCTAGGTTTGTTTAGGATTCATCCTTAGTTTGAAAACTTAGGAAATATATCTATGGCCTCAAATGGGCCCCTCAATCTTGGTCCACTAAGATGGATTCCTTCCTCTTTACATTAGGTTTTACTAGGTGTCATTTAAATCCTAATGTATACTTCTAATAGAAGGATGATTCTTTATTGTTACTGGTCCTTTATGTTGATGATATTTTGATCACCAAGAGTTCTTCATTGAATATTGTGGTGGTGAAGATAGGTCTACAAGATATATTTGACATGATATACTTATGTATTTCTCATTACTTCCTCAACATTGAGATTTCATAGTCTAATTAAGGGATATCACTTACACAACCCAACTATGATCTCAATCTTTTAGCTCAGTTTCATATGGTTGATTGAAATTCATATTTGATTCCCTTTCTATTAGGAGTCAAACTTGAGGTTGACTATTATAAATCTTTGGTTGATGCTACTTAGTATCAACAAATTATTGGTAACTTCATTTATCTAACTCATTACAGGCCTGACATTTCATATATAGTTGAGATTGTTTCATGATTCATGTAGGAGCCCCATGAGCCATGATAAAAATTAGATAAGAGGATTACACTACATTTAGGGCTCTTATAGTTTCAATATTCAGTACATATTTGGCATAGAGGTTGTCTTGGTTAGATTTTAAGATTTAGATTGGGTTGGTGATACTCAAAATCACAAGTCCACTTCATTTTATAGTTTTTCTTTGAGTTTTATCCCTATCAATTGGTCTAACAAGAAACATAGTTTTATTTCTATATCATCCATATATGTAGATTATAGGGGAGATATTAATCTAGCTACTAAGATTATTTAGCTTTAGGGGATTCTATCTAAGTTTGGGATTCTTATCAAGTAGCCCACCATCATCTATTGTGATAGTCAGAGTACTATATAGATATGTAAGAATCTAGTTCAACACCAGTATACCAAACACATTGAAATTAACATGCATTTTATTCTAGAGCTTATTCATGGTTAGGTCATCAACTTGAGATTTTTCTAGTCTTAAAAGTAGGTTGTTAATATCTTCACCAAACCCTTCACTGAGAGTAAGTTCCTTCATCTACGAGATCTTTTTGGAGTAAGGTCCACTTTGGTTGCTTCATAATCTTCAAGGGGGCCTTATAGCCTCTTCACTTCTTCATTTCTATCTTTTGAGGGGAATTTTTCCCACTAGGTTTTTTCTTTTCTATATATGAGGGATTACTTTGTATATAGGTACTTGATCAGACTGAGTTAATGGGACCTATTTTAGTATCATCACCCACCTAAGCTATGTTTATGGGGGTGTTAGTGTAGGATTTATTTTCCTTGCATTTTATTATATTTTTCTACTCAGATATTCCATGTCATTTAGATTTCTTACATTTATGGATAGTCTTGCTTAGGTGTCTAGTCATAGGAGTTAATTTGACCTATCATATGTCATAGCAGTTATCTTATGCCTCATTCATTATGGGAGTTAATTTTTGACTAACTACTCTTAGACTAGGGAGTTACACTCTATTTTGAGGCATCCTTGACCATCTGTAATGGAGGAGTTACATCCACTCCTATTTGTACTTGTATTTCCTTTAGATTATCTAATTTGAATGTATTGATTTGGAGATTAATTTTGTTGTGTGAAAATTAGTCTTTGTGTTTTTGTAATTTTTAGTTGTTCATGTTTACCCAAATTTATCATTTTTTAAAATCATGCCTTACATCAACTCTAGTGCACTTCCATGAACTAGCAAATCTGTGGTGTCCCCAATATGAGCACATTCCCAAAGATTGATAGTACACATTCATGTGTACACAATCAGATCTATGACATTTATAAAGTTGATACCTTTCAACAAAGCCTAGAATGAATGTGAGATAACCAATTAAAAAGAGCATGTTAGCTTGATAGGACTGATTGAGCATGATGTAGAGATCCCATAGAGCTACCAAGTGGCACCATTGTAATATAAGACTTATAGACATCCCATGGCATTCGATCCTTTAAATCAAGATCAATGGCACGTGTTTGCTTAAGCAAGTAAATCCAATGATGTGAGATAAAATAGACTATTGAAAGAGGTCTGAACTAATGAGAAAGAAAAATGTGCCCAAATTAGAGCTAATGAAGTGGCCTAGTTAGTTTTAAGCCTTACGAGTGCCCAATTGAATCTAATATGGCATCTAGTGAAGTGCTTTATGAATGAATAAGAAATTTAATTACATATGAAGATAATTAATATTGAAATTAATGTAAAGCAAAGATATTGGTGAACTAAGTGATATGGTGATGCCATATAGGCATGCACAACACTTTTAAGGACCTTATACAATATAGATAGCAAAGGCTTCCACCACTAACAATAGCTTGGCAATTTGTAAATGGTAAATTTGTGAGAGGGACAATGATTTATCTAAGTAAATCAAAATTTGAAACTAATGCATTTTTTACATTAAAAATATGAAGGAAGACATAAAAGGGCATTTATGTAAAACAAAAATTAAAAAATGTGAAATGTAAAAAACAAGTTGGATCCAAAAGTAAAAATTTAAAAGTGACCTAATTCTTTTGCATTATTTCATTTATTATGCTTGTCCAAGTTCCTCCATGAGTTAGAAATTATAGGCTTGCAAAGCCAAGGTGGGCCACTCTAGAGAAGATCATTCAAAAGGCTATGGATCTAGAATATTCCCAAGAAATCATGGAAAAATTAGGTTGTTCTATGACATGCATGAGAAGGAGGCAATCTATCCATAGGTTTCTAGCTATAGAGGCAAATGATCAAGAGCATCCCCAAGAATTTGCACATAATTACAAAGTTTGTTCAGCCCTCTACCATGAATATTCTCCTCCAGGCTCATGTGAAAGGCATCTCCCACCATAAAATCAAAATTTTATTACAAATATTCATCATTATTTGTAGAGGTAGTTATAACATTGATTTTTTTTACAAATGGATGGAGATTTCAGGCATGTTAGGGGAATATTTTTCTATCTAGAAACATCTTGGTAGACTTGAATTTTTTTTTTCAAAATTTCAAGTTGTAACCCACAATTGTAGATCAAAAAATGTATAAATAGAGGTATTATCCTATATTTAAGGGGTTGGTTGGCCATTGTGTTGGTTTTTATTAGTCATTATTTTAGGTGTCCATTTTATCTAAGTCTAGGTTTTGTAGTGAATTTTATAGGATAAATTGTTGTGTAGATTTTGTCTCCCTTGCTAAGGTGGTTGGAGCTGTAAAACCATTAGCAAAATTTGAGAGCATGTTTATGTCTCCCTTGTCAAAATAACAATCCCACCATGCTTGTCCCCATGGCAACATTTTGAAATAATGATGTGTGTAATATTTATTTTAAAGTTAATGAAAATGCTTGTGATTTTTTCTTGTTCCCTGAAGATGAAGTGTAGTGACATGCTTTGCAAGAATTGATGATTGGATATTTGGGTTTGTTCTAACTACTGGTTGTCATTTTGAGCATACATTTAGATTATAAACTCCTTCTACATTAATTCAAGATATGTTTTTGAATAACTTGCTAGACAACCATAGGTTTATGGATTTGACAAAGAAAAACATTTGAAAGATTAGCTTTAATGTATGTTATAGTATCTTATGGATCATTAGGTATCTACAATTATCTTGAATTTGAACTTTTCTACATCTTTTCTAAGGAATATTATGATGAAATACTGCAAGATACCCTATTATTTGGAAACCACCAGCACACAATCCTCCTTATTTTTAATCATCTAACTTGTCTTAACCTATCCTACCCTATACAACACACCCTTTGCATACTATACATGTTATTTTCCCATAAATTCATAGATATTATATACTTCACATGTGTCTGCATTTTGTGTTTTGAAATCAAAGTGCTATAATTTTTCCATTCAACCCTTATTATTGAATATTTTATAGAATAAATATTGCAGTCATTTCCTCATCTATCTTCAATAGCTTTCATATGACTTAGATTACTTATGCATTTCATGTGACAACCCTTCATGGGTAGAGTGTTCAAACTTAGTTATGCCTTGGTCATATTTTTTCCTTGTGCTGAAAAATCCCCATGGAATTTGAATTGTATAATCTCTCCATGTGAGAAAGCTACCCCATAGGTCCTCTCACCTTGGTTCAAGAAAAGCTAGAAGTATCAAAGAGCTGACCATACCCTTTATATGTGCCTCTCAATCATTTTCTACATTTGGTCTAATCTTGATATCAAACCCTTCCTTGGATATAATGACATCCTAGTGGGTGTTTCATCATTGATTTCCATTTTCTCTCAAGTGTGCAAGACCAAGTGTATGAGGTGTATAACTAGGAACCAATAAACACTTCCTCTTCTAGTGTTAAATCCAAAAAAGAGGGTCAAATGTGGGTATTTCAAAATAAACCATGATGAAAGTAAGTGTTTTAAAAAGTAGATTGATCACCTCATGAGTCTTCTTAAGAAGAAAAACATAGGTGTTCTTAAGACTATGAAACCATCTTTATCAACCCATAATTCCAAGTAAAATGACAATGAAAAAGGAAAGGGGAAGAATTAGGCAAAGAGAAACTAAAGGAGAGATCTCTAGTTTCAATATTACTTACATCTCCTACATGGGTTATTGATTTTGGTACATCACATCATATGGCTTCTTCACATGTCAAGTTCACTACCTTGGATCCATGTGACATGTCTTCTATTTGACTAGGTGATAATACTTATACATAGGTTTTTAGGAGAGGGTGTATTGACATGAGTGGTATAACATGTAACAATGTTTTACGTATTCCCTAACTATTAGCCAGTCTCTTATCAATTTATCATATTACTCACCTTGGTTAGGGCATATGAGTTGAGTTCACTCAAGAATCAATGTATCTCAGAGAGTTAAATAGTGAAAGTATCATTGTAGTGGGTTTAGTTGATCATGAGACTCGACTATATTCTTTCTCACACTCTGTTCCTTTTTTAGATTCTTCTTCATATTGACCTGTAGTTGATGACATTTTAGAACTTGAGCACATTTATGATGTTGATGACTTCTCTTCTATCATAAATGACTATAGTAGTGATGGGGACATACTTCTTCTATCTCCTTATCACCTTTCATGTCTTGAAGAGTTATATATGGATCCACATACTTTTGGTCCACCACAAAAGTTTTAGGGTGTAGGATATTTGATTCAAGATACATCATACATTGGGTAGTGTTCTACATAGTTGTAGGACCTTCCACACTCCTTCACTTTTGCTTTAGGTGCAACATTCCTTCATGGAGTAGTTACCATTTATACTTTTCATGAGGATCATAGTTTATTCTATGGTAACCACACCTTGGTTAGATATCCATCAGATACATATAAGATTCATTCACCTTTTCATGGTGATCCATCTTCACTACATCTACTTCTAATCCATAGTCACTTAAGGAGGTTACTTTGTAGGATACAATGTGGCTACAGGTAGTTATAGCTTTGAGTGGGGATTTATAGTTGCAACTTCTCTTCTTTATCTCTATTTTTTTGGGGGGTAATTTTTTTCCCACTAGGTTTTCTCCTTTTAATTCATTTTTTGAGAGTTTCATTGTACATGGGTACCTAATCAAGCCCATTTATTCAGACCCAATTTTGTTTTTACCCACCTAAGCTATGCTTATGGGGGGTCTTATCATAGGATTTATTTTCCTTACTTTATTTATATTAACCTACTCAATATATTCCACCTCACTTAGAGTTTCCCTACACGTATGGGATTTGCTTTCTTAGGGGTACACTTAACCACACTATTTTAGCTAGTGGTAGTTACTACCCTTGACCATTTGTCTATCGAATGGATATTTTTAGGTGGAGGTTACCACTATTCTAGGTGGAGGTTTCTTTTACTATAGGTGGAGGTTTCCTTTATTATTGGGAGAGGTTACACATTCACCTCCTATATGTACATCACTTACATTATTCCATTGAATCATATTAAGGTGGATCCATTTTATGTCTTTTTCATTTTATCTCATTATTATTCATAACTTACAATTTTGTATGTATGTGCTTAGTCTTGACTTCATGCAATTTACATCTCACATTTCTCACCAGTGCACTCTTGGATTCAATATATTTGTGGCATTATCTGACACTAGATTCCCTAAACAAATATATTTTCAAAGGTAAAGCCCTCCTATGGTCAATTTAGACATCATTTATCATTCACACAAACAATAGAACAATATATATACATGAATTTTATCTCTCTAGCCACTATATATAAATTAGATGAAAAGTACACATTTAAAAACATAAAAAATTGAGTATACAATTATTTTTATCAATCCCTTTTATGACCTACTTCTGTATACTATCATCTACAAGAGTCTTAAGCTTAGATTTTTTAGATTTCTAGTCTCAAGCACATTCAAATCACTCAAGTATACTATCATAATAACACCACTTGAACTTTGTGCTAGCACTTATGTGGGGAGAAATACATCGAGATTGATCCCTCCTTAGAGTATTGGTATGTAATCAACTCTCTTCACATTAGGGTGTTGAGGATGTCCATCCTACCCTAATAATGAACACACTTTTTATCTCATGTCCTATTTGTATGGAATATTAAGATTCACACAATAAATTAGTTATTCCAAGAAAAATATAGGGTTACATAAATCATGCACATAATAACAAACCCCAGATATCTAGACACAAGTGCACCCAAAATTTTAGGTCAGTCTTACATAGAGGACACTATCACCAATATCAAGACACTACCACCACTTTTCCAATAATGGTGATACTATCTAATTGTGGTGCTGCTATAAAGGAGGGGTTCTGACACTGTAATATTTTTTTCAACACTCAAACTAGATTCCATCTTAGTTTCTAGCACCTAGATCATCTATATCATGTGTTTTCCAACTAAGTCATTACTTGCACTATTTATTATTATTTTAAAAAAATTCAAATATAGTTAATTCTATAAAAAATCAATGGTTGTATTTATTAAATATTATTTCCATTATTTTTCCATGATTTATTCTACTCATCTCTTTAACAAACATAATATTTATACTTTATAGGTCTTAAAAGGTTAAAATAAAGCTAAATTTAAGAGCTCAGAGGTAGACCACATAAGGTTGATCATGAAAGCCATAAAAATATTTAAACCTTCCCTATTTAATTTTGATATTATTCATAATCATTTTGAGATAACACATGCAATATTTGAAACACTCGGAGCTATAGAGGGATCATTGGGATCAACACTTAACATGTAGGAAACTACAAGTGCTACCATGTCATCACAAGGTCCCCAATTTTATAGATATGTAGTCATGTATTTTCTAATAGGATTAGTTTTGGTGGTGCCACGTTGACACCACTCTAAATATGAATACATGTTTGCATGTTTCAATTAAGTTATAACTTTTGGTCCCTCATTTATTTGGCACATGCGCACACGCACGCACGCACACACACACACACACACACACACACACACACACACACACACACACACACACACACACACACACACACACACACACACACACACACACACACACACACACACACACACACAATTTTAGTCGAGGAATTCTATTTTATGTGAATACTTTTGAATGTGCATACTCTGCATGATTTTAGACACATAGTTATATTATTTGAGATGTAAATTTAGACTTTATTTGGAGGATGATGCATCCCCTCCCTAATATTATATATATATATATATATATATATATATATATATATATATATATATATATATATATATATATATATATATATATATATATATATATATATATATATATCCTCCCTATACCAAATGGAAGATGATTTTGGATACTAATATTAATATTAAATTATATAGATTATTCTGTAATCAATCTTGATGTGTAAATCTAGTTTTCCCCAAACCTATGAATCTCATTAAAAATAACTGTCATTATGGTATCTTAACATTATATTTATGCATGAGTATTATTTTAAATATAGTCATTCATATTTTTTTATTCTTAATTTGAATGTATTTTGTGTAAGAATCATAGTATCCCTTTGAAGATGTGTAATTAAAATATTACATCAACAACAACCATTGATTATATATGCTAATGTTTATTGTAATCTTGTTCCCTTAGAATCTTAAATATGTTTGATTATAGTAATTTATAATAAACATTGGTTATTTATTGATTGTCCAACCCCTAGTTCAAGATATGGGTTAGAAATGTTTCATCTTGTTTGGTATATAAGGATTTTGTTTTGTCTCACTTTCTTCTCTTTTTTGAGTTTCTTTCGGTCATGGCCACCCTAGGTTAGATATATCATATATCCACCCATATCAAGTGTGTGTGTGTGTGTGTGTGTATTCAAATACATATCTAAACCATCTATGGTAAATAACTACTCCATTCACCATTATTCCACCAACATGTTTACGATACCAAATACCTTGTATCTCATGCCTTGGAGTGAATCTTATTTCAATGATCATAAAATGTTAGAGGATACTTCATAAGGTTCTTTTATGTGAATAAAGCCCACATCAATAGAACTTATCCCTATCCTAGTCAAATTTAGACATCTTTTAAGCCCTACTTAACACTCAACATGATAAAATCCCCCATTGGACAAAAGTGACCTAGGCAACAAGAACATACCACACTAGTGTCCTTCCTCGCTCTCCTATCTTCCCATAAAATAATGACTAATTTACCAAATACAAAGCCATAGTAAGGTTTATCCATGTTCTTAATAAGTCCCATGAAAATTATTTTCAATGATATAACTATATAATCACATTTTAAACCATTTGGAAAATAAGAGGCTTCCACACCAAAAAGGACCATAATTACACTTGTACATTGAGAGAAATATATCCATTTTTCCCAATTTTAATTTCATACAAACCTATTAGCCCATATCTCAAATCTGCGTACATGTCACATATCACAATTCATGATTAAAGCATCTAATCACATCAATATTGCACCAACATATAACACATTTGACCAATTATTCACACACCACTATAACATGTGAGAACTACATTAAGTTTGATCCCTTTTTAGAGTATTGATATGTAGGCAACATTGAACACATGGGATGTTGAATTATTGCCCAACTTCATCCCCTAACCCGTTTTACCATTGATTTGTATTAGCATTCATATGTTAAGTAACCAGGGTTTTTAAAAGAAAGTTAGTCACACAATGGTCTATATAAGTGATTGCAAGCTCCTACACCAAATATAGGATCTAAAAATGAAGGCATAGAGAACCCATAAACCTTAATTTATGTAATAGTGCAAATGAAAACCCCAAGTTAGATAAGAGTACCACCCCTCTAATGTCCTTTTCCCAACACTATTTTCCACACCTAGATCTAGTTCCAGTATCATGATTCCAGACACCAGACCTCTCTATACAATATGTTTCAAATCTAAATTCCACTAAGAGGAAAAATTTCTTGCTAAGTCTTTATTTTATCCAAACACTTTATTATTTTTTTAAGTTTATATAATACAACATTTTTAAATTAATGAATTTTATCTTTTCTATATTATTCTTCTAATTTTTACACATTGGTTTTATCATCTAGGGTTTTAACATTAATTCTAAATTTTATAAAACACAAGGACAAGTTTCCCATTTTGGTGATTGATGAGTTCTTGGATGAATTTCATGAAGCTCACTTCTTATTGAATCTTGAATTATAATCAAGGTATCAATAAATACACATCAAGGAATATAATGTTTTTAAGATAGATTTTAGACCTCATGATGACCATTATGAGTTTTTTTCATCCCTTTTAGCCTTATCAAATTTTCATCACCCTTCCAAGGCTTAATGAGTAATATATTCCATCTATTTCTATGAAAATTCATACTAGTGTTCTTTGATAACATTCTTGTCTATAGTTGTACATGAGAGGAGCATTTTATACATTTGGACCATACCTTCCAACTCCTTGTTGATAACTAGTTATGTGTCGAATGATCTAAGTGTGATTTTGACTAAAAGGAAAGTGAGTATGTTAGACACATAATCTCTGAGGAGGCATAAAATTAGATCTTACAAAAATTAAGGCTATGAAAAATTGGCCTAAACCCATATCACTCAAAATCCTTATCAAGTTTATTAGCCTTATTGGATATTACATAAACTTTGTATATGGCTATGGAAAAATTATTTCTCCATTAATAACCATGTTAAAAAATGATTCTCTTTAAGGGTCTGAGGTGGAAACAAATCCTTAAAATTGCTCAAGCATGTAATGTTCACTTTTCCTATTTTGGCTATGCCTAACTTCTCTAGACCTTTTGTCATCAAAATTAATACTTATAGTAGTGGTATTATATCTATTATAATGAAATATGGTCAGCCTCTTGCATTCACTAAAAAGGAACTCATGGAGAAGAAATTTTCATCATGCCATCAACAAGTGGCACCCATACCTAGTAGCAAGACACTTTTGCATCAAGATTAATTAGCTCAGCCTAGATTAATTATTGGAGCAAAGAGTCTCTTCACCTGAGTAATAAAAGTGGGTAACCAAATTAATTAGCTATGACTATGAGATTATTTCCATGAAGGGTGAAGATAATGTTGTCATAGATGAATTACCTTGAAAGTATAAAAACAAGCAACCTCATGAACACTAGCCTTCCCCATTACAAATTAGATACATTAAAAATAACAAGAGTGGTCAAAAGACACCTAGTTTCAACAAATCATTCAATAATTAAGTAAAAGCTGATCTCTCGACCAAACTAATCTTGGGATTATCACTATTTAGGGTAAAAAATAGGTTTGGTACTTTACCCACAATCAACACTATCAAAAAGGTTATATTCAAGATGTAAATCCTTCCCCATCCTCTAACCATTCAGGTTTTTTAAAAACCTATAAAAGGATCCACTTTAATTTTCTATAAGAAGGAATTAAATAGCACATCAAATAGTTTGTAGCATAAAGTGAAACATGTCAATGTAACAAAGGAAAAAATATTCCCACCCCAAGCATGATCTGACCCTTTCCTATCCCTACCTAGGTATCGTTAGATATTTCCATGGACTTTATTTAGGGACTTCCTAGGTTAGGCAAAAAATCCATTATTTTTTAATAGTGTATCAACTCTCTAAGTATGCCAATTTTTGTGTCCTGAACCATCCTTGTACTACCTCCATTATTTTCAAATATTTATTTATTATATTGGCTTCTTCCATAGGAAACTTAATTTTATTATGTGACCATGATTCCACTTTTCATAGTCACTTTTGGAAGGAAATTTTGCACTGCTATGGAACCCAACTTAAGATGAGTTATTCTTACCACCCAAAAATTGAAGGTAAAAAATTTGGAAACAAATGATTGGAGACTTATCTACATTATTTTGGTTTAATCAATAAAATCACTAGGTTAAATAGTTATCACTTGTTGTATGGTTGTACAATTATACATACCATACTTCCACTAAGATGACTTCATATGAGGCCATTTATGGTTAACCACCACCTTATCTTTAGACATACCTTCTTAGTAGATCCAAGGTATAATAAATTGGCATCATACTCTATACACGTACCATTATTCTTTAGACTCTCAAAGATAATGTTAATATAGAACAAAAATACATCAAATAACAATCTGATCAACACCACTCAAAATGGGATTTTATTATTAGTGATATGGTTTTTCTTTAGCTCTAATCATACAAACAGTCATCCTTAAATCTAAAAATTCACTAGAAACTTTCAATAAAAATTTATGGTCCTTATTATTGCTTTCCAATATTAGTCCTATAGCCTATAAATTGAAGATTCCCTCCAAGGTCCATCCATATTTCCATGTATCATGTTTGGATAAAGTCATTGTTCAAAATGTTTAGACCTAAATGGCACTTTTGGAGCTCAATAGTGAAGGTTCTATTCTACTAGAACCTAAATCCATCCTTGATAGGGCTTTCACTAGCTCCACACTCATATTATCATCAATATTTTGGTACAATGGTATAGAATTTAATGAGAAAATGTGATGATTACAATGATATGTGGTTATATTATGTTGAGACTTATCTACAAAGCCAATCAATGAGATTGTTGTAATGAGTTATTCCTTTTAATTTATAATTTGTCTACCCTCTACTATAATAAAATTACAAACTAGATAAAGAATCTATAAAAAAATATAGTGGTGCATCAAAACTTATTTAAAGATATATTCTAATGCTAGTACTATTCAAGATCAATACCAGTTAATAACTTAAATATGCTAGTACTATTCAAGATAAATACTAGTTAACAACTTGAATATTTCATACATAGGAAGATGTGATATGATGAAATAGAAAATCTATAGGAATCAACTCCCATTTCAACCAAGAGTTAGATGTCCTCCTAAAATGTTTTATAATTTGTAAATATCAATATTTTCATTTCCATTATATTAAACAGATTTATTTACTTAAGTCATAGTAGTTTAGTTTGATTTGGGTAAAATACCATCATCAATTCATAAATATTCCTAAATAAATTCATCTTGCATAATCTAAGAGTGTATACCAATGTGATACTAGATGCAACTTTAATGAATGCCAAAATTATGTACCAGGATAATTAGTTATTTCTCTTATTTAAGTAGATTTATATCCTATGCATAATTGATTGCCAATTACATATACTTTGTTGTTATATGGGGGTATATTCATGTACAAGAAAGCATTTTGGTAGACATGCAACATTAACATATAACACACTATTTAATTAAACCTCTAGTATTAGGACACACTCTGTAATTAATTGGAAACTATATATAGTATATTAACTAATAAGCACATATAATATTTTGAAAATAAAATAAATAAAGTCCTTTAAGAAACCACCTAAAAATAGAATATATAATTTTAGAAATATCATAATTTTTTTTGAATGGTGAAAAACATGGTAATGAGCATCCAACCTACTATTCAAAAAAATAATTATTAATTCATAAAATCAAATTATTGGCCCAATGACAAGAGAGGTAATAAAAAATTTAGGCTAACTAGAGGACTACAACCATTATAGTTGGCATCATTAGGATTGAATAATTTAATCAGATCATTCTCATGAGAAGGGTAATCCCCATTAAATCTATAAACTTGAGGCTTAATGGAAATACACACCTTTTTGGGGGTAAGAAAACTATATTTTAAATTATATATGCTAAAAATTTATTATTTTAAGTTGCTTCAAATGTTGAATAGATTAAAAAAATGTAAATATTATCTTCCTTATTTTTTAAAAAGGATCGATAGGACTTTTCTCAATATACTTAATTAATGCAAAATTTAAAATAAAAAATTATTTTATATTAAAAAAATACAAATAACAATGTCATTAGGATAGTGACTACTTTGAAATGTCATCCTAAAAAAATTATTAAACAAACCTAAAAATATCTCAAAAAATAAAAAATATTTCATTGAATAAATTAAGGTCTAAAATGTTTTAAAACATTGAATTTTAATAAAACTCTCTTATAATTATTGACTATAAAATTAAATAAGTTAATTTACATATAGGAGAATATATCAAATATTGATCCATGCATAGTTTTTGCATAGTCATGCTTACTCCTGATTCACTCTACCATGTAAGGCATGCAACTCTGACCTAATCTTGTAAAATTTTTGGTTAAAGTTTATGCAAAGTCATACACACAAGTCTTGTTCCATATCTTAGACTTTTGCACATTGTCCCTATATACTCCACACTATGCACTTCACAACTCACACTCATGCTCGTTGCATACGTCCTATGCTTGATCATCAACATTTATTCTCCTCATGCCAATGCTATAGTGTACCTAAAATTTTCATGTTGTAGATCATAGCCTAGTACACTTAATATTTATTTGTATTAGCTGATATAATTGCGTACCTAATTTTATCATGCACCATATAAGTTCTATGCTAGTTCATTAACTTTCATGCACTCTACAACATATAGACCCATGCACCTCATACTCCCACATCAAAGCTCATAATTTTACACACCTAATTAGCATATTGGATTCCATAGCACCTCCACATATTGACTCACCTCAACCATGTGCTCTAAGGGGTTCAATAATCATCATCCATCCTTAAAGATGAACCAATGTAATCATCTTCTTGGTAAATAATAATGGTTGTAACCACTCTTGTACTGTATTATATAAGTATGTAACATACACAACTAGCTAAAATTCAATTCTTCAAATAATCATAACATAAAAAGCATGCCCCATGCATTTAATCTATAAAACATGCATTGTATCACATTGTACCAATTTTTCCCTATTATATTTTTAATTAATAGAAGTTACATTTCCTACAAATAAAACTTCTACTCCATTGAACGTGTTTAGTTATTTACTTATGAATTAGCTTTGTCTATTCACTCTACACAACCAAAACTTAGTTGTCCATCAAACACTTGGTCTGAGGCCTCATAGTGTAAATCATTGATAACATAGATGAAAATCTATATTCATTTCTATGATTGTAAACATGTAAGCACAACTTGAGAAGGAAGGTTTCTCAATCAATTTTGTTTCAAAATATATCGAAGAATGTCATAGTAAAATTAAGATGGCTAATAACCAAAATCACCATGAGGTAGCTTTTAAGGTATGAAATCTCATCACCAACACACTAGAGGCATGACACATCAAACATTTTTTCCACTTCTATGAATTGGTGGTACATCTCAATCCAATGCCTTTTGCTACATCTCCACAATTCAGTCACTAATGGTTTTAAGAAAAAATCCCCATTAAGGTTCAAGTCAATCTCAAAATCCCTCTATTTAAAGGTAAGATCTATGCTAAAGCATTGGATGCTTGGATTTAATAATTCAAGGCATGCTTCTCAGTTAATTATTTCATCTATGCTCAAAAATAACCTTTGTAGTACTGAAGTGTTTCTACCAATTGTTCACTGGTGGGAGAGCTTCAGTGCATAACATGTACAAGAGTGCATTCTAATTAAATCATATAAGAATATTACTAATGTACTAAATGAGGAATACTACCCTCTAAACCACTTTAAATATGAATGCATCAAGTTTCAATACATGTGCTAACACAAAGATCAATGCATAGAAGACTACACCAACATTTTCCATGACTAATATACATGCCTACATGAGAACTTGAGAAAATAACATAAGGTGTTGAAGTTCACTAGGGGAATCTCACCTTATATCTATGAAAATATGGAGTTATTAGCTTCTAACACTTTGGGACAAGCATATCATACTATTTTAAATATTATATCTAAGGCCAAGATGAAGCAACATGTCACCTATTCATCCAACATAACATGAAATTCCCAAGATTCACACAACTCCACATCATAACATTTTATATAGAATCAACAACACATTTCTCATAAAAGAGAGTAGCATCAAAATACTACTCAACCCTCAAAGGTTCTAGTGCCTTCCGATAAAATTAATAATAAGAAGTCTAGTGATAAGTGGTGTCATTGCCAATGCTCATCCACTCATGATGATTATGAATTTCATGCATAACAATCCCTACTCACATAATATGATTCAAGACCAACATTGACAGATGAAACTAATCCAAACACATATTTTATGAGCACTAACACCACTATGATCAACATCTCTAAAGAGCACAAACATCTCATAAACACTAAGCTCTAGGTAAAGGGTTAGCCTCTCCATCTAATCATCAATAGTGGTAGCCAAAATAACATCATCATGCAATCCAAAACTCAACACCTTGGTCTTTCTACTACTACACATCCAAAGTACTAATCTTTAGGGTGGCTTTGGTAGGCGAAAGATATATAGGTCCAATTTCAATCCACCTTTTGGTATAATTTCAAGCCTATGGAGGATAATATTACTTGTGACATCACACTTCTAGAGGTCTACAACATCTTATTGGGGAGATCATACTTGTATGATGGTGAAGCTACATATCAAGCTCAGACACATCATTAGACTATTTATGTGCAATATTGGTTTTAAAATATTTTTGAATTAATACCCATGACCAAAGTCACCTTGGTCTCTTCCAAACAATGTCACAATCTTGACTTGCATGTGTAGAAGTTTATGTTACTCATAGGATACCCTGATACACCTACATAGTCAAAACTAAAGTAGACCCTGTATACACATTATATTTTTAAACTTTATCAATTAGTGATGATTTATTTCTTGTAGGAACCTTTTGAGTCTCAATATCTCTGAGTGTAGCCCTTAAAGGGTGCACCAAGAAAGGTTGGGTAGATCATTGGTGCTTCATAGGATTTTTGTCCCTTATACTACAAATTTATATTATTCCAAACATATTCTATACACTTCCTTAACCCTTTCATACTCTCTTGCACACTTCTTCAAGACTTCATCACCTTACTTAGCCCCTTCCTAAGACTAAAACCCTTTTTGATGGTTTACATTGCATTGTCAAACCCATTGATCCTATATTCAAATTGATAAAACACATTAAGGATCTAGATCAGCTCCTGGCTGACCTAGACCAAGACCTAACTTATTTTTAGCAAATAAAAATATAAAGTCAATTTGGGTAACCCTATCAGCTAAAATTTTATAAAGGTTTAGGGTTATATTAAACTATATATACACATCAATTTACATCATTTATGAGATAAGAGAAGAAGAATAATATTTTGCAAATATGTTTATCCACCATTCTACTTGATGAGCATAGCTTAGGGTTTTAATACTTTATTTGGAGATACATATTTTGTTTTGTGTAGAAGTCTTTTAGATGAATAGATAAGTTGTGTAGCCTAGAGATGACTTATTATTGTTATCCTTACATACCACAACAACCTCTTGTGAACCACCTTGGCCAAGGGATAGATTGGGGCTCAATGGGTTTATCTTCAAAGGTAAGTATTCATAACATTGTTCCTCCTTTGTAAGAGTAGATAGATTAGCATTTATACTTATCCCCCATCCATTAATATTTCATATACATTAACATGAGTATAGATTTTCTTTGCATGTTTAATTTTTATGTTTAATACCCTCTCTTTATGCCAAAATATGTGATGAACACTAGAATATATTTTACTTTACTTGTCATATACTTTGTGAATATGAAAGCATAAGACCTAGCTATGGTTATTGCATGGTGTTGTTTGACTAGAGGATTTGAAACCCTATCTAATGATGTTATTATGGTAATAAATCCTTTGGTTATGTATATAAAATCCATCTTGGTCATGACCCCAAATATCTAATGTATTAACAATTAGAATTGTAATTAGGATTTATCTTCTCTGATCTAGGATTGATTAATAAATCAATTGTATTTCCCTTTGTATACATTCTGGTGAACCTAGCATGAATCAAACCCTTGTAGTTTTTATTTCCCATTTTCATTATATCATTATATTATATATTTATATATTTTAAATATTTTATCAAATCTATTGGTATATTTCTAACATTTTATGCATAGGTTTAACACATAATCACTCCAAAAAAACTCTATTCTATTTATGCAGATCTTCTTTAAATACAAGTGACTAGATCAATTAGTTTGACACAGTCTTCTTTTTTAGTTCCAAATTTTCATATATATTTGAAATCATCAACTCTATTCATAATTATCTTCTTTCAACATACACATCTAAAAACGTAGTTGAGATAGTTGACTATATTTAAAACTTCATTCTTAACACACAAGTTTTACAAACTCCATCAAACTAGTTGAATCTATTAGCAAAAATTTTAAATCAACATTTGAGCATCACAACATAAAAATTTTCAATATAAAACATCTTAGAACCCACCAAGGTTCATTTTTACCTTCCATGTCATTTTAATTCTTCCTTTTTAGTACTATTTTTCACAAGTTTGAAGTCTACAAAATTGTAGCCCTATAGACAATTGGGTTGACTCACTCAATACATTTTTGTAGCTTATTTTCTATCTAAAAAACATAGTTGACCTATTTGATTGTGTTCTTATAGATCTTATTTCTATAAAATAATAACAACCCAATTGACTCTATTCTATATTGTTTACGAAAAATATTTCTTAAATCAATTTTAAATTCTTCACAATCAAGGAATTAACCTCTTTTTGCTAGTAATTTATTCACCTTTCCTTTCAATTATTTGCATGCTTAGAGTAACAAACATATATTAATTAAGTGGTTTTTAAAAAAAATTATTTAGTCACACTATTTTTATATTTTTCACACACTTCCAAATCACTTTACATATATTTGTCTTCCCAAGATATACCTACTTAGATTCATAACCAAGGGGGAAGCCAACTTGGTTTTATGGTAAAGTATATACATGTGGTTGATGGTATATATTGGTAAAGCATATGACACCTGTATCATTGTAGGATTGTGAAGTGAGGGGGTAGGTCCCAACACCAAGCTAGTATCATCACCAATACATATGCATTTTAGCCTAAAATTCCTAAAACCAATTACAACCAACTTCCAAATCACATTAAAATTACAATTCATTATAACTTAATAATGCTTAGGAATGACTAATTATTTAATTTAATTTTAAGTTGTTGCTTGTTCTTTGATCATTATATTTTGTATTACAAAACTTGCATTAGCTAGTATTGGTGCAAGGTTTGTGTTGTGTGTTGCAATTAGATCAATGTGATTGATCCAATTACTTGCGTGATTAATTTCATTTACTTATATATTATCTTGAATTTTTTTCTCTATTTTAGATCACTATCATTTCTATTGATACATTATCTTATAGGTTGTTCAAAATATCTACATGTAGTATATAGTTAACTTGTCCAACTTTATATCTTTATCTTCCTATTTATCCCCTTGTTTAAGTAGTACAAAATAAATTTTTCTAACTACATCTTATTTTTGTGTGTGTTCCTTATTAAACCGTACATAGTCAACCTATATGATTGTATTCTCTTTTTCTCTATTTTGTTTCCTAATTTATAAAACATAGTACACCAATATAATTGTGTATCCTATTTCCTAATTTTTTTTCATCACCTCTTTAGCCTCCCTTTCTCTTTATGAATTTCATGTTTTATGATAATACAAAATTGAATCCAAAAAACATGACAAACCTTACCCATCCCAATAGGTTTCCCCAAAATAAACTTGTGGTTTCCACTTTAGATTAAATTAATGCACACATTACCTCTTTCTCTATAAATTATGGAACACATCCTCATTCATCATAAATTCAAAATCCTCTATTATATTTAGAATATGAGTTAAAACTAGAGTAAACACATGAAATGATATTCTTCATAAAGGAGTTTCCTCAACATAGAAGAAAAAAACCTTCAACCATCTAAATATGATGATAGGTGATCAAGTAGAAGAACCTATTTCACCCTCCCCTACCTTCTCTCACAAATTTTGGGGTGACACTTTATTTGATTCTCAATATTTCCATTCTATTTTGACTCTTTCACACACCTGACCTCTTATTCTATGATCTCTTTAACCTCCATGATAAATATCTCCACTAACATGATAGGTTCAACATCTAGTGGGATTTTCCATAGACCCTCCTCTTGCATCATGACACTAGTGCATCCTTTGCTACTTTTGATATTTTTTTCCCAAAAAGATAAAAATATCAAACACCCTAAGGGAGACCCCCTATTTTTTTGAGAAAATCCCTTGAATTGATTAAAAAACTCACTTTTCCTTTGTATTATAGAATCCAAAACTCTAGATGCAATTTGTAAATTTTAAAATTTAAAATTTCTTCCCAAACTCTAGATCCCAAAATACACTAACCTTCTATTTTTGATAGAATTTAGAACTTTGAATGTAATTTTCAATTTGCAAAATTATAGATTATAGTCCAAGCTCTAGATCCCATAATCCACTAGTAAATGGAATCTAGAAACCTATTTATAATTTATAATTTTATAAAATTTCAAATTACAAGCAGAGTTATGGATCCCATAGACCAAATGCCCTCATAAAATATGAAACTTAGAGAACAATTTAAAATTTGCAAAATTACAAATTGCAATCCAAGTTTCAAATCCTACCAACAACCCAAGTCACAGAATCCAAAACTCTAAGAATAATTTATAATTTTGTAAAATTGTAAATTGCATGTGGATTTATACCTTCTTGTTTCCAATAAATTAAACCTCCCATAGATTTTTAGGTCGAGATGCAATTTGAAAATTTTCAAAATTGCATGAAGACTCCAGATTTCTGCCACCAACCACCATGGATGTATTAATTGTTTGGATTTTTCTATTTAAACATGTAATTTAGGGATTTTTAATTCATTGTTTATTTGATAATTACATTTAAAGCTCTAACAATAACCTTTTCACTACATTTTTTACCTTGATCCACATGTCCAAGTCATGTTTGCAAGCAAATTACCACATGATCTTTCCCCACTACATGATATTCATAGATTCTACTTATGTTTTTAACCATTATTCCTGTAATTTGAAGCTTGCTTAAACATCTCATTTCCTATGAAATGTTTCAGATTCACTTCCTAAGGTTATCATTTCTTAGGTGTTATTTAAAGTGTAAGGGCTTATCTATGTTTACATAAGCCTTGTTTGGTTTTAGGGTTCATATTATGGTCATGTTATAGTTTGAGTTTGTCATTTTTCCAAAATTATCTAACGTACCTTAGATATAGGGTTTTATGGTTTTATTTTCAAAAATTTCATTGTAAAATCCTAAGGTTTTCTCTCAAAAATGTTCATAGTCAGGTCTAGGGTTTCATCATAGCTAGGTGAATATACCCTAAAACATTCCCAATAGCTAGTGAATATTCACTATAAAGATACCTCCAAGTCCCTACAGACATTAGATGTATTCATATCACCTCTCATTTCTATGGGATTTCAACTTGTCCCAAACACCTAAAATCCTCATAAGCTTCTAAGTCCCTATAAATAGCGGACTTGCTCCAAACACTTATCCTCCACATGGGATTACCACTTACTATTTACACTCCCATCCCAATGGGATTTAAAACTACTCACAATAATTTAAAGTTCCATCAAAATTTGCCATTGCTTAAAAAACTTCCTAGATTTGTGGAGTTCTCACCTACTTTGAACACCTACTAGTTCCACTAGACGTTTTACCTACACAAAACAACTTCAATATTTGTTAGAGATTATACTTGCTTTAAGCACCTACAAACCCTACCAGCTCTTATAGTTGGTTTTCATAAGATCCTCTTCATATTTCATATCTCTAAATGATATGAAGTTTAAATCAAAAGGCCCTAGGGTGACTCACATCTTAGAGTCCAACACTATATAGATAACTAATACAGATTTAGGTCACACTGACTTAGTGGACTTTTAAACCTAAATAAATTTAGAAGTTAAGAATGACTAGATTTAGAGTATCTATGATTCTAGACTCCCATAAGTCATAGCTTTCCCTCTTATGGTCTAAATCCATAAGTTGATGTTGAAACTAGCCAAACATTATTAGGCTGATAAATGAGATGTACTAAATGATAAACGGGAATATTTTTTGAATCTAGACCCTGATTTCATCAATTCAATGTTTGTAATATGAGATTTTGAGAGATATCTAGACATAACTCTAGATACATCCTAATAACTCTTTAAATATAATAGAGATGGGTATCAAAAAATGATTAACAAATAATAACTTAAAACCCCCAAGGCTACCTCCACTAGATTTCCAAAGACATTGGCAAGAATTTACTTCCATGATGAGGTGGGAGACATAATCATATTATTACATAGGATTACTGGTAGTCCTAATGCTAAGATATTCCAAGAGTGGATGTACAGGTACATTTGGGTCACCTACCAGAACACCCAATACATCTAATGGGCTAAACTTATTAGTGACTCCCTCCATAAGCAATTGATGGAGGTGTAAACAATTGGAAAGTTCTACATGAATTCCTACCTTGTATACATTTTAGCTAAAGGGAGGTCTTTTCTAGGTCTCAATATAGTACCTAATCAAATAAGTAGAGTATACAACTACTACCTTGACCTCACATTAAAGGCCAATAAGAAAATTTTTATGATATTTAAAGATGCATTCATCTATTGCATCATCATCATGTTTGATAAAGAGCTTGGGAGAATAAGATTCTTAGATTCAGTAATTACAAAGATCACTAAATGGGGATCCTACTTCATTTAGTTCCCCACCTATTCATATATCAGGGCAAGTAGATTTAGTGGTTGCCCATACATAATCCTCAGATATGTTAGTGATAAGTGGACACTAATGGAGCTAATAAGATAACTTATGGAGACCTAAAAAATTATATCTAGTAGGCACAAGTCAACGATTCATTTCCCATTTAGTATTGGTAAATGCACATGCCCCTCCCTCCTCAAGGCCAAGTGTGTCAAGGTATAAATGTGCCAAATGACCCTAATAAATTTGGAGTCTAGGCCATTCTTTGATGTTTATGAAAGCATCACCAACACACTAGGAGCTTATGCATACTCCCATGTTCCATATTTTAAAGA
Organism: Torreya grandis; assembly: GCA_037957365.1. Classification (NCBI taxonomy): domain Eukaryota; kingdom Viridiplantae; phylum Streptophyta; class Pinopsida; order Cupressales; family Taxaceae; genus Torreya; species Torreya grandis. The sequence continues at coordinate 226,428 of JARHVA010008332.1, forward strand.
TTATTAGGACTTAGAGGATGAAGCAAAGATTTTATTGAAAGAAAATTATAGAATGACCTTTCAATAGGTCAAATACTATGATTTGTCACTAGTCCTAGAATGACCCAAACTAATATAAATAGATTATCACATAACCCCTTCCACCATTAAGGTGGTCAATTCCTAACTTTCTCTTTGTTAGATAGAAAAACACATGTGATTAACAAAATGATCAATTGGCTAAGAAGTAAATGGGTTCGAGTAACAAAAGATATAGTGGGTATCATATAGAAATTGTTGAATCTCAAGGAACAAAGTCCTCCATCAGTATAGGGTCCCAGTGGTAAAGAAGGTGAATAATCAAAAAGGCTAGTGACCTCCCATGAGAAGAAGAAGAAATATAAGGCCAAGAAGGGAAATCAAAAAAAGAGTGGTCAATAGTAGATCAACTGATCAACATCTCATTAGAAGACATAGTTATAACTTCAATCCCCATATTAGTCATAGTGATGAACCTTATTTATATAGTTCAACCACCACCTATTTATATTATTCCTAAAGTTCCAACACCTCCACCTCCTGTATCCACTCCTCCTACATCTTAGGTTTCCACTCCACCTCTCATTCCAATTACCTCACCTACAATAATAAGTCCATTATATTAGTATAATTAAGTCAAGTAAACACTTAGGGTCTGCCTTTAGTGAATACTCAAGTTTCCACTCCACTTTCCTTTTCCCAAATTTCACTCCCTCCTTCCATTTCATTTATAATTCCTTCCATTCTATCCCAATTGATTTACAACACAACTCAATACTATACAATTATGGACTTAGTCATCTTAAATTCAGTTATGCTTGCCATCCTAACACCTATGATAAGTAATAATTTCATTTGATATTCCCTAATTTACCAACCTTGACTGACCCAACTCATTTAATTGATTAATCTAATGCTTTGGCTTCCACCCTTCCACCAGTTCCAAGGTTCAGAGTCCTTGTGTCTACTTCCTCAATAGTATCAATTCCATCTTCAACATCCCCAATATACATAGATATTCCCATTGTCCCCACCTATCATTTCCCAAAAAAATTTAGTGGAGAAAGGAAAAGCACAAGTTCTTGATACAAATGTGGATTTACAACCTACTAATAAAGATGGAATTCTGTAGGCATCTCCCAAGCAATCAATGGCAACATCAACATAAGACTCCATAATTTTCATAGTTATTATTAGTGTAACAACCTCAACTATTGATTCTCAGGTGATGGTTCTATGCAGCAATATGCTACCCCTATTTGGGTAGCTAAACAGTGGGAAAGAAGAAAAATCAAATGATTTCCCCAAGTACACTAGACTTTAGCCTTTTATAGGTGAAGAAGAAATCCAAGTCTACTTCCCAATTTTTTTTAAAAAAAATTGTCTGATGATAAAGTGGAAAGATATGTTGATATTTTATTCCCTCCACTAGATAAACTAAAGGAATATATTATGGTGGGGGGCTATCAGATTTCAAAGATTCACCTTAGATGACCAATAAGGTATGGGTTAAAACATGATGTTAAATTTGGAATCAACTCCCTTTTTGAGAGAATAAATAATGATGAGGTCAATAAAGATGAGTTTAAAAATAGTGTTGATCAACTAATAGCTACATTAAATAAGTTCATAGAGCCTAGTGGATCATTGGTATAGCCTGAGTCAGTATAACTAGTAAACAAAATCTTGGATTAGGCAACAATAGATATGACAATTAAAATTATCAACATGTGAAGGGATACTAAAGAATGGTTAGAAGAGATTATATTTAAGGGAAATAAGCTCATTGATATGATCATGGATCATTATGAATTATTAGAGAGAGAAGGAACACCTTAAGGGGATAGGTTGATAAGTATGAGGAATAAATATAAAACTTGAATCTATATTATCCCAAGTTGATAGTTGTGGATTCAGTCAATATGAACATCCTCCTCACTAAAAAGATACTAAAGAATGATGGAAAACAAGATGAATTACATATAGGATCTGAATTTGTGATAAAGATACTTATAGAGATTTCTCATAAGGCCAAGGTTGCACACATCAAGGCTATTAACATGTATGACATTGAATAGATGTTGAGTAAATTATCATGTAGGACAGAAAATGATGAAGATAACATATTTTATATATATGAGGTTCAAAGAAAATTAATGAAAGATTTAAAAAAGGAATCTATAAAAGATACAATCTTTACTTTAAGCTCTAACCACTGCTACATTAGATATCATAATGCATTGGATAAGATTGGTAAAAAATGCAAGAAATCAAGACTTTAAGGAGAGAACTATTTGATATAGTAGCAGATTATGAGGTTTCCAACATTTACTCCTTTGGACCAGATTAGGTTAGAATACAAGAGATATCTAAGGCTTTTGACACATATGTTGAGAAATTATAGGCTAAAAAAGATAACGAGTCAGAAGAAATATTAGAAATTAATTAATTCTCTCTATTTAAAACATTTCCATTATTGTAATATCATTGTAAAGTTGTATATTTTAAAATTTAAACTATATTTTTAGATTTTTTTGAGAAAAATACAAGTGTATTTTACACTTTATATTTTGATAGGTTGAAATTTGTAAAAAGCAAACTTGCAAATTACACTTTTAATTTTGACAAGTTATAATTTCTTCAAGTTGCAAAAGCATATGTTGAAAATTGCAAATTTAGTTTTGACAAAGTGACATGACTAGTAAGTTGTAAAAGTCTCACTTATAATTTTCAAGTTAGGGTTTTGCAAAAATTAACTTGAATTATTTTTAGTTATCTTTTGTCTAAACATTGAGTTTCATTTTGGCATTGCCCATTTGCATGAAGAGTTTTGAAGCTGCATAGAGTAGACCCAAGACAATGCATGAATATTTTTTCAAGTCTATCCATGCCATACCAAGTTAAATATCATTCCCAGATCCTACATACAATCTTCCAAACTATTTTACAAAGACAAAGGATGCCAAAAATAGGATATAATGCCTCTTTAACATGAAGTTCTAGATTTGCATGATTTCTTCTACTAGGTATTAAAGTTTTGATAACTTGGAATGATACTAATTGACCAAATAAGAAGATATACAATAGTATATCATTATTATATGTAATTATAGTAGAAAATATGAATAATAGATAAGCCACTTTGAGGGGGAAACCTCTCAAATGCTTTCAATAAGAATGATTACTCAATTATGATGATAAATAACTAAGCATACCTATTATATATAGTCTAACAAGGCAAAGTGCCACCCATAGGTAGACCTAATAAATATATGAATGCATAAATAAATGTAAAATAAAATTCAAAAAGGTTATGCAAGCCATAAGTCAAATACACATATCCATAGACATGCCAATGGTTAAGGGTGTAACATTCCCCTCCCCTTCAAAACAATGTTGTCCTCAACATTGAATCAATCTCAAATGTTATTTCATAAATGATACATACTCCTAGGTATCATCTTTAGAAGAAAGATTATTCTATTTGATCAAATACATAATAATTAGTTTGGATTGTAGCTACATGGTCTATGTTTGAAGGACCACTTCAAGATCAAGAATAACTCTCCCTTCCTCATCTAATGTTGGTAACTTAGTTTTAGTGGTAACTCTCTATCTAATGACCTTATTAAGTCAAGATACATGAAATAATGGATGAATGTGAGTGGAGGGAGGAAATTCTAGCTTGTAGGCCACACTACCAATTTTCTACAAGATCTGATAAAGACCATAATACTTTGGAGATAACTTATTATCCTTTTTTAAAAAATTTATATACATCCGCTTATATGGATTCAAGTGAAAAAACACAAAATCACTAATTTCAAAATTCCTCTCACTCTTGTGTTGATTTACTTGTTTCTTCATGCAATTTTGGGACAAAGCTAAATTTTCATGCAACCTAGCAAGGACTTCTTATTGATGTTGAAGGTGTTCCTCCACTGTACATACATTTGGATGGGTCTTAAAGGGTGAAGTGAGATATGGATGATGGTATCCATATAATTCTATAAAAGGAGACATTTTGGATTAACTATGCACTAAGGTATTATACCACCACTCAGCTAAGGGAAACCATTGAACCCATTTATCTTGTTTATCTGACATAAAACATTAAAGGTACCCTTCCAAACACTTTTTGACTACCTCAGTTTGTCCATCAAATTGAAGATAATAGGATGATATATGAGCTAATTGGATTACCAAAAATTCAAATAATTCTATCCAATAATTACTAGTGAATATGGGATCTTGATCACTATAAATAATCTTGGGAGTACTATGTAATTTTTTAATTGTATTAAGGAAGGAAGAAGATATTATACTATCCACCAATGGTTGAGATAAATAACAAAAATGAACATACTTTGTGATTTTATCCACAACAACCATGATAACATTTCTACCTTCAGATTGTGGTAACCTAGTAATGAAATCCAGATATACCTCTTCCCATCATTGACTATGGATGGATAAAGGATGTAAAAGACCTAGGGTTTTAATGGTTTCACTTTTATTTTATTGATATACCATACATTCAGCCACACATTTTTATACATCACCCTTGAGTCCTTTCCAATAAAAATCCTTCTTGACTCTATGATATGTTTTCAAAAATCCTCATTCATCAGCAAGTGGAGATGCATGAAGCTATTGAAGGATTTTATATTTGAGAAGATAATTTTGACATTAGATATAATCTATCTTTGTACCATAATGCATTCTCCTTCTATGTAAACATTTCAATCCCATTAGAACCTTGCTATAGATTTTGAATGGGTAATACTATCATTCTCCCATTCTGCCCTTGCTTCCTTTAGCCAATCTACCTGATAAATGGTCATGGCACATAAAAATTCCTCAATTGGTTCATCTCATCTAGATAGTGCATCAGCCACCACAATTTATTTTCATTTCTTTTAGACTATTTCAAAATCAAAACCTCACATTTTCATCACCCATTTTTGTTGTTCTTTAGAGGATAACCACTATTCCAAAAAACATTTAAGTCTATCATGATTAGTCTTTACCTGAAATTGATGACCTAATATATAAGGTCTCCATTTTTTGAATTCATATAGAATAACCATCATCTCCTTATCATAGATGGGTTTGAGCTAATTTTTACCCTACAATTGATGACTTTCAAAGGCAATGGACCTAAACTCTTGCATGAGTACTGCACCCATGCCATATCCAAATGCATCACATTCAACCACAAAAGATTTGGAAAAATTTGGATTAGCTAATACTGGGGTGGTGCACATAGACATTTTTAGTTGTTCAAATGACTTGGTAGTTATATCAGTCCATTGGAGGGAGTCTTTATTTAATAAAAAAGTGAGTAGTAATGCAATACTACCATAGTTTTTGAAAAACCTATGATAATAACCAATTATTTTCCGCTTAGTTTCTTAAGTGTCTTGGGAATTTACCACTCCATGATGACTTGGATTTTTTAGGATCAACTTTTAATCCTACATGTGATATAATATGACCTAAATATTCCACTCCCAAACTCCAAAAGTAAATTTGGATGGTTTATCATACAACTCACATTGCTCAAGAATTGAGAGTACCTATTTCACATGATGCAAGTGGTCTTCCTAATTTTTTCTATAAATAAGGATGCCATAAAAAACACAAGTTAAAACTTTCTCAAAAATGGCCTAAAAACCATATTCATCAAACTTTGTAAGGTGGATGGTGCATTAGTGACACCAAAAGGCATGGCCAAAAATTCATAATGGACTTCATGAGTATGAAAGGATATTTTAGGAAGGTCCTCCTCATTGATCCATATTTGATGATACCCAGAGTAAAGATATAATTTGGTAAAATAAAAAACACCATGTAATTCATCTAACAAATCATCAACTATAGGAATAATAAACTTATATTTGATAGTGAACTTGTTGAGCTCTCTATAATCTAGGAACATCCTCTAAGTTTCATCCTTATTTCATACCATGACTATTAGAGAAGAATATTAACTTTGGCCATGGTACCTACCTCTAAAAACTCTTGTACCATTTTTTAAATTCCATTCTTATGGGCATAAAGATATTTTAATGGTTTTATATTATGTGGCATACTTCTAGGAATGAGTCTGATGGCATGATCATGAGTACGACTAGGAAGAAGACCTTTTGCATGGGTCCAAAAAAAATGAATACTCATCCAATATTTTTTTTAACTCACAATGGGTAGACTCCTTAGTTTTTTGGACATTAATGGAAAACAAACATGCCATAAATCCTTTAGCACCTTTTATCAACATCTTGGTCATCTAATGTGAACTAACCATTTATGGAGATTTAAATTTTAATTATCATAGTTCTATTGGTTTGCCTTGAAAATAAAAACACATGAAAAGTTCATGAAAATTCATTTGAATAGTACCTAATGTGGTGATACATTGTACTCCCAAAACAATATTAGTCCCACCCATATGAATAGTAAACATAAGAGAATCTCGCAAATAGTCCCCCATTTCTAACTTAATACTATGGCATTTTATAGAACAATTAACTATACCCCCATCTGTAACCATGACTTGAAACTCTAGAGCTAGGTAGATGAAACAATTCAAATGAGTAGCCAACTTAATATTGATGAGATTATGTGTACTACCTAAATCAATCAACACTATGACCTTATATTTCTTAAAAACACCCACCACCTTAAGAGTTTGAGGAGTAGAAATACCTGCAAGGGCATGGTAGGAGATAGTAGGTTGAGAATATATAGCTTCATCCTTAGGTCCTTCAAAACCCTTAATAGATACCTCCTCATCTTATTCATCCTCACCAACCCCTTCAATGTAAAATAACTTCTTTTCAACATATCTATGACCTTTGCTCCATTTAATGTCACAACCGTAACATATCCCTTTGGCATGCTTATCCTCAATTTGTTGTGGTGTTAATATGGTAGGTTGAGGTCATGATGGATTTGGGAAGGTGAATTCTTAACTATTAGTGAAAGGATGATGTTTGATCATCTCTTTTTATTTTTCCAAGCGTGTCCTTGGTATAACTTTAGATATAGTTGTGGGGTTAAACATATCAACCTCTAATTGAATATTATGTTTTAGTCCACCTAAAAAAAGGTTAGTTAGATTTACCTTAGTGATATCCTCCACACACAAGGATAGATTTTTAAATTAATTAATATAATCCTTCATTTTTCTATTTGTCATAGTTTGGCTAAATGGTTATATTAGTTTTTTGAAACATTATCTCAATAATGAGACATCAATTTATTAGATAATATTGACCATGTAATAGGAGCACTAGTCTTCTTATTTTTAGCACATAACTAATGATACAAAATGAATGGTTTATGTTCTAGATACAAAGATGACAAAACCACCTTTTGAGAGCAAGGAGTTTGGTGTAACTCAAATAGAATTTCAATTTGAGTGATCCAAGTGAGTGTATTCTTACCATCAAACCTACACAAGTCTGCTTTTGGTAATATCAATTTTATCCCCATATAAGTTGTGTTAGTATTAAGAGGAGGATTATAAGGAAAAATTTGAGGGTTTTTGAGTGGTAAATTAAATGAAATGGTAGCTAAGGGTGTCATGATTTGATGTAACTAATTATTCATGCCATTAAGCTATCCTTGAATTATTGATATTTGAGTTTGGACTTGTACATCCCTACATTAGGACATGTCGGTTTGATTGTATTTGAGAAATTATATTATATGATTTTGACTCCATTTCATCCCCTAAATGGGTTTTAGGGGTTTCTTTCCCTTTCCCCCATTCATGGGTGTTAGGCCCAACCATATAAAGGCTTGATGGTGAACCTTATTTTTCCCTGTTGACATAATTTTGACCATGAAGTGTTTTGAATAAGTAGGCCTCAAATCAAAAAAATTAAAGAATAGACCAAAATGAATTTTTTAAGGTTTCCAAACAAATTAAAAAATTTGAAAAATTATACCAATTGCGAGCTATGGAGCAAGTTTATGAAAAACACTAAAATGGTGACACCTTTTCAAAAATAGATCCAAATGAACTGAAATTTTAATGGAATCTTACTTGAATTATTTTTTAACTCCATTGAAAACATTATAGATAAATACTCTAGTAAAAACATTGTAGATAAATTTGTACCCATTTGCAAGATATATCCAAATTTCAAGATCTAAGGATTTTGACATGATTATGGCCCAAATTGATGCTTTGATACCAATTTAAATGATATTAATTCACAAAATAAGAAGATATACAATATTATATCATAATTATATGGAATTATAGTAGAAAATATGAATAATAGATAAGCCACTTTGAGGGGCCAACCTCCCAAATGCTTTCAATAAGAATGAATACTCAATTATGATGATGAATAACTAACCCTACCTCTTATATATAGTATAAAAAGGCCATGCACCACCTATAGTCTGACCTAATAAGTATATGAATGCATAAATAAATTTAAAATAATATGAAAAAGTGATATGCAAGCCATAAGTGAAATTAACATGTCCATAGACATGCCAATGGTTAAGGGAGTAACATAACTACATCTCATTTATGAGATATTTTGTATAAAGATGGGAAGAACACTGTATCCCAAGCTATAATTTTTTGTTAATAATATTATTCTGCACTTTGAATGTATTTTTTACAAGTTGTAACCTAGAGAATGAAATAAATTAAAGATTTTGCCTTTCTTGTCTGAGAAATCCCTGTGTATGTAAGTTGTTTGAATATTTGTGGAAGTTTTGATTCTCATTTTAGTCACAAAATTTAATTTTTGGTATTTTCTACCCATCTAAAGAATTTTTTGATAAAATAAAGAATATTTTCCCTTTTATGAGAAATAAAAAAATATTGCCTCTAATTTCTCATTTGCATGAGTTTGTGTTCAAATAAATTTCAATCTATCTTCTATTATAGTGTGTTCATTTAATAAATAATTAAGACCCACTATAAATATTTTGTGCAATCACCATTTTTAGTTTTGAAAATTTCATTCTTAACTCTTTTCCCTATCAAAACCTAGTTTAGGAGTAAGAATACTAAAGCAAGTGGAATTTTTATAAAATTGATATTTTATCAATTTCACTAAATTTAGTGAAAGGAAGTCAACCTTATCTAGAGGTTAGCCTCAATTTTCTATAGTCCTATAAATTGGAGGTTTTCCCATTGTATCATTATATCTTTACATAGTGTGTTACCACATTAAAGAACAAGTGAAAAATCTATGTGATAACATTTTTTGGCATGCCCAATGGGACACAAAAGTTACAAAGAGATTGGTGTTATTATCATTAAAACATTTTCTGAGCTTCGTACACTTCCAAAAGCACCTGGTGACTCCACTAGCTTATGGATTCAAAATTTAAAGGGTTATGTATGCCAAGCAAACAAACAAGGTTAACTACTAAAGGTGAGAAAGTTGATTTTTTAGAGTTATCATTTTCATATAAAAAGAGATCAAAATCAATTGTACTTCACCCTAAGGTATATCCTACAAGTTTATTTGCATCTCTTGTAAGTACTCCTACTCTTATCAGTTTCATACCTCCCATAATGGCTATAAATTTAAATTTCATATCTTTTAATAGAGCCAACCCACTATAGTTGGTTCAATATGATGATAAACTAGCAAAAATTCCACCACCCCTATGGAACACATACAAGATATTTCTAATCTTTGTTATGTTCACAATGAAGTATAAGATAATGTCATTCTTTCAAAGGTAAATCCTTGATATGGTACATAGGTCTTCCTCCTAATTCTATCCATGTTTGGGATGACTTAGGAATCACACTATATGCTCAATTTGAAGATAATATTGACCACCTTTCCCTTGTTAAATAATTAATTACCATTCAATGGGTTCCTCATGAGCTCAAGACTAATTTAAACTTTTATTTTTAGAAGACATGGAATAGAATTCTCATACCAATCAAGCCAACCCCAAACAATGATTTCCTATATTACTTAATAGCCTTGAATAATGATATAGATTTTATGATTTAGTCAATGGGTGGTACCACACTTCCTGATGCTTATGAAATTATAATAAGAGCAAAAAATTGTTTAATCCAATCTAGAAAAATTACCCCAAGGCCACCAATTCCTCTATTTACAAAAATATATCCTAAACCACATTTAATTTCTCCAATTCCTACCACAAACAAGGCATCAACCTTGAACCCCACTCCTACATATGAACTATATGAGTTCAAGTCACTAATCAAGAATTTTGACAATGAGTTAGTAGTAATGAAGATGTATCAATTCCATAATTATAAGCCTTACTAATAGGCTAACCTAGTATACCAGCATAATAGGCAACCATATCAAGGAAATCAATAATTTCAAGGTCAAAATGTCTAACCAAAACCTCCAAATGTCCATGCCTTACTTGCACCAAGTACTTTCAAATATATTGTACCTATCTAGAACAACTTGGTTCAAGACTATGAATTGTGTTATCTTGTTCACATCCACATAATCAAAATACTTATCCCAATGACATCATCATTAAATATTTAATGGTTCAAGGCAAATCAAATACCCAAGGATAGCAAGAGGAGGCCATTTCCCAACAAATAGATACACAAGAACCTGCTCAAGGTGAGGCTACTCTTCTAAACTATTAAGAGGACTTTTTTGGAGTAAATCAACAGGATGAATTTTTCAATGGTATAGGTCAATACAAGCCAATACATGTTCAAATAAAATATCAATAGAGAGTGATCGACCCCTTAGGATGCAAAAAGCTATAACTTTCAAAGTTTTTCTAGAACTTGCAAATAACAACACAATATAAATGCTACCCTTTTTACCTACTAGCCAGCCCAAATCAAAGGTTCCAACTCCAAATATTTTAAAATATGGCATAGCCATACAAAGGCATCGATAAAGGTTTGTAATGTCCCTTTCAATATAGTGGGAAAAATAAAAAAGACCAATGTGAATGCCACTATGTGGGAGGCACTATCTATATTAACATAAAGAGATTCATTATAAGAGGCTTTAAAGAATTTATAGATAATAGACAAGATTATAGCCAAGGGGACTAATGTTATAATTAATTTATGTCAACCACAAACTGACACCAAAACAAGTAAAAATGGTAAGCCTCCCCACTTATATCTTTCACTCATAGTAGGGAAGCATCTTGTTCATAATTTCATAGTAGGTTTAGGGGCTAGTAGTTCTATCATGCCTAAAAAGATAGCTGATGCCCTTGGCATAAAATATACACCTATAAATAAATGAGTGGTTTAGTTGGATGGGAATACTATTCAAATAGTAAGGATAATAAAATACCTAAATATCATTATCCATGCATGCCCAAGTTTGTCAATTTCCCAAGATATATTAGTTATCAATCTTCCCCCTTATTTTTCCATTTGCCTTTCATGAGATTTTACTACAAATATGGGAGGATACTCATTTGCATACTAGTCTCACATGTTGCTTAGATTGAGATATGAAATAAGGGTAACAATAAAAGTTGAGCCAATAGCTAAAGATAATATAGAGCCATACACTCCCCCCATATACATGAATTGTATATTACAAGATCAAGAAGAATAAACTGATCATGAAGTTGCAATACCCATAGAAGATATTCTAGATATTCACTTAGATGAATGGGGATCAACTCTCTAATTTTATCCTTATGACTATGTATAGGAAATTGGGTTGGGTACATATTACATACATGAGAATGATGCAATCATTCTTAATATTATAAAAATAGTTGAAGTTATTCAAGGAATATGACAACTATTCTTTGAAAGTTTAAGAAGAAGAAATGGTGCAAGTGTAGGTGTTGTCTTGATCTCTCCACAAAACCAGAGTTATTTCTATTCTTTTATACTTTAGTTTAGATACACTAATAATGTAGCTAAATATGGAGCTTTAATTTAAATATTTCATTTGGCCAAGGAAAGAGGAAAAATATCACTATAGATATTTAGTGACAGTGAACTGATTATTCACCAAGTAAGATATAAAATCATGACTAAGAACAATTTATTAAGATCTTTAAAACATAGGGTTTGGGAGCTATTATAAGATTTCACTGCTTTAAATATTCAAGAAGTGACAAGATCATAGACTAAAGATGTTGATCATATGGCCTCAGTGGGATCCCAATATAACTTACTCAAGGAAATAAACAAGAAAAATAGCCATCATGTAAAATTAGTAGTAATATTATCCATTCTTGATAACACAATCAACTAGTAAGTCTTTGATAGTGATCAATAAATTATCAATTTTCTAAGGGAAAAAGTTGAATTCTCTAATCAAAACCAGTCTAGACTTCTAGATCAATATGAAGATTAGGTCATTTAGCTGAAGACAAATAAATTACCAATGGGCCTCATCACTTTAGAGAGTATCTTCAATTTAGATGATCAACTGAAGGGTGAATAGAATAACATTACATTCAACAAAGAATATTACGAGCCAATGGTTATTTCAGGAGGCAAAACACTAAAGCAAGGAAAGGTATGTATTGACTTTAAAAATTAAGATTTTATTGAATTATGTTAATATTTTGATGATAAATTAAATTGGATTTATCATTATCTAAGAGGTTTTGACTCTAGTTTAGCCTAGCATATAATAGAATTGGATTGAAATACTAAGCCTATCAGATAGAAGCAAATACCTATTAATCCAAAAATAGAGCAAAGCATCTAAACTGATAGAGGATAACATCATTTTTATTATCAATCACTCATCTTGGGTAGCTAATTTGGTCCCTATAAGAATTAAGAATGGTGATATCAAGATTTGTGTAGATTTTAGGGACTTGAACAAAGCATCTCTAAGGGATAACATCATTTTTCTTATCCTCTATCTAAACTGATAGAGGGTAACATCATTTGTCTTATCAATCACTCATCTTGGGTAGCTAATTTAGTCCCTATAATAAATAAGAATGGTGATATTCTCTATCTAAACTGATAGAGGATAACATCATTTTTCTTATCAATCACTCATCTTGGGTAGCTAATTTGGTTCCTATAAGAAATAAGAATGGTGATATCAAGATTTGTGTAGATTTTAGGGACTTAAACAAAGCATCTCTAAAGGATCATTATCCTCTCCTACCCATGGAGCAAATTTTACAAACTATAACACCATCTGAAAGGTTTTATCTTCTAGATGATTATTCTAGCTATAACCAAATCTTGGTATAGGAATCAAACAAATATAAGATTGGCTTCACTATAAAATGGGGCACTTATGCATATAAAAAGATGCCATTTGGTTTGACTAATTTTGGTGCAACATTTCAAAGAGCCATGAATATGGATTTTAAAGGTTTGATAAATGAAATTATCCTAGTATCCCTAGATGATATCATTATTTAGTCAAAGCATGCTGAAGCAAACTTGGATCATCTTAGGAGATTTTTTAAAGGTGCAGATAATTTAGGGTTTTTGTAAACCCAAATAAGTGCATTTTTGTAGTCCATGAAGGGAATTTATTGATAGACATAGTTTCAAAAGTGGGTTTCATAATATAACCATAAATAATTAGTGTTATATCCACATTAACACCACCAATCCATAAGAAAGGATTAGAGAGCTTCTTTGGAAAGATTAATTTTGTGAGAATATTTGTCCCAAATTTTGCCTCCTTGGCTAAACCCTTTACTACAATGCTTAAGAAGGGTGCCATTTTTAGCTAGACATAGGAAGGAAGGGACAAATTTGAAGCCATCAAATAAGATATCTCTCAATATCCTACCCTAGTCAACCCCAACTATGATAAATATTTTACTCTTTATGCTTTTTGAGGGGAAGGAAACATCTTGTCTATTCTAACCTAGCAAAATAAATAATAATTAGAATAACCAATATCTTTTTTCAGTCAATCCTTGAAGGGATATGACAAGAATTATAGTTTCATGGAGAATCAGGTATATTTAATAACTAAGGATCTCAAAAAATCTAGATATACTCTCTAACAATAATATTAATTTGATGGTTAGTCATCAAAGTGTCAAAGTGTTTTTTGCTTAGCCGAGAGATAAATAAAAAAAGAGTAGGATGGAGTATGATGTGGACATCAAAGTTACCAAGTTGGTGGGAGGAAAAGGATTATGTGAATAGTTGGGTTCTGATATTAGGACTTCTAAAACAACATCTAAATTAGTATATGCACAAAATGCACCTCAACTGGCCAACCCACCTATTTTCAACAACTAGATCTGAGACATGACCAACTCCTTATAGACTAGTGTGTAACCATATGATGTTCAGTAGTCTAAGAAAAGGTATTATAGATTCCAATCCATTATTTATGTCCTTATAGATGGAATATTGTTTATAAATGATATAAATGGAGTCATGCTAAGATGTATTGAGCATGATCAAGTCCCCAAGGTACTCAAGGAATTTCATGATGGCACGCTAGGGGGAAATTTATCTATAAGAACTATAAACATCAAGATAATGGGGGGATATTATTGGCTTGAAATATTCAAATATTCCCATCAATGGGTAAGAAACTACAAAAAATGTGCTTACTTCACTAGCAAGTAGAGAAGAGTAACACTCCCTCTAAGACAAATTCAAGTAGATTAACCATTCACTTAATGAAGATTGGATTTAATTAGTATGATCAATCTACCATCAAGTGTAAGCCAAAAATGGGTTATCAAAGCATTATATTATTTCACATGATAGAGTAAAGTAGTTGCACTAAAAGATGCCATAGAGGAATCCATTCTAGACTTCATGGATGGTATAGTCTCAAGGTTTGGTGCTCCTTACACCATTATCTCAAATAATGCTAAAGCATTTTTGGGCACTCAAGTGAGTGAATGGGGCATAAATAGAATGAATAAATGAGTAATTATTCTAATTATTACCCTCAAGATAATGGATTAGCTGAAGTAACCAACAAAAACCTTATAATAATTATCAAAATAATGATGGAGGATAACCAAAGGACATGGCACATGAAGTTGAAATAAACACTGTGGGATAATAGGATCACTCCTAAGAGATCCATCGATAATTACCCATTCATATTGGTATATGGAAGAGAAGCTAGAGTCCCACTATCAATTGAGTTACCATCTCTAGATCTCAATCACCAATTGGATTTGATTGATAATGATGAAATGATAGTAAAATTATTTGAGCTCATGGAACTAGAAGAAATTAGGAACCAATCAATGAAATTACTACAAGCAAACTAGGCTCAAACAAAGAGGACTTTCAACAAAAAGGAATTTGATAAGAGCTTTAATGAAGGAGATATGGCTCTCAAATGGGATGTATATAAGGATAAACCAAGCAAGCACATCGATTTTGATGGAATATGTAGTGGTCCATACATTATAACTCAGTGCAAAGGAGCTAATGCATTCCATCTATCCAAGCTCGATGGATTATAACTTCCTATCCTAGTCAATGGAATATACCTCAAATATTGCTCTTGATGTAAGAATTCATACTAAAAAATAAAATTTTGTATATAATATGGTTAGTTGTGTGTTTTAAAATAAGTATTTTTACATAGGTAAACTCATTAGGAGTTTTTGTTTCCTTTGTATTTTATGTTTTTCCCTATTTTTTTCTTATTTAGGTAGGTCTAAGTTTTGTTCTCCACCAGTCAAAGTGTGTTAAATGACTCCATGACAAATGAACTAGAAGGCTGCTAATAGAAACTGATTAGTAGGAAATCACCCTACAAAGGTCACCAAAAATGTTTATATTTTTGTCCCAAAATTTTCAAAATATCAAACAACCTAAGGGAGATTCCCTAATTTTTTGAGAAAATCCCTTGAATTAACCAAAAAACTCACATTTCCTTTGTATTGTAGGATTCAAAACTATAGATGCAATTTGAAATTTGTAAAATTTCAAATTGCTTCCTAAGATCTAGATCCTATAATATACTAACCCTCCATTTATGGTGGAATCTATAACTTTGACTATAATTTATAGTTTTAAAAATTACAAATTGTAGCTTAAGCTCCAAATCCCACAATCCACTAGTCTACATAATTTGATAACCCATTTGCAATTTGCAATTTGTAATTTTGAAAAATTACAAATTGTAGGCAGAGTTCCAAATCTCATAGACCAAACACCCTCTAAAATATAAAACATGGATAAAAATTTGTAATTTTCAAAATTATAAATTATAATCCAAGTTTTGAATCTCATCAAAAACCTAAGCCATAAAATTTGGAACTCTAAATATAATTTGCAATTTTACACAATTGCAAATTTCACATGGATTTATACCTTCCCATTTCCAAGCAAGTCAACTTCCCATAGAATCTAGAGGTTAACATATAATTTGAAAATTTGTAAAATTACATGAGGACTTTGGAATTATGCTACCAACGACCATGGATGAATTAATTATAGGGATGTTTCTATTTAAACATGAAATTTAGGGATTTTTAATTTATTGTTTACATTTTATAATTATGTTTTAATCTCTAACAATGACCTCCACATTATGTCTTTGAACTCAATCAATGTATCCAAGACACATTTATAAGTAAAGTACCATGTCATCTTCCCCCACTACATGGTATTCTTAGATTCCTACTTGTGTTTTTTTACCATTATTCCTAAAATTTGAAGCTTGTTTAGATATCTCATTTCCTATGAAAGTTTTCAAATTCACTTCCTATGGTTATCATTGCTTAGGTGTCATTTAAAGTGTAAGTGCTTCTCTATGTTTAAATAAGCCTTGTCTAGTTTTAGGGTTCATATTGTGGTTGTGTTATAGTATGAGATTGTCATTTTTTTAGAAAGTATCTAATGTACTTTAGATCTAGGGTTTTAAGGTTTTATTTTCCAAAATTTAATTATATAAACCTAAGGTTTTCTCTCAAAAATATTCACAGTCGAGTTTAGTGTTTCATCACAGCCTGGTGAATATACCCCAAAACATTCCCAATACTTAGTGAATATTCCCTATGAAGATACCTCCAAGTCCCTATGAACATTAGACCTATTAAAAACACCAATCATTTCCATGGGATACTAACATGTCCCAAGGACCTAAAATCCCCACAAGCTTCCGAGTCCCTATGGCTAGTGGACTTGCTACAAATACTTCTCCTCCCCATGAGATTTCCACTTATTTTTTACACCTCCCATCCCCATGAGATTTCAACCTACTCACAATTCATTAAAAATTACCATTGCTCAAAAAGCTTCCTAGTTTCATAGATTTCTCACCTGCTTTGAACACCTGCTAGTTTTACAAAACTTTTTTAGGAGCATCTAAAATCTCTATCAAATATTGTAATTGATTTAATCACCTAAAAACATTGCTAGATATTGTAGTTGGTTTTCAAAAGTATCCTCTCCAAATTTCATGTCTCAAAAGGAGATGAAGTTAAAATCAAAAGGCCATGGGGTGAATCTCATCTTAAAATCCAACACTATAGAGATAAATGATATAGATTTAGGTCATATTGACCGAGGGGAATTATAAACCTTAATAAATGCATAATTTAAAAATGACTAAGATCTAGAGTATGTATGACTCTAGACTCTTAGAGGTTGCAAATTTCCTTTTAATTGTTCAAATCCTTGAGTTGGTGTTGAAACTAGCGGAACATTATGATGTTGATAAACAAGAGGTACTAAATGACAAAGGGGAGAAGATTTTTAATCTAGATCTTAATTTCATCAATTCAATCTTTGTAATACCAAATTTTAAGCTATATCTGGACATAACTCTCAAGATATCCTAGTAATTATTTAAATATAACTAAGTTTGGTGTCAAAAAATGATTAAAAAATAATGGCTTAAGACCCCCAAGGCAACCTTCACTAGATTTCTAAATACATTAGCAAGAATTGACTTCAATGATGAGGTGAGAGACATAATCATATTGTTTCATAGGATTACTAGTAGTCCTAATGCTAAGTGATTCCAAGAGTGGATGTAATAGTATATTTTGTTCATCCATTAAAATGCCCAATACATCCATTGGGCTCGACTTATTAGTGACTCCCTCCATAAGTAATTGATGAAGGTGTAAATAATGATAAAGTTCTACATGAATTCCTACCTTGTATACATTTTAGCCAAAGGGAAGTCTTTTCCAAGCCTTAATACAGCACCAAGTGAGATAAGTAGAGTTTAAAAATACTACCTTGACCTCACATTGGAGGCTAATAGGTAATATTTTAGGAGAGTTAGTGATGCATTCATCTATTACATCATCATCATGTTTGATAAATAACTTGGGAAAACAAGATTCTTAGATGCAAAAGTTAGAGAAATCATCAAGTAATGATCCTAATTTATTTAGTTCCCTACCTATTCATATATCAAGGCAAGCAGATTCAGTGCCTACCCATACACACTCCCAAGATATGTTAGTGACAAGTGGGCAATAATGGAGCTAGCAAGTAAACTTGTGGATAAACAAAAACTCATATTTAGTAGGCACAATTCAATGATTCATTTACAAATTAGTAATGTAAAATACACATGTGCTTTCCTCCTCAAGGCCAAGTGTGTTAAGGCAAAAATGTGTAAATGACCCTAAGAACTTTGGAGTCCAGGCCATTCTTTGATGTTTATGGAACAATCACCAACACACTAGGAGTTTCCACTTATTCCCATGTTCCATATTTTTAATATTATTAGGAAGACTTAGAGGATGAAGAGAAGGTTAGATTTAAGGACCATTCTATAATGACCTTAAAATAGGTCAAATATTGTGATTTAGCACCATTCCCATATGACTTGGTGGATGATGAGTCCCTATTGGACCCAAACTACTACAAATAGATTATCACACAACCCTTTCCATTATTAAGGTGGTTAGTTCTTAAGTATTTCTCTTTGTTATATATAATAACACATGTGATTAATATAAAAATAAATTATTTGAAAAGTAAAGGGGTCCAAGTAAAAATATATATATAGTGGGTATCATAGAGAAATTGTTGAAGCTCAAGGAATAGGGTCGCCCATCAGTAGAGGGTCCTAGTGGAGCAATAGGTGAATGATTATAAGGGATAATGACTTCCCACAAGAAGAATAAATATAAGTAAAATAATGGGAAATCAAGCAAAGAGGGGTTAGTAATAGGTCAACCAATCAACATCTCATTAGAGGACACAACTACAACTTCAATCCCTATATCAGCCATAGTGACAACCCCTATTTATATAGGTCACCCACCACATATATATATTGTTCCTAAATATCCAACACCTTCACCTCCTATATCCACTCCACCTCTCATTAAAACCACCTCACCTACAATAATAAGTCCATTATAGTTAGTGCAATTAAGTCAAGTAGACACTCAGGGTCTCCCTTCAATGAATATTCAAGTTTCCATTCCATTTTACCATTCCCCAATTTCACTCCCTATTTACATTCCAACTAAAATTCCATCCATTCCATCACCATTTATTTACAACAAAACTTAGCAGTATAGAGTCATGAACTCAGTCATCCTAACTTCAGTTCCACTAGCTATCCAAATACCTAGGATAAGTACTACTTCACCATCACGTCCTTTCATATTCCCTACTTTACCAACCTTGAGTGGCCCAACTCATTTAATTAATTAATTTCATGTTTTATCTTCCACTCTTCCACTAGTTCCTAAGTTTAGAGTCCCTGTGTCTATTCCCTTAATAGTATGAATTTCATCTTCCACATCCCCAATAGACACATATGTTCCCATTTTCCCTACCTCTTACACTTCCACCATTTCCTAAAAACATTTAGTGGATATAAGATAAACATAATTTCTTGATTCAAATGTGGATTTACAACTAATGAATGGAGATGGAATTCCACAAGCATCTCCTAAGAAATTGATGGCAACATCTACACATGACTCCCCATTTATCATAATGACTACTACTGCAACAACATAATTTGTTTATTCTCAAGTGAGGGTATCTATGTAGTAAGATGATAATCCCATTTGGATAGCACAAATAGTGGGAAATAAGTGAAAGGAAATGATTTCCCTAAGTATATTAGACTTTGGCCTTTTAGATGTGAAGAAGAAGTCCAAGTCTACTCCCTAGACCTTTTACAAAATTTTGTAAGATGATAAAGTGGAAATATATGTTGATATTTTAATCCCCACACTAGACAAACCAAAGGAATATTTTGTGGTGGGGGACTATCAGATTTCAAATATTCACTTGGATGACTAACAAGGGTGAGGTTAAAACATGATGCTCAATATGTCATGAACTCCCTTTCTAAGAGAATAGATAGTGATAAGGTCACTAAAGATGAGTTTAAAAACAAGGTTGATCAACTCGTAGCTACACTGAATAGTTTCATCAGGCCTAGTGGATCATTGATACAACTTTAGTTAGCACATCTAGTCAACCAAATCTTGGATCAGGTAATAATAGATGCGGTGACTAAAATTGTTAACATGGGAAGGGATACTAAATAATTGTTAAAGGAGATTATATCCAAATGAAATAAGATCATTTATATTATCATGGATCATTATGAATTTATCAAATAGAGAAGGACCAATCTAAAATGGCATGTTGATAAGTATGAGGGAGAAATACAAAGCTTGAATCTATAATATCCCAAGTTGATAGCTATGGATTTAATGGATATGAACATCCTTATTATTGACAAGATATTGAAGAATGATGGAAAAAATAGGAATTACATAGAGTAGCTCAATTTTGAATAAATATACTTACAGATATTGCCCATAAGGCCAAGGTTGCACATGACAGGGCTATTGACATGTTGTATGACATTGAAGAGATGTTGAATAAATTATCATGCATGTCAATGGATGATGAAGATAACCTATTTTTTGTAAAATAGGTTTAGATAAAATTTAAGGAATTAGTTAAAAAGTAATCTATAAAATATATAATCTTTACCTTAAGCTCTATCCACCACTACATTAGATACCATAATGCATTGGATAAGATGGGTAAAGAAATGTAGGAAATCAAGATTTTGAGGAGAGAGATATTTGATATAGTATAATATTGTGAAGTCTCCAAAATTTAATCCTTTAGAATAGATGAGGATAGAATACAAGAGATATTCAAGGCTTTTGACACATATTTTGAGAAATTATAGGCTGCAAAAGATAAGGAGTCAGAAGAAATATTAGAAATTGATTAATTCTTTTTGTTGAAAATATTTACACTATTGTAAAATAGTTGTATATTGTAAAGTTGCAATTATATTTTTAGATTATATTGATAAAGAGACAAGTGTATTTTACACTTTATATTTTAACATGTTGGAATCTATAAAAATCAAACTTGTAAATTACACTTTTCATTTTGACAAGTTATAATTTCTTCAAGTTGCAAAAGCATACGTTGAAAATTGCAAATTTAGTTTTGAAAAAGTGACATTACTTGAAAGTTAAAAATGTATCAATTTTAATTTTAAAATAAGGGTTTTAAAAATATTAACTTGAATTATTTTTAAGTTATCTTTTGTCTAAATGTTGAGTTTCATTTTGGCACCGTCCATTTGCATGAAGAGTTTTGCAGTTGCATGAAGAAGACCCAAGGCATTACATGAAGATTTTTTCATGTCTATCGATGCCATTAAAAGTTGAAGATCATAACCAAATCCTAAATTCAATATTAAAAACTATTTTACAAAGATAAAGGATGCCAAAAACAAGAGATCATGCCTCTTTTACATGAAGTTCTAGATTTTCATGATTTGTTCTATTGGGCATTCAAGTTTTGATAACTACATCTCATTTATGAGATATTTTGTATAAATATGGATAGAAACCTATATCACAAGATATAATTTATGTTATTAATATTATTTTTCACTTTGAATGTATTTTTGACAAGTTATAACCTAGAGAATGAAATGAATTGAATATTTTACCTTTCTTGTCTGAGAAATCCCTACGTATGCAAGTTTTTTGAATATTTGTGGAAGTTTTGATTCTTATTTTAGTCATGAAATTTCATTTGTGGTATTTTATAACCTTATTAAATGTTTTTTTTAATAAAATAAATAATCTTTTCACTTCTATGAGAAATAACAAAATATTGCCTCTAATTTCTCATTTACATGAGCTCATACTCAAACAAATTTCAATTTTTTTAATATTAAGTTATGTTAATTTAATCAAGTGATATGACCCACTAAAAATATTTTTTGCAATAACCATTTTTTAGTTTTGAAAATATCATTCTTAACTCTTTTCCCAGTCAAAACTTAGTTTTAGAGAAAGAACACTAAAGCAAGTAGAATTTCTATAAAACTAATATTTTATACGTTACACTAGATTTAGTGAAAGGAATTTGGCCATCTATAGAGGTTAACCTCAATTTTACAAAGTCCCATAGCTTGGATTTTTTCCCATTGTATCATTATATCTTTCCACGATGTGCTACCACATCAATGAACAAGTGCAAAATCTATGTGATAATAGCTACCAATATTAATCATGCTACTAGTGTTTATTTTTATTCCAATGCTAACAATTCCACTAGTGCCTATTTTTCTACACATTCGAATCATACCACTAGTGCTTCATTTTATACCAATGTTTATCATGCCACTAGTGCCATGCATGTCACTAGTAATAGTACACCCCATGCCAATAATACCAATGCCAATGCTTCATATGTTATAAACACTAGTCAAAATAATACCTAAACTTATCAAATATTTTTGAAAACACTAAATAAAATGAACACTTTTCAAATGAATAAGACCTATCAAATGATGTAGATGCAAAATCATCTCATTCACATTCAAAATCAACCCCAACATGTTTCATGGGGAGCCCAAAATCCAAATTCCCCTCACCTCCCCTTAGGGATTCCCATGTTAACCTCATTAATAAACCACCCCTCATTAATAAAATGATCAAACATCTCCAAAATGAACCTCTTATACCTCAAATTTCCAATATTGATATAAGAGGTATTACACCTACCATTAGTTATAATGGGTACACTGATCCCACATTACATTTATAAAAAATTAGTAATCTCTATAAATATTATGTCAAAATTAATACCTTTGTTGTTACCAATATATTAACTAAAACACTATTAAGAGATGCTTCAGATTGGTATAATAAACTCAAATCCCATTCTATCAATAGTTTGGAAGATCTTGTTAACTCTTTCGTACAATAAATTTAAATTAGTGATCTCCCTAAGAATACTTTAGCTCACTTCATAAATTGTAAGTAACTTGAAACCAAAATAAAAAAAATATATCACCAAATTATGAAAGAAATTATATAATAAATGTGAGCATAACATGGTAGATAATAATATATTTCATTTATTAACTAATGCTCTCTACCCCAAGTTGCAATATCAGGTAAGGACTCTCTCCCAGAACTTTGAAAGAAGTCCTTGACCAAGATAAGTGCCAATATTTTCTCATTCATAAATTTGAACCATCCCAACCTATCGTGGGTACTCACATGCTCATCTAAAATAAAATTGTCATTCTACCAATGATGGTGTCACTAATACTTATGACACTATTCACAACATTCAAGCCATTACTCCCAATAACATTCTTGAGCATGCTCTCCCTCCATCAAACACCTCTAATCCTAAATTTTCCCAACCAAAAAACATTAATTCCCATAAACCATTATCCTAATATGAGCTTCAAAAGTGTATTCCAATTCCTCTACCATGAGATATTGATCTAACTCATTTTATGAAATCATGGTATGATCCAGTTTTTTTTGTTAGTTTCATGCAAGTTGGGTCCAATCTCATGTGACTTGTAATAGTTATGTAATATAGCTTAAAATTTTGTTATTGGCAAAAACCTTGATCATGAATCAATCTTTTACAAGCACTAACAAACATATGACATATCCTTTAAATATCATGAGAAATAAAACTAAAATCAAGATTTAAAACAAGCTAATGTTCATTTTGATATTTACAAGGATCCTCTTCCTAATCATCAAGATAGTAATGAAAATCCTAATCCTTCCACAAATAATGTTGAAAGTATTATATACCTCATTAGAAATGAAAAAAATGTGGTAAATATGACTAAAATGTGAAGGGTAATTGCTTTTATTGATTCTAATCTAACCCACACACACCAAATTTCCCAAACATTCTATGTAATTTAAGATGCTTCCCCATCTTATCTCATAGAGTTGGGGCAAGAGGACCTTATATAATTAAAAGAACCACTTCCAACATCTCAATTGGATAATACCTCTCACACTATCTCTACCATTCCCCCTACATCAATAACATTACTCAACCTTCCAATAGTATTTATTCAACTCAATCACAAGAAATACCTAAATCAATTATCCCACCATATAAGGATAGTCTACCTATTTATCCTCAAACTAAATCAAATAAATCTTACCAACACAAGTTTAAATTCACTTTTATTCCTTCTTCCCATGAGCTTTTATAATATTATGCACCTCTATCTAGAAATGCCCCCATGGGTTATGATGAATGGGACCCCATAGTGGAAATTTCTCATCTCCCATATCAAACACCTTTTCTTGAGCTAATGAAAACTTATCCCCATTATCACAACCATCTAATGCAATTATTATTTGAAATGAACATCCCTCCTCCTCCCCTATCATAATGTGAAGCTACCTTGTCTGGGTCTAAAGATAGTATACTATAGCAATGCAAAGAGATGTCCATACATTTTGATGAAATAATAGACACCTCTCTTTCCCTTAAGTTTCGTATTGCTTCCATGATTCTATATGAAATTCTAGTTCACACAGATGATCCTCCGGTATTTATTAATATCTAAATTAGTGATATCTAAGTTAAGTGTGATTTTATTTATAAGGGTTCAGGTACTTGGATCACCTCCATTGATTTCATTAAAAGTCTTAGATATTTAAAGTGTAATCTCAAGTCCACACATAGTACATGTCAAGGCTACAATAAAATACAAATGACTCCTTTAGGTTGCATGTGGCTTCTTATTACCATACTTACTATCACCATTCATGTGAAATTTATGATATTTAACTTTCCCTTTTCTTATAACATGTTTCTTGGAAGACATTAGAATCATTTTATGAGGGATGTCACCTCATCTAATTATCAATGCATCAAATTCCCCCATAATCGTTTTATCTACAATATTCAAGGAAATACAAACCCCTAAAATTTTGAATAATTCCAAGAATGTGGTGTTGAGTTGTGGAGCTAAAAGCTTCTTACACAGTAATTGGCATCGGTCACATAGCAACCGACATCGGTTAGGGGTTGACCAACATTGGTCATCATCGGTTAGAACCAACTGACATCAGTTAGGGGTCCATCGGCATCGGTCATCTTTAGATCGACACTATCTTTTGTGCATTTCTAGGTGTTTCCAGAATTTCTATTTTTAGGAGAATAGTTAGTTTACATGTAAAGCCTAAAATTAGTCTTGAGTCTATTTTTCTAATTATTGTTTGCTTTCAATTCTATTTAAGAGACCCATGGGGCAGTATTGTAATTGAAGAAGGGGGAACAATTCAGTAATTGAATTAGTTATAATTGATTGAGAGAGAGAGAACTCTTGAAGGAGAATTACTATACATATGAGAAGTGTGAGGAGAGAGATATTTCTTCATTGTATTTCCTTCTGGAAGAGTTTAATACAAATTGATTGTTTCTCGTATCTCCTATTATTTGTTGTTTCTGATTTCTAGTTACTTATTACTTCTAGTTTCAATTCTGTGTTTAGTTGCTTATACAAAAGTAATAAATTGTATTCTAAGATCCTGACAAGTGGTATCAGAGCTCTAAACACTAACAAGTGGTATCCGAGTGAGGTTAGTGTTTGTTGATTATAGAATTCACTCACATGGGTTTCTGATTGAGTGGGAGTAAAACAATGGCAGAAGAAAGTAAACTAAGAATGGAGAAATTCAATGGCAAGAATTATCAATTATGGAGGATGCAGATTGAAGATTATCTATATCAAAAAGATATATATTTACTGTTGGGTGGGGTTTTAAGGAAGCCCACATATATGCAAGATGAAGAATGGAATGTTCTTGATAGAAAGGCTCTTAGATCTATAAGGTTGAGCCTGGCATCTTCTATGTTTTCCAACTTATCATCGGCAAAGAAAACAGTAGAGTTAATGAATACTTTGGAAAATTTATATGAAAACCCCTTAGCTTCAAATAAGGTATATCTTATGAAGTAATTATTTAATTTTTAAATGCAGGAAGGTGGATTTGTATCTAGTCATCTTAATGATTTCCATACAATAGTAAATCAGTTAAATTCAGTCAAAATAGTTTTTGATGATGAAATTAAGGCTCTCTTAATCTTATGCTCTTTACCTGAAAGTTGGCATAGTTTGGTAATCATAGTTAGTAATACTGCATCTACTTCAAATATCTTGAAAGTTGATGATGTTGTTAGTGTAATCTTGAATGAATAAATTCATAGGAAAATCACAGGGGAAACATCAGGGAATGCTTTAAGTGTAGAAATCAGGGGAAGGCAAAGAGAGAAGGGCAAGCAAAGGAAATCAAGGTCAAAGATGGGAAGTAGATCCAAATCTAGAAATGGAAGAATAACCTGCTAGAATTTTGGAAAGAAAGGGCATGCAAAGAAAGATTGTTGGTCGAAGGATAACAAAGAAAATCAGCATGAAGGTAATAAAGAAGAAAACATTGTAGGTATTGTTGCACATGATGCTCTTATGTTTTCTTTGGATAATAAAGTAGAATCATGGGTTTTAGATTTTGGTGCCTATTTCCATGCAACCCCAAATAGAGAATTTTTCAATGATTATGTCCATGGAGATTTTGGAAAAGTTTATTTAGGGATGATGAGCCTTGTAAAATTGTTGGCAAAGGAAAAGTGTAGCTGAAATTGCAGAATGGAAACACATGGGTGTTGAAGGATGTCATGCATGTACCCATCTTGAAGAGGAATCTAATTTCTATAGGAAATTTGGGTGATGAGGGTTACACAGTAACTCTCATAGCTAAATCTTGGAAAGTTTCCAAAGGTGCACTTGTATTAGCAAAAGTTTAGAGAGTAGGTACACTTTATCTATCTACTTGTATTACTGATTATTCTCCTTCTATTTTATCTACTTCAGATGTAGATGTAAAACTGTTAAGCACACCTATGGCTGGACACTTCATGTTGAGCAAAGAATAGTGTCTTAAATCACATGATGAGGTTGAGTACATGAGTAGAATTCCATATGCTTCAGCAGTTGGGAGCTTGATGTATGCAATTATATGTACTAGACTTGATATTGCCCAAGCAGTGGGAGTTATTATCAAGTTTATAGCCAATCCAGGAAAGGAACACTAGAAATTAGTTCAGTGGATTCTCAGATATCTGAGAGGGACTAGCAGTAGGCATTTATGCAATGGAGGGTCAAACACTTCTCTACATGGGTATGTAGATTTGGATATGGTAGGTGACTTGGATGGTAGGAGAAGCACCATAGGATATGTGTTCACTATTGGTGGAATGATGGTTAACTAGATTTCAAAGTTGTAGAAGGTTTTTGCCTTGTCTACTATAGAGGTAGAATACATTTCAGTCACAGAGGCTAGCAAGGAAATGATTTGGATGACTTGGTTCATGGAAGAGTTGGGAAAGGAGAAAGAGAGTTGTATTTTGTATAGTGATAGTCAAAGTGCAATTCATTTGGCAAAGAATTCAGCCTTTCATTCAATAACCAAACATATACAACTTAAGTACCACTTCATTAGACAGGTATTGGAGGATGGACAGTTGAAGCTAGAAAATATATATACAGATGAGAACCCTACTGATATGTTAAAAAAGCTGATAACAAAGGAGAAGTTGAATATTCATTCAACTTTTATTGGTCTTTAAGATTAAACATGAAGAGGGAGAAACAAGCCAGAGATGTTTAGAGGATGTTGTTTTATAGGTACAGGTGCAGTTGTTTATCTCCAAGTGGGAGATTGTTGAGTTATAGAGCTAAAATCTTCTTACATAATAACTAACATCGGTCACATAGCAACCAACATCGGTTAAGGTTCAACCAACATCGGTCATCATCGGTCAGAACCAATTGACATCGATTAGGGGTTGGCCAACATTGGTCATCTTCAGACCGACACCATCTTCTATGCATTTCCAGGCGTTTCCAGAATTGTTATTTTTAAGAGAACAATTAGTTTGCATGTAAAGACTAAAATTAGTCTTGAGTCTATTTTTCTAATTATTGTTTGCTTTCAATTCTATTTAAGAGACCCATGGGGCAGTATTGTAATTGAAGAAGGGGGAACAATTTAGTAATTGAATTGGTTGTAATTGATTGAGAGAGAGAGAACTCTTGAAGGAGAATTACTGTACATTTGAGAGGTGTGAGGAGAGAGAGATTTATTCATTATATTTTCTTATAGAAGAGTCTAATACAAATTTATTGTTTCTCATATCTCCTATTCTTTGTTGTTTTTGATTTCTAGTTACTTATTACTTCTGGTTTTGATTCCATGTTTAGTTGCTTATACAAAAGTAATCAATTGTATTCTAAGATCCTGACATGTGGTGTCTTTAAAATTATAACCCTTGAACCCTTGCCTAGTATCCCATTTTAGGAATCTAAACATTTCAATTATTTTATAAATTATACTTGAGGTTATAATGGTCACCCCAAACTCATAGATAACATACCACCTAAACTCCTCTATTTTGATGATGATGAGCCAAATGAGATTAGCCTCAAGATTAAAAGTTTAGATCAATCCCCCATCTCATTGCCTAGATTCCACTATCCTTGAAGACTTTATACCATCAACCTCCTATAGATTATATACCTATGTTATTAACAAAGACTACACATTATATTCATCTTGTTACTTTTGGAAAAAAAATCATACCTACCTATACCATCGACCTGCACACCCTTGATTATGATGATGGTTATACTTTAGATGATCCATTTATAGGAGGACTTGTCTAGGCTAGAGATGCCAAGATTTTTTGATATCATACTTATTTATTTTAGTCTTTCCATTACTATTATTGTGGTATTTATTTCATAATTCCTAATTTTAGTATTCTTCCTATTTTTATAGGGTAGAGATAGAGCAATCACATAATATGCCAATAGTTTCAACACAGCTTCTTAGAAGCATACTAATGGATCATTCCATGACTAGTCCTTATTATTTTACTATATAACAATATCCTTATAGTTTTATTTCCCTATAGATGTTAGTTACCACTCTTAAGCCTTCTATGTATCCTATTTCACCCTCAGCTAAGTCTAGTCTAGTTCCTACTCCCACTCTACCTTTAGCTAAGCCTCATCCTATATCAGATTTTGATTTACATTCAGATGAGCCCATCCTAGTATCTACACCAGCCCACCTTTCCCTTGGTGATTGCCTTCTTCTTTTGTTTTAGATTAATCCCATGCCCACCCAATAAGTTGATCAACCTTACTATGATATTCAAAAAGTTATTGATAATTAGACTAGAAATTACCAGTTATATCAAC
This sequence comes from Torreya grandis, assembly GCA_037957365.1. Taxonomy (NCBI): domain Eukaryota; kingdom Viridiplantae; phylum Streptophyta; class Pinopsida; order Cupressales; family Taxaceae; genus Torreya; species Torreya grandis. Next base: position 255,908 of record JARHVA010008332.1, read on the forward strand.
CTTCCCCATCTTCCACTTCTACCTCTTATGTTAGTATACCTCCAAAGTCTAATAACAAGCATATATGTTACTTCCATGTCATAAATAATAATTATTCCATTCATTGTTGAAAGCTTTGGCAATATATTGACATATTTCATCCTACCCTTCCCCAACACAAATACAAAGCTATACCTCCTCCCAAGTTAATACCTAAGTACAACCCAAAATATGGGTAGGTATATTATCTTTGGCACTAGTGAGGTACCCATCATATCCATCATTTCCACATTCTATAGAAATATGTTCATGTTCACCTTATGATGATTTTTATGCCCACTATTCTTCCTTTCATAGGTCATCCACGTAAGAAGGATCCTCCTTCTTCCCCTGTGGTTCCTTCTTCACTTGTGAATTCTTCCCCACCTATGGTTCCTTTTACATTAGTAGTGACACCTTCTTGTCTCATGGATACCATCCCTATTCTAGAATTTATTCCCTTCCTTAGTATTCTATGCATGAGATCCCTCAAGAGCATGATCCTTTAGCTATGCCTACATTTGATATTGAGGATATTTAAAGAGAGGTCTTTTCTCAAATTTCCATGAGGATAGATGAGACTCTAGTTGTAATTAGGATACAATTTCATATATTTATTTCAGATATCATGGATAATATTTGTGGAAAAATTTATTACTAGTTATTAACAAAGCACAATGTTATTTTAGTTTATTCTTGATTATGATTTTGTATTGGACTTGTGATCCAATTTTATATATGTTATATCATTTGAATATGTGTCAAATCTAGTTTCACCTATCTATTCCACATGGATCTTTATATTATGCATTATGTGTTGTATATGGTTTCATTTTATTTTATATTTTATTATGGCTTCTTTTCATTCTTTCCATGATTACATGCTTATATTTATGATTTCGTTTCTTTAATGATTATTTGCTACGTTATCTCAAAAACTCAAATAATTATTATTTTTATTTGGTTATACAAACCTTGCTCCCCTTAGTAATACTTAATTACCATGTGATCAATTAGCAAACAATAAATCTCATTGTAATCCTATCTTACCAATCTCCTTTCATTCCTTTATCTCCTTTTGCATACTAAACATACATACAATTGAAACTTGAGATAACAAACTAGTTCATAGGTAAGCCTAAGTGTTTAATTAGTCATCTCTTTGGGCACTTAGCTATATTTAACCAAAGTCTAAAGCTCATTCATGTGTATAGCTTCTATCACTCATGTTGTTTATGTCAAGTCCTTATAGAGGAGGAATCATAAAATCCATAAAATTTAAAAGCCAAATCATTTAAACAAAAGGCAATAATAGAAAAATAAACATATAAATTTCAAAAGTCAAATCACACTAAAATATGTGATTCATATCACATCTCCTTTTTATAATCAATTATCAAACTCCACAATGAGACTTATGATAGAGTCAAATTCCATTGGGGTATGGTAATCTAGTAGATTAGGAAGGGAGAATAAAAAATATTTTAGTGATACCTAATTTCTCACACAAGTACCCAATCTTTGCAATAGATTAATAACTCTGTAACATGTCCTGAGAAAAAGAAAACATGTTGTGGGAAGGAATGTTCATTTTAATTTTGTTTCTCACATAAAAAACATGAGTTGATCATAGTATCTCACCTATTTTCCTATAAAACTTTGTGTTTATTGTATATGGGTATCCTTTGTATTTTTATAGTCACTAGATTCTTAGTGTATTTCCTATGTACCTATAATGCCTCATTTTTCCTAAGGTCTTCTCATAATATGCCTATGCCATGATTTTTAAATTACCTCTTTCATTTACAACATTTTTAATATTTCCCTTTGAGAAATATTGTTTTTTTAATTTATCATTTCCCCTAGGGTTTCCATTTTTGAGTTATAGTGTAGACCATGGACAAAACTAGGAGTTCCTCACAAATTACCACATCATCATCATTCCCACCATTGTTTTCTTCTCTTTGGTGTTCCCTTTGTGAGTTTTAGTGTAAGACCATGGATAGGACTAGGCCCTCCTCACAAAATATTCTAATACCCAAGTCATAATAAAATTACATGTGTCAAATTTGAAATAAGTAGTGTTTAATTATGAGTTACATGTCATTAATAGTATTCCCATATTGATTTAATATGTTTTACGTTTACTTCATTAATCTTTCACTTTTATCTTCTTATTTTCTATTGCATGTATGATTACAACCATCGTTATTAATTGTTTCATACTTCCCAGCTTGAATTAGTGTTGTTAATTGAATTTAATTTTACATTTTGCCATTATTTTATACTTCCCATTGTGATTTAATATGATTGATTGACTCAATTATTTTTTTAATATCATTGGTTTTTCATATGCCTTACATTTTATCAAAAAAAATTCATACTTCCCAACATGATATAGTGTGATTTTTATTTTATTTTAAATTTTCTTCAAATATATTTACATGGTTTAAAAACATTTTTTACCCTTTTTACCACCTTTGGTTTATTATATTTAGTCATCTATTGTCATTACACATTTATCATCATGATATAGTATGTAGTACATTTATTTTTTATTACTTATACTTTTTGAAATCATTTTTGCCTTTTTATTTTAAACCAAGCATATGTATCACATAATGCTAGAAAAGAAAACACTCATCGTACGTTTTACATAGCATATACAACAAAATTTAAATACATGTGATATAAAAAAATACATCCACATCCAAATCCATGTACAAATCATGAGATCAATATATATATATATATATATATATATATATATATATATATATATATATATATATATATATATATATATATATATATATATATATATATATATACATACATATATATATAGACACACACACACACACATATATATATATGTATATATACATATGTATATATATATATATAATATATATATATATCATGTGTTTTATACAATATAAAATACAATAGATCTATCTCTCAGGTTGGGCTCAATTATGTATATCATGCGGCCTAGCCACAATACCCATAGATGCCTATGAATATCTCTTCTAAATATTTCATTGTAAAGAGGTATTCTAGGATCTCAATCCAATAACCTATCTCTATAGATTGGCTATTTGGGCCTACACCTATTCTAGATGTATGACAGCCATCATGTGTGTTTTTATCTCCTATTATAGGGATAACTAGGCCTATTCCTCTCATGCTCCAACCCCTACCAAATGATTTAACACATCACCACATGCCTATAGATACCTCACAACATATCCCATTAGTATAAACCAATTTGCCTAGGATGGGGCAGATGGAACCATAGGATCATCTAATGTGGTGGGCTCATATGGTGCTAACACCCTATCCAAAATGTCATGGTGCATAACCATAACCAAGGATCTAAATTTAATCCATTTTGTCATATTATATATAAAACTTGATCCAAATAAACATCATATCACATATATATCTCAAATAATCTATCTATCATAACCATAATGTAACTAGTATCCTACATCAAAAACTTAAATCAAAATTAAAGAATTTATCACTAGTTCTGGTTTCATGAATCATATTCTCTCCATCTCATCACCTACTAAGTACCTACTCTATAAGCCACCTCTAAACCAATTCAAACCCAAGAGTCACCACTTGAGCATGATGTGATCCTCTCCACAAAGATGCATCTATGGACTAACTATGTCTTGGAGATTGTTAGGCCCCCCTTTACAATAACTAGGATCAACATCTCTTCACACTAATGGTACCTCTATTTCAAATTAAAATGTAATGGTCACTAATTCCTCTACTATGGTTCCTATTATTCTCCTACATCTGCATCAATCACCTCTCCCCTTGCTATCTTAGCTACCACCTTATTTTGTACTCAACTAGTCCATGGTCCAGCATGCTGAGACCTAATCAATAGTATCTCCATAGGTACCCCATTACCTCCCCTCCCTCTTATGTCTCTAGTATGTCATGCCCAATAAAATAGCACTAATAGAGGGGTTGATGAATGGGGGAGTCTCAATTATCTTGGTAATCATGCTAATAAATTCAGCTACACGCATGATACCTAGTGGCTCATGATATGTACATGTGTCAACCTTATTACTATAGTAGACCAACTAGGTGATATAATATCTATGTGCATATAAGAATGCTACATGATCTCCCCTCATGTGATTATATGTAATTATGGAACATGGGGTATGACCCATGCTACATTGTCTTTTCTTCATCTTAAGACCCAAGGTAAAGTATCATCAATCACATGGGGTAACATAGCTATTTAATATATGATGAACCTCTCATATATCCACATGCTTAGAAAAATAATTAGTCCCATGGTATTATCCCTTATAGACAACATCCCATACATATCATGCATGAGCTAGACCGAGATGATAGCCTTAAAACTGTATGGTGCTACCTGATCCAATATGGACTGCCATAAGGTTATTACATACATTAGTACCTTATTTTATAACTTGTGACACAATAATTATGTTTTCATAAGTCTTATCATTGCCTTTTATATGTCTAAAATGGATGAAATATAAAAATTAAATAATATCACCCTCAACCTAGGGTGAATCCTATCTAAATAGATAGCCTCTTGGGCTACTATTCATCTCTCATCCTTGTCCTCTGGTATATTAGTAATTACTCATGTCTTACCTATCAGTAGTTCAAGAATTACATGGACATCCTCTAGAGTTATACCCACCTCAATGGTGTCCTCATACACCTCCCATCAAAAAGTGTTGTCAACCATTCCCATGCTCATAAGAACATGAAAACAAGATCAACACTCAAAGGGATCTATTTCATCTCTATGATGTTTTCAAAAACCAAGGTGACCAGTCAAGCTTTATCTAAGTCTATCAAATGATCCAAAAAATATGGTAGCCATGATGCATCTACTAGGCACTCATATCTTTGGCATATCTTCAAAATATCAATCAATAAAGTATTTATAATATCTCCATGTCATAAACATTTAAAATGCATTCTTAAAAATTTAAAAAGTAAATACTTTATCAATTGGTTTGATTTAGTTTCTTATGTTTTCCAATTTTTTTACACAATCCACCCATTTGATAGTAAATCAACTTATTTGATACTAGATTGACCTTTTTTTAGCTCTAGCATACTACATCATCTCTTTGGTACATAGTCACCCCTCTTTTATAGACTACATCAGCCCTCTATGTTAATCATGAAATATACTGAGGGGGGTGAATTGGTATATTATATATCTTTTACTTAATCTGATTTATTTTCTTTAACCACTTAATCACACATTCAAGATATAAAATAAAACTAAAATAATAATTTGCACCACATAAGAAAAAGAGACACTAGATTTTTATGTGGAAACCCAAAGTGGGAAAAACCATAGAGAACAATCTCAAGTATATGAATGAACACTAACTCAAATTATAGAGTTTTCAAAAACCAACTTATAGGAGCACCAGCCCCTTTGTTGATCACCAACACAATTCTATTTGTGAGCACCAACTCATAGGTGCACTAACCCCTTGAAAATATTTGTGAGCACTAACCCAAAGGAGCACCAACCCCTCTTGTGTATAAAACATAACTATCTCTAAATGTTGCTTACTCAATAAATGATATAGCTCTACAATATATCTTACTTTTCTCTCTTTGAAAACAAATACAGACCATACTCAAGAATGAGTCAAACTTATGAGAAGGATAGCTCTCGTAGGTGGTCCATTTGGAGGGGGCCATTGTGGATCTCAAAACTTGATAACTATGGTACTCTTTTGATAATCATTCATGATTTATTGTATCAAGATTTTAAGATGCATGGGTCTCATTATGAAGATTGATGGGAAATGATTTCCAAGCATGGGAGTAGCCAACATCATCTTTGTGTGGTATTTTGAATTATGAGCCACCACATTTTCATTATGCATAAGTGGGAGCAAGGGTTTATAACCACTTCAAAGTTGAAGGTTAAAATTAGGAACTCTACAGGTTTGGGCTATAAATCCAAAATGGGAGGAGATCAAATTTGAATAGAACTAGTCTCCTACTATGAATTTAAAGATAATCCACTAGTTTGGCATTACTATAAAGAAGGGGGGATCAACCCATACCTAGAAAGGCTCAATGGGTTTGATGAAAACTTGTCCAAGCAATTTGTGAGGTCTTGGTTAAATAGCCATGTCACTATTGGCAAAATCAATTTTGAGATTTCTAAAAAGGTGATTTTTATGGCTATGACCATGCAGGGGATAAAGCTTTAAAGGAAAACAAAACTTATGGATCTTTCAAGCCATAAACTATTCCTAGGAGAAGGCGAAGAACTCATTCCTTACCAAGGAGGATTCGAGCATGCTAAACTACCTGAGCCATGGGATAGAGTGTGCTCCATTCTCATGAATTACTTTACACTCAAAGGATGATTTACCAGGTTCTATAATTACCATCTCCCCCTTTCAAATCACTTCAAGCGTGATGCTCTGATTAGTTTTCCTTTTTACCTACTCTCCTCTTTAGAACATTCTATCCTTAGGGTGAGAGAAAAAATGTGTAAAAAGCTAGATATGAACCCTATTCCCCTACACCAAGGCCTAATTTTCTATTTGTATAACTTTCATTGAGCCCTTGAGCTGTCAAAGACTATCAAAATTGATAGTGGAGATATTTCTTCCAATCCTTTGTTTGGTGATGCTATAAATGAGTCTTATTTTTCCCTTGTTCCTACCAAAACTAAAGAAGTATCTTTCTCTACCCCTGAAGAGACCCCTATTGACACCCCTAGCTCCTTTGTGAGCAAGAAGGGTAGGAAGAGGAAGGATGATGCAAAGGAAGAGAATATTATGGGGACCACTAAGAGGACCCACAAAAATCTTGGTAAGGCCATGGGGGGTCAAGGTGGTAAATTTTATAAGTCTTCTAAGGTTAATAAGGAGGCCCTCTCCTCTGAAGTTTGAAGGTCAGGGTGGATTGCTAGTAAATCCACTCCTAAGGCTAGACTTATTGATTATCTAGAGAGTGCTTCAGAGGAAGCCACCTAGGAGGAAGAGTCTAAGGAACTGGATGTCTAGGAAATTTTTGAGGACACTAAAGGGAAGTAGGAGACTAGGGAATTTGAGGTTACTGAGGAGGATGGTGCTAACATTATGGCAACTGCTAACAAAAGGGGGAAAATGTATGTCAAGGAAGCTATTGTAAAAATTGAGAATGAGATTGGTTTGAAATCTAAGATTAATGCCATGAAGGATCATATTAAGAAGCTAGAGTATAACTACACCAATGGGCTTCAAAATTCAATTCTCCTAAACATATCTATGCTAAAAGAAGTGGGTAACACAAGGCCTACTATCAATGTAGAGAATACTGAGAAACTAAATGATCTTCTCAAATCAATGGTTATGTAAGGAGAGACCTCTTTGACTCTTGTCTTTCCATTTTTTTCTTATTTTGTTTGCTATGTCTATTGGTAGTCTGCTAGTGTTGTCTCTTCTCAGAAGGCATATTTTGTTTGATTGCCTTCTTGTCTTTTTTGCTCTGTAAGGGTTCAGCCCTTGGTCTACCACCTTACTTTATAAAAAACAAATACAAACCATACAAACTCTTACATATTACAAATGGCTTCTCAATCCTTTATTTATAACTTTACAAATGACCTTTCAATCCTCATGGAAAATGGTTCCAAACTTTCATGACCCTTCGTATCCTTGCATTTAAAAAGTCATATGGTGACCCTTCATATGAAAATGCATCCTTTCCTCTTATATCTTTATCTTGGTGACTTTTCATATTCCTTAAAGTGTCCCTTCATTGAAAAATTTACCTTACCCTCTTTTGTTTTCACATGGTGACTCTTGGAATTCCTCAAGATGACTCTTGATGAGAAAATGCATCCCATTCCTCTTTTGTCTTTTACCTTGTGAATCTTTGACTTCTCTATGGGCCCTCTTTTGACTTATATGCAACCAGAAATATATTCATTAATATTAACATTAACCAAGATATGAATATTAAAAACACCATTAAATGCAATGGGGCCTTTATCACCAATAATGCTAGACCTTTGATATCAATAAAAATATCTCCAACAATCTCCCCCTTTGTCACTAATGGCAACCTCAAATTGAAATAGCCACATCCTAAAACCTAAACATACTACCATCTAAAAAATATGCAGTAACTCCCCCTTACTGTAGAAACCTGTACCTATTCCCTATACCTATTTTTTCACCTATAACTACACCTGTACGTATTCCTATATTTCTTCTTCTCCCCATTTTACATCAATGGCAAAGGGCCTACCTAGATCTAACACTTATCTCCCCCTCAATTGATTTTAAATCTTAATGGTAGGAAGTAAAATAAATTACTCCCAACTCTCCCATAAATAATCAAATGTGTGTTTTAATAGTGCTTTTGTGAAAATATCTATAATCTGATCTATAGTACTAATATATTCCATCTTAACCTATTTATCTACAACATGCTCTCTCAAGAAGTGATATATAATGGGAATATGTTTTGTTCTTGAATGCATCATTTGATTCTTTGAAATATTAATAAGACTTATATTATGAAAAAAAATAGAAATAGGTTAATTATATTTTACCTTGATATCTTCCAAAGTTTGCTTCATCTAAAGAACTTGAGTACAACACAATATCCCTACAATATATTCTGCTTCAACTGTAGAAAGTGATACTAAATTTTGATTTTTGCTTAGCCATGATAATAAGCTATCACCAAGGAAGAAAGCTCCTCCACTTGTACTTTTTTTCATCCAAGCAACCTACCCAATATGAATCTATATAAGCAACTAAAGTAAAATCTCTACCTTGGGATGTCACAATCCATAATATAATATCCCCTTGATATATATTAATATTCTTTTCACCAACTAAACATGACTATATTTTGGAGCTAATTGATATCTTAAAACCATACCTAATGCATGCATGATGTTCAGCCTCGATGCTATCAAATATAAAAGACTACTAATCATATATCTATACAAAGATTGATCTACAATAGGTGAATCTTCATCCTTGCTCACTTTATTTCCGATACACATTGGTGTGCCAACTAGTGCACAATCCTCAAAACCAAATTTCTTCAACATTTTCTTGGTATATTTACTTTGAGATATGAAAATTCCTTTATCTGACTGAAATATTTGTAATCCTAAGAAAAATGACAATTTTCCAAGCATAGACATCTCAAATTCTTTTTGCATATTATCAAAAAATCCTTATCATATTTTCAATGTTTCTTAAAAAAATGATGTCATTAACATATAACACAATAATAAATTAATGTTCACCTATTGTTTTGTTGTAGAGATTACTACCAACAAATCCTCTCTTGAAACCTTGATCTTGAAGGTACTTATCAAGTCTTTCATACCAAGCTTTAGGAGCTTGTTTCAATCCATATAGTGTTTTCTTCAATCTGCATACATGGATAATAATATTTGAGATAATAAATCCCTTAGGTTGCTTAATGTAGACCTCTTCTTATAGATTCCCATTTAGGAAGGTAGATTTGACATCCATCTGAAACACATTGCAATTTTTAAACACTGTATATGCAAGAAACATTCTAATAGCCTCTATCCTTTCCACTGGTGAAGAATTGTCTTTAAAATCTATTCCCTCAATCTGAGCATATCCTTTACATACTAATCTTGCTTTATTCCTAGTCACTTCTCCATTTACATTCAACTTATTTTTATAAACCCATTTTGTTCCTATCACATTATGATATTTTGGTCTAGGCACTAATTCTCAAGTATCATTCTTTTCTATCTAATTTAATTCTTCATCCATTACCTTAACCCAATGCTTATCATGTCTAGCTTCTGAAAAATTTCCAGGCTAAATTTTGGATAACAAAGAGAGATAACTTGCTCATATTCACTTACTATCATTCTTCTAGTGTGAATTCGTTCATTTATGTCTCTAATGATGTCACTTTCATTATGATTTCTCTAGACATATTTGGATGTGGTTTTTGTGTCCTTTTATTCCTTTTTCTCATCTTTATTTGACTCTTCAAAATCTTTCTCTTCAATGATTTCAAGAATGTCTACTAGATCACTGATTCTTTGTGTTCCATCTTCTTCTATCCTGACACTTACACTTTTAACAATTTGTTTAGTTCTTTTGTTATAACATTTATAAGCTTTAATTTTTCAAGAATAACCAAGAAATATACCTTCATCTACTCTGGTTTGAAACTTACCAAGTTTTTCATTAGTTCTCTTTATGAAGCATCTACTACCAAAAACTTTGAAATAATTAACTATTAATGGTTTTTCTTTCCATAGCTCATAAGGAGTCTTATCACTATTAACTCTCAATAATGGTCTATTCTAAATATGCACTATTATAGCAATTGCCTCTATCCAATATTTATCTAGTATCTTAGATTTATTTAGCATTGTTCTCACCATCTTCTAGACTATTCTACTTTTTTTTTCAACTACTCCATTTTGTTGTGGAGTTCTGGATACTAAATAATGTCTCTTTATTCCATGGTTTTCACAAAACTTAATAAAATAATATGACATGAATTCTCCTCCTCGATATAATCTTAGACACTTAATCTTCAAACTGAGTTCATTCTCAACTAATGCTTTGAATGCTTTGAAATGTCTGAAAGCTTTTGATTTTTTTTTAAAAACATTACCCAAGTCATATGTGAAAAATCATCAATAAGAAACATGAAATATTTCTCACCTTGAGTACTTTGAGTTATTATAGGTCCACACAAAATAGTGTGAACAAGCTCTAGCATCTGAGTGGTCAAGTACTCTTTTATTTTGAACCACCTTCTAGCCTACTTCCCATGCTGACAAGGTTCAAAAAGTATGTCAAATGGCTTTGTAATCTTTGGAAGATTTATAACTTCTTGATTCTTGATAATGTTGATAATATTGTCAAAATTTATGTGTCCCATTCTCCTATACCATATCCAACTTTCTTCAATCTGACTGACCTTTGATGTTTGATAGCATATATAAATTATTTCCTATTCTATGAGCATCTGTAATCAGCACATCTAAATATTCTCTCCTAATTTCATAACCTTCTACATAAAACTTTAGTGTGTTCCCCTAATCACACATTTGACTTAAACTCAAAATATTATGCTTAAGACTTTCTACATACAAAACATTTTCAATTTTGCGTCTACCATTATTCAAATTTAGTGTACCATTTCTAGCAATTTTGGTAGTAGTATTATCTCTAAATTTCACTATTCCACCATTGATATTCTTTAAGTTTATGAACTTTATTTTACCTCCTATCATGTGCCTTGAAAATCCACTGTTAATGAACTATGGCTTTTCTTCATTTCTTGCATGCAAAGCTATCTACAACAACATAGATTTTTTAGGTAGTTTCTTCTACCATGAGCTTATATGAACTTTTTTCTTGATGAATGGAGCCCTGAACCTCTAGTCCTTCTTGACTAACTCAAACATGCTTCTATAGTATTGGGCTATGTGTCTAAATTTATTTCACTTGTAACATATTATGGCCTCTTCATTAAAGCCTAATAGAGGAGCAAAAGAGTTGTGGCTTCTGCTTGACTCTGCATGACTTTCCTTCTCCTTATTTTTGAAATTATTAGACCTTTTTTGACATATTATTTTATTATGACCATATCCATGGGAATAAAAATAGTAACCATAAAAAAAGAACTTGTTTGTGTATCTCTGACCTGATTGCTTTTTCTAGCTCTATTCTTTCTAGCCTTCTTTGTTTGAGATATCCTATGTATTCTTAACTTCTACCCTTTTTATTTCCTCTTTTATAAGAGCTTCAACATAACTCTTTTCTTTTTCACTTTCTATGAAAGTAATGGCCTCCCCTTTCTCTTTTTCAAATCTAATACATCTCTTATCTAACATTGATCTTTGACTTTCAAATATCTTATTCAACATATTAGTGTTATTCTCAAATTTTGAATCATTGGTTATTCTAACATTGATTGCTTTATTTATTTTCTCAAGATTGAATTTTAATGAAGAAATTTCAATAACATACCTTTCACATTCTTTACTTACTTTTTATAACTATGCCATTAGATCTTCATTCTTCTTAGCTTCTTCAAAATGTGCTTTTAGATCTTCAATTTTTTCCTTTCACTCCTTTTCATTTTTCTCAAGTTGGAGATTTAATCTTAGATTCTTCTTCTCAATATCTTTTAAATCTTCTAAAGCAAAAATCAGTTCTCTTTCTAGATTCACTTTGGCTTCATTCTTTTCTTCTTTTTTATCATCTATACTTTAGAATCTCTTCTTCTTCTGAATCACTAACTCCACTATCTTTGGTTGAGCTAGGATCTTTAGAATACAAACTCTTATTCTTGAATCCCTTATTGAATTTTGTTTTTAAATTATTTTTGTATGTAGACTTTCTTTCTTCATTTTCACCATTACCCTTATCTAGGTGCTTAGCTACAAAATGTCCAATCTTTAAATAACTAAAACATTTAAATAGTAATTTTTCTTAATATTTACCTGTGCCCTTTTTTAGTGTACGAATGAATAGATCTCTATTATCATCTTCATCATCACTAGAACTATCACTTGATTCTTGAATCTTAGCCTTCTCTTTCTTTAATGTCTTGAAATAAACTTCTCTCTTTTAGGGTTTCTCTTATTTAATTCACATCTCATATGTTGTAAGAATACCATTTAGTTCATCCATCTTTAGGTTGGTTAAATGCTTCATCTCTTCAATTGCTGAAACTTTTGCATCATATATCGATGGTAGAGATCTCAAAACTTTTTGAACCATAATTGATTCTTATAACTTTTCTCCAAGACCTTGAATCTGGTTAACTGTTTGATCAACCCATAAAATATAACTTGATATATTTTTATCCTCTTCCATCTTCAAACTCTCAAACTATCTTCTAAAAGTTTGAAGCCTATCTTGTTAAACCTTTCCATCGCCTTTGTAAATATTCTCAAGTTCTACCCAAGTTTTATGAAAATTTTTACATTGCATAACTTTAACAAATTCTATTTCACATAAACCACATAAAATAACATTTAAAGCTTTAGCATTATTTTCACTTGCCTTTTTTTTTCTAGAGTAGTTACAAGTGTCTGTGGCTCTTCATATTCCTCCACCACTACTTGTCAAATGTCAAATCCAAGGGCCATGAAATAAGTCTTCATCTTTATTCTCCTAAAAGCATAATTTATCCCATCAAACAAAGGTGCCTTATTTGTATAAAAGGCTTCATGTGATCCAGCCATCATGTTTTCTTGATCTACTTGCTATAGAAATCTTCAAAAAGGAACTTATTCTGATACCAATTGTTAAGCAAAAAATATACTGAGAGGGGGAGTGAATCAATATATTATATATATTTTAATTAATTTTTTTATTTTCATTAATCACTTAATCACACATTCAATATATTTAATAAAATTGAAATAATAATATGTACCATGTGAGAGAGAGAGAGAGAGAGAGAGAGAGAGAGAGAGAGAGAGAGAGAGAGAGAGAGAGAGAGAGAGAGAGAGAGAGAGAGAGAGAGAGAGAGAGAGAGAGAGAGAGAGAGAGAGACCAAATTTTTATGTGGAAACCCAAAGTGAGAAAAAACATAGAGAACAATATCAAGTATATGAATGAGCATAAAATAAAATTACAAAGTTTGTATGCAAAAAATTGTAGGAACACCAACCCATTTTTTGAGAACCAACACAACAACTGTTTGTGAGCACCAACTCACAGGATCACCAACCCCTTGGAAATATTTGTGAGCACCAACCCACAAGAGCACCAGCCCCTCTTGTGTATAAAACACAAAAATATATCAATGTTGCTTACTAAACAAATGATATAACTCTACAATATCTCTTTTTTTCTCTCTTTGAAAACAAATACAGACCATGCACACTCTTGCATATTACAAATGGCTTCTCAAGCCTTTATTTATAGCTTTCCAAATGACCTTTAGCATTCATCCTTTGTGGCATTTAATCCTCATATAAAATGGTAAAAAACTTACATGACCCTTCATATCCTTGAATTTGAAAAGTCATATGGTGACCCTTCATAAGCAAATGCATCCTTTCCTCTTTTGTCTTTATCTTGTTGACTTTTCATATTCCTCAAAGTGTCCCTTCATGGAAAAAAGTGCCATGCCCTCTTTTGTTTTCACATGGTGAATCTTGGAATTCCTCAAGATGAATCTTCAGGAGAAAATGTGTCCCATTTCTCTTTTGTCTTTTACCCCATGAATCTTTCACTTCTCCAAGGGCCCTCTTTTGACTTATATGCAACCAAAAATATATTCATTAATATTAAATAAATATTAACACACATTAGCTAAGATATGAATATTAAAACCACCATTGAATGTAATGGGGACTTTATCACCAATAATGTTAGACCTCTGACATCAATGAAAATATTTCCAATACTCTGGTACATATAAATCCATCTATTCTTTTTAGATTACATCAGCCTACTGCTAGGTAATCTACCATCTTTAACAATATTATGTTAGAACCACTGCTACATAGTTGGCCCTTATTTTATGCTCATATTACAAACTAATGTAACCAATTCAAATATCTTCTTTATTTATATTGAATTTTTAACCATTTACCATGAACTCATTAGGCATTTATTGGTCTAAATTTTTCCTACCTAGTACCCCTTTCTACCCCTAGTCTACCTAAAAATTTCGTAGGGTCAGTTTTGGTGTCTAGATTTTCCTTGCCAATCAATTTTATATATCTAACTCAATTTGAAATAAGATTACTCAAAAAATTTAAAATTCATGATTACTTACCCATGATGCACTGACTATGGCCACTTTCCATGTTCCTTATCTCAGTTATCATCACCTCATCATGGTTACTCTCTAGTCTCAAACTGGGTCTCTCGGAGCTTTATTTTCTCAAAATAGTAAAAATAACAAATGAATAATTTTTCACTGTATTTATATTTACTATTTAAATTTATTTATATATCAAACACTTACCACTATATTCTATTTTTATATCATATCTTTCTTTCTACCATCTATATTTTGAACTATAAGATGTTCTAAAATCCTAGCATTGTAAATAATATTTTCTCATATTACATGTACTTTTTTCAAAATAATTGATTTTTTGATAATTTTTATAGGTTAACTTAATGTTTAATACTTTGGACACCCTCACATTTATTTCATTTCATTTCTTATCTTCAACACTAATTTATTGAAGATATTTTTTTACCTATACTACCAATTGCTATCAATCTAACCATCTCCTATACACTTCCCTAAGCCTTGCTTCCTCTCTTGCACACTCATCCAAGATTTCATTTCCTTAATTATCCCCTTCCTAAGCCTAAAACCCTTTTTTATGGCTTACATTAAACTTTTGACCCCATAGACCTTGTATTCAAATTGACAAAACATGTTAAGGGTCTAAATTCACTCTTGGCTGACCTAGAGTAAGACCTAACTTTTCTTTAGAAAATAATGATACATAGTCAATTGGATGACCTTATTAGCTAAAATTTTGGAAAGGTTTAGGGTTAGGTTAAAATATATATACACATATATTTCCATCATTAATAATAATAATAATATATTTTGCATCTCCTTATCCACCATTCTACTTGAGGAACATAACTGAGGTTTTCAATACTTTACTTGGAGATATTGATCTTAACTTATGGAGAAGTATTTTGGATGAATAGATAAGTTTTATATCCTAGAGATGAATTATACTTATTATCCTTACATACCATAACAACCTCTTACAAATCATCTTGGCTAAGGGAGAGATTGAGGATCAGCATGTTTATCTTCAAAGGTAAGTATTCCTAACTTTGTTCTTCCTTTATAAGAGTAGATAAATTAGCATTTTTAATTATCTCCTATGAATTAGGACATACTATACATTGACATAAGTATAGATCTTATATTCATATTTATTTTTTAATGTTTATTACCCTCAATTTGTGCTACAAGCTTTGGTGAACACTAGATTACATTTTACTTTACTTGTCATATAATTTTTAAATTGAAAACATAAGACCTATCTAGGTTTATTACATGGTATTTTTTTACTAGAGGCTTTATAACCCTCTTTAATGATGTTATTTTGGTAAGAAATCCCTTGGTTATGTCTATTTGATCCATCTTGATTTAGGTTTTAGATCGCCTCTTCCAAATATCCCCCTTTATAAGATATCAGTTTAGGATAATGATGATGTCCATCACCATATTTAAGAGAATCTTGATTAGGGCAAGATTAGGTCTATATATTTCCCTTATGGGAGTCTGATAGTCCTCTTAACCAAGAAGGATGGGTCTTGGTGAATTTACATAAATTATCATGCACTCAAAAAAATTGTAATAAAGAAACAATATTTACTACTACACATTGATGACCTTTAGGACCAACTTTGAGGTGCACAATACTTCACCAAAATTGACTTAAATTTAGGTTACCATCAATTTCTAGTTCATCCTAGTGACATCTAAAAAAAAACATTCAAAACTCAAAAAATATTGTATGAATGGCTGGTCATGCCTTTCAACTTCACTAATGCACCATCCACTTTCATACATTTGACAGATGATATACTCAAGCCATTCTTGAACTCCTTCATCATAATCTACTTATATGACATTCTCATTTTTATAATGACTTAGGAGGAGAACATAAAACACATCTCACACATCTTAGACACTTTATATTAACATAATTTATAATCTAACTTAGTGAAGTTCACGTTTGGAATGGTGTATATCTAATACCCGGTCTATATCATTGATTGCATCGACTTCAAAATATATCTAGATAAGATCAAAGGGATCTAAGATTGTTCTACTCTAAACAATCTCATAGATTTGTAGAGTTTTCTTAGATTTACTAACTTCTACTATGAGTTCATCATTGGTTTCTCACACATCTCTTGGGCTCTCAGCCAACTCACACAGGCCAAAACCATGTTTGATTGGACATGCACAATAATATGATTTTGAGGCACATAATCAATGCTTCTATGTATCACCTATTCTCATAATGCCCAAAATTGTGAAAAACTTCAAAATTCACACTGATGTGTCTAACTATGCACTTGATGTAGTGCTCATGCAACATGAACATCTAGCTACACACCATGTAGATATGTTTAGAAAAATGTTTCAAAGTTACTCCACCTATGAGAAGGAAATTTATGTTATTATGTAATAAATTAATAAATGGTAATAGTAAATTTTTAATAAGGAGATAGTTGTTCATTCATGCCATAAACCACTTCAATTACTATATTATAGAACACATTGTAAAATGCACACCACATGAAATGGATGAATTTATTATATCAGTTCCATCTCATGATCAAGCAGAAGAAAGGGAGGGACAACAAGGTTATAGATTTCCTTAGCCTACTATATGTTCACATTCTCATCATGGTGTTAGACATGCATGGCCAAAAATTTATAGAATAGGTATCCCTCTACTCAGTGGATTAAGACTTCATAGAAACTCACACCATCATCATGTAAGGTATATAAGTCTAGGTGTTCTACTTATTTGACCAGCTTCCCTAAGAGCTTAGACATCCCTATGTTCCCTTTAGTGTACCTCACCAATGACTCATTTAGGAGGCACACTACACTAAGACCTTGGGAAAATTTGGCATATTAAATATTTTAGTCACATTATAGTTTCACTTCTACTAGTTGCACATGCACATAGACATGGATCAGCACATCAAGTACTGCATTCTTTTTTACATCACCAAGCCCACAAATAGGAAGATGAGACTTTACATACCTGTAATGGTTCCATGTAAACAATGGGAATTTATCAACATGGATTTCATTCCTAGATTTATTATGACAACATGCCAAAATGATATTGTGTTTGTTGTAGTGTATTGATTTTATAAAATGGCCATCATGGTCACCTACATAAAATACATTGACATAGATGGCACTATGTAGGCATTCTTTAACCATGTTTGGGTTCATTTTGGGTTACCAACATCCATTATTTCTAGGTATGATCCACACTTTATGTGTTGAGTGTGGATCCGTTTGGGGCTATCACATGACCATGGGAGTATATTTTGGGGGCTTAAAGAGCTCCAAAAATATGGGAGCACATTTTTCCCCACTCCAACTTTTTTGGAACCTTGCTTTCATGTGAGTGTAATATTCCTTGTATTTTATTATTTTTGTCTTCCATATTTTGTGGAGTTAGTTGTTTATTACAAAAGAGAATGACTTCCTTGTTTCAAGGATTTGGTTGTCATCACATGTCATTTTAAAAGTTTCCCTTTAGAGGAGGATAGATGAGGATGGTGAGTTCCTCCTTAGGTGGGGTTGTGGATAAGATTGATTAGGTGGAAGAGAGGTGTTACCTAGTGGATAATTCTTATCTTGGATAAGCATTGCATAATTCTCCTTGTTTGGTGGATTTTCCCTCATTTGTTATATATAAAAGTGTGGTTTGACTATTTAGAGTGATGAAAACTTTTATAGGGTATGGATTTTGAGAGACAAAGTTAAAGTGCAGATGTTTTTACAAAGTGCAGGTGTTTATTTATAGGGTGTGGTATAGCAGCTTGTGATAAATTATTGTGCAGGTGTAACATAACATATGTGTAGAATTTTATATATGGTATATTCTATCCCTATGAGAGGTTATTTGTAATCTTGTTTTCATATTTTATTAAGGACTTTCTTGGTGGATGTAGCCTACATTGGGTGAACCACAATAGATTTGTGTTATGGTTTTATTGATATTTTTATTCTCTCCTTATTGATTTCATTTAGCTATGATTTGAATAATTATTTCCATGATGCATGTTAGTACATAATTAAATCTTATTTCACATTTAAAATCTGGTTATGTGATTTAATGTTGATTTAAATCTGGTTTATATTCTCTTAATTCATAACAATTGGTATCAAATCTTTGGTTGTGTTTTTTGTTGAAGTGGTAAATCATAGGAAGGGTTATTAACTTGAGTGGGAACTATTGGAGAAGAGATTAGATTCAAATTTGAGAAATTTTATGGTAATAATTTTGGATTGTGGAAAATACAAATGGAAGATTACTTGTATCAGAATGAGCTTCATTTCCCATTAGAGGGGAAAGGAGAATAGAATGTAAGTATGAGTGATGTAGATTGGTCATTGCTTGATAGGAAGGCATTGGGAACCATATGGTTATGCCTTGTATCTTATGTTTCATTAAACATTTTACATGATAAAACTATAAAGGATCTCATGGATAAACTTAGAAAGTTGTATGAGAAACCCTCTACTTCAAATGAAAATTTTCTTATGAAAATAATTTTTATTATGAAAGTGTCTGAGAAAGGTTCTATTGCTAATCATCTTAATGATTTTAATATGATTTTAAGTATGCTCACTTATATTGGAATTAAGTTTGATGATGAATTTATAGCTTTTCTAATTTTCTTTTCTTTTCTTGATAGTTGGGATAGCCTTGTTATGGCTGTGAGTAATGTAGTCCCTACCAAGGGAAGATTAAATTTTGAGGATGTTGTAGGTGTGATTCTTAGAAAGGAAAATCACTAGTGAATCATATTTAGGTAATGTTTTGTCTATTTAAACTAGAGGGAGGCAAAAGGACAAGAGCAAAGGCAACCATGAAAAGTTAAAGGGTAGATCTAAATTTAGATCTAGATCCAAGATGATAAGCTGGCATTGTGGGAAGAGTGGACACTCAAAGAAGGATTTTGGTCACTTTGGGATAATAATGCCAATAAGGAAGAAATTAATGAGGTAAATGTGACATCAGGTAAATCATATCAGGATGCCTTAATTCTTTCTATGGATAGTTTTTATGAGTCTTAGGTATTATATTCAAGGACTTCTTTTCATGCCACCCCACATAGGTATTATGTTACTGATTATGTTCAAGAGAATTTAGGACATGTTTATCTTGGTGATTATGAGCCATGTGAGATAGTAGGGAAATGATTTTTTTAAGTTAAAATGTAGAATAAGAACATGTGGCTACTTAAGGATGTTAGACATGTGCCTATATTGAGACAAAATTTGGTTTTAGTGGGGTAATTAAGAAGTAAATGTTGTTTGGTATTATTTACTATAGATTCTTGAAAATCTACCAGAGGTGTTCTTATGGTTCTAAGAGGTAAAAAATTTGGTTCTTTATATTTGACCAATAGTGTTGATTCTTGTGATTTAGTTGCTACAGATGGAAATGCAACTATGTGGCACTATAGGCTCAGTCATATGAGCCATAAGGACATATAAATCTTAAAAGATAAGTTTCCTAGATTAAAAAACATTGATTTAGACTTTTATGAGAATTATGTGTATGAGGAAAAAAGTAAGTTGATTTCCTAAAATTTGGACCCACAAATAAAGAGCACAAGTTAAAGTTGGTACATTCAAATGTATGGGGACTAGCTCAGGTATATTCTATTGGTGGTTCTAATTATTATGTAATTTTTATTGATGATGCAAATAGGAAAGTTTGGGTTTATTTTATTAAAAATAAACTTGATGTATTTAACACTTTTAAGAAGTGGAAAGCCTTGGTTAAGAATGAAACAGGTCTCAAGTTAAAATGTCTCAAATCAGAGAATGGAGGTGAGTATTATAGTAATGATTTCTTTGATTATTATTCTAAAAAAGGAATCTATAGGCAAAGGATGGTTCCAAGAACTCCATAGAAGAATGGGGTATCTAAAAGGATGAAAAAAGCAATAATGAAACTTGCTAGGAACATGAGATTACATGTAGGTTTGCCTTTACAATTTTGGGTAGAAGCAGTTAGAATGATAGTTTATTTGATTAATAGAGGACCTTCTATGCCTTTAGATGGCGGCATTCCTAAATAATCTTGGTCTGGTAAGAATGTTGATTATTCTTTTCTTAGAGTATTTATATATGAGGCTTTTTATCTCATTAAGAAAGAGGATAGGACCAAGTTATTGGTAAAATTAGATAAATTCACATTTGTTAGATATGGTGAGGATGACTTTTTTTTTCCATTTATGGAGCATTAAAGATAATAAAATATTTCACTCTAGAGATGTAGTTTTTAATGAAAAATTTATGTATAAGAATTAGTTGTAGGAATAGGAATAGGAATAGAAAGAGTAAATAGTATTGGATGACATTACGGATGGCAAAGTATCTAATGAATCAATTTAGCAACCTTCTACACAAATAACCCAAACTTATATGGTAAGAAGGTCTTCTAGGGTAAGAAGAGATCCTAAACATTTTTATCCTTCTTTGAATTTTTTTTTACTCAGTAATAATGGAGAACCATAGTGTTATGAGGAAGTAATATAGGTAAATGCCAAGATGAAGTGGGAACAAGCCATGGATGAGGAGCATAGATCTCTCATGAAGAACCAAACATGGGATTTGGTAAGGATACCCAAGTGCAAGAGTTCATTGCCAATCGAGTGGATCTTTAGAACAAAATAAGAGGTTGAAGGGAGAAAAAGGTATAAGTCTAAGATGGTGGTCAAGGGGTTTTCACAAAAATTAGGCATTGATTTTGATGATATTTTCTCTCTTATTGTAAAAATGACTTTTATTAGGATTGTTCTCAGTTTAGTTGAAGTTGAGTATTTACACTTATAACAATTAGATGTGAAAACTTATTTTATTTTTGGTGATTTATATGAAGATTTGTATATGAAGAAACCATAGGGATATGAGGTCAAAAGGAAGGAGAACTATGTGTGCAAACTAAAGAAGAGCTTGTATGGTCTGAAACAAGTTCCACAACAATGGTATAAGAAACTTGATTATTTTATGTTGAAATAAGAATATAAAATGTGTAATTATAACCATTACATGTATATCAAACATTTTTATGATGGTTAATTTATTATATTATACTTGTATGTGGATGACATGCTAGTTTCAGGAAAGAATATACAACATATTCATATACTCAAGAAACAACTTAGTGACTCCTTTTATATGAAGGATTTGGGTATATCAAAAATAATCCTTGGTATGAGGATTAATCATGATAGGAAGGAGATGACGATTATTTTATCACAATCAAAGTATGTTAATAAAGTATTGGAAATGTTAGCATGTTGGATGATAAATTTGTTGGTACTCCTTTGGCAAGCCACTTTAGATTATGAAAGGACTAGTATCCCAAGATAGAGTTTCAAAAGATAAATATGTCTAAGGTACCTTACTCATTAGTAGTTGAGAGATTTATGTATTCCATAGTTTTTACTAGGCTAGATATTGCCCAAGTAGTGGGAGTTATGAGAAGATATATTAGTGATCTAGGTTATGAGCATTGGCAAGTAGTGAAATGGATTCTTCAATATTTGAGAGGAACCATGGATTTTTCATTATGTTATGGTGGATAAAATACCCCTTTTCATAGTTATGTGGACTCAAATATGGTAGGGGATATTGATAGCAAGAGGAGTATGATAGGTTATGTATTTACTAATGGAGATACAATGGTTAGTTGGATTTCTAGGATACAAAAGGTAATGGCTTTATCAACCAAAGATGCAGAGTATGTTGCTACCATAGAGGCTAGTAAGGAGAAAATATGGTTACAAGAGTTTCTTCAAGAGTTGGAGTATGAGCAGGAAGTTGGGAGACTACATAGTGATAGTCAGGGTGTTATTCATTTGCAAAGAACTCTAATTTCCACTTGAGGAGGAAACACATTTAGTTATGTTATCACTTCATCATGACAGATTTGGAAGAGAACTTGGTGAAGATGGATAAAATTCATTCTAGCTATAATCCTATGGATATTATGACCAAGGTGGTCACATTAGACAAATTGAGACTATGTTTAGATTTGGTTGGTCTTAGTGGTCATGGAGTAGGGATAGATTCTATTTAGGAGAAATGGTCTCCAAGTGGAAGATTGTTGAGTGTAGATCCCTTTAGGGTTATCACATGACCATGGGGGTATATTTTTGGGGCTTAGATAACTCCAAAAATGTGGGGAAAACATTTTTCCCCACTCCACCTTTTATAGAACCTTGCTTCCATGTGAGTGGAATATTCCTTGTATTTTCTAATTTGTATGTCTTCCATATTTTGTGGAGTTAGTTGTTTATTGGAAAAGGGAATGACTTCCTTGTTTCAAGGATTTAGTTGTTATCACATGTCATTGTAAAATATTCCATTTAGAGGAGAGATGAGGATTGTAAGTTTCTCCTTAGGTTGGCTTGTGGGTAAGCGTGATTTGGTATAGGAGAGGTGTTACCTAGTTCATAATGCTTATCTTGGATAAATATCATGTAATTATCCTTGTTTGGTGGATTTTTCCTCATTATATATATATATATATATATATATATATATATAGGTGTGGTGTGACTTTTCAAAGTAATGTGAATTTTTTAGGATGTGTATTTTTAGAGACAATGTCAAAGTGAAGATGTTTTTTAAAAGTGTAGGTGTTTATTTATAGGGTGTGGTATAGTAGCTTGTGATAAAATATTGTGTAAGTGCAAGTGCAGGTGTAGGTGTAACATAGCATATGTGCAACATTTTCTATAGAAGATATTATATCTCTATGAGAAGTTCTTTTTAATCTTGTTTATAAAATTTATTGACTTTCTTGGTGGATATAGACCACATTGGGTGAACCATAGTAGATATGTGTTGTGGTTTTATTATTTTTTTATTCTCTCCTTGTTTCTTTCATTTAACTGTGATTTGAAGAACTGTTTCATGATTCATGTTAGTGCATAATTAAATCTGATTTCACATTTAAAATCTGGTTATGTGATTTAATGGTGATTTAAATCTAGTTTATATTCTTTTAATTCCTAACATTTTGAGTCATTTTTAGCAAGCATTATGGGAATTGATGGGTATGCATGAGGATCAATTGATAGATTTTCATCCTCAAATAGATGGGGATATCGAAGTGGTTAATTGTACACTTGTTCTTCTTCTATGAATGTATAATTGTGTACATGTTTGCACCTAGGATTATAATCTCTTATACATTCAACATGCCTACAATAAGGTCCTACATAGCTCTACTCTCCATAGTCAATTCTAGACATATCCTAGATTTCAACCTTCATCACTTATATACATCTCTTATCATGACCCATCAAGCATTAAGTTATGCACACAAGAATAGGAAGCCAAAAAAAGTTGAGAAGTTTTTGTGCCACATCTAGTTTATTCACCAATAAGCTCAATAGATTCCCTCTCTCAATCAAGTTAAGTACAAGGAGTGCCATGATACACATCACATGCCTCATGCATTTTTAGTTGGAAATAAAGTCTAGTTACAACTTCAGAAGGATTGTTTCAAAGGTCCATATTAGAAGGTCAAGCCTGTACACTATGGTCCTTACAAGATTTTACACATAGCTAGTGAGAAAACCTTTTTTATCTACCTTAGTACTTGGAAATACACCGAATATTCAAAATAGAACTTCTCAAGCCTTACACTTTGATAGTTCTTGAGCCAATAGTGACACAACCTACTTTTGATTTGGATCTTGAACACTTATATCCTATAGATAAGGACTAGACTATCAAAATGGTAGACACATGCACCCATCATACCAC
The DNA here is from genome assembly GCA_037957365.1 of Torreya grandis. Taxonomy (NCBI): domain Eukaryota; kingdom Viridiplantae; phylum Streptophyta; class Pinopsida; order Cupressales; family Taxaceae; genus Torreya; species Torreya grandis. The sequence goes on from JARHVA010008332.1 coordinate 280,499, forward strand.
ACATCAAGTTTTTAGAATGGAAAAGGTTGGGAAATATGTTGATCAGGTCAATTGGTACACCTCACAATATAATTAGGCATAATTCTCATACTTACACCTGACACAATGGAGACCATTAATCTTTAAAAAGGGTGAATGATCTATGTGTAGTTCCCACGTAGTTAAGCTTACTGATTATTTAATATACTATACAGGGCACACACCTCTCACCTAATATTTTTCACTTATTACTCAAATTTTACTCAAAGTCATATGCACAAGTCTTGTTCCATTTCATAGACTTTTATGTACTACACCTGTGCACTCCACACTACACACTCATTATTAGGTACTTCATAACCCATAGTTTCATATGTTGTATAAGTCATATGCTTGATCACTGACTTCTATTCCCCTTAGACTTACATTACAATGCACCTCATAGTTTTGTGTTTTAGCTCATAGCCTTATATGCTTGGCAATTTTGTGTCATAGGTCATAGACCTAATCATCTAATTGGCTCACACACTTCATAAGTTTCATGTCAACTCATTAAATTTTATACATTTTAGTTTGTAGACCCACACATCTCATATCCTCACATTATATATCATAATTTTGCACACCTTTCCAACTTATTAGATCCCATAGCCTCTCCATGTGTCAACTCACCTTGGATATATGATCCAAGGGTTTCACCAACCATCATCCAACCTGGAAGATGAACCAATGCAACCATCTTGTTGGTAACTAATAACAATTTTAACCACTCTTGTATTCTATTTATATAATAATTTAACATACATAATTGACTGAAGATCAATGCTTCACACATTTATCACATATATAGCATGCTCTATGTATCTACTCTATAAAATATGCATTGTAGCACATTATACTATTTTTCCCCTATCTTTTTTTAATCAATATAAGTTGCATTTCATACAAATAATAATTATTATATTGAATGTATTTAGTTATATCTTTAAAAACTATCTTTGCCCATTTAGTTTGCATAGCCAAAACTTAGTTTTACCTCACATGCTTGGTCCTAGGCTCCATGGTACTTATTAATGGATAAATATGATAACATGTTATAATTATTATGCCATCCATAAAGGTATGAATCTCAAAATATGAAAACCAATTTATCCACCCAATACCAACAAGATAACATGTTGGATATTTATTTCTCCACAAGTAAAATAAATAAACAAATATAGGAGAGCATGACATGTGGAAGGCTAGCATGCCAAAAATTTATTAATTAAAAAATAATTTGATTATTTCATACAAATTTCCATACTAGCTAATGAAGTATCCCATCATTCTAGCCAAGCAGTCTCCAAAATTTTAATAGAGTGGCCTATGAATTGTATCATCCTACAAAAACATCACATGATGGAAGACTAAATTAACCTCCTTTATTTGATTTTTGAATTGAACATATCATTGATAGTCTTATTGTTATGTTTCTACATTTAGAATTTAATGGGAAACCATAGGTTGATTAAAGAGACTAAATTTGGTGATAAAACTAAGTTAAGAGGATATTTGCACAAAATAAACAATTTCTCTATAATTCATAGATTTCCCATTTGACAAACTTATAATATTCACTAGTTACATTGTATTTATCCATAACATTACCTTATTTTTTTCTCTTCCATGTAGGGAGTAATTTAAGTTTAATATCATCATATGGGAGTCAACATCCTACTTCAAACTCTTTAAAATCCTCACTCTCCACTATATGGGACCACCTCTCAAGATAATTTGACAAGACTATTGCATTGTTCCATATTCATCAAAATTTAAATGGATACTCCAAATGAACTTAGTGGGTGATAAAAATTCATATAAAATTATAAATGGTCATGAAATTTTAAAAAACATCCAACTAATGTTTAACATTTATGACTAAACTATATTGAAACATATATATGTGAAACTTTTCATATCATCTCCTTATCTTTTATGAGCCTATTGTGTTGGATTATTTATCCAAATGATTTTTTAATTTATATTTTAGTTTATACAGGTTAATTATTCCTATTAGTTAGTTTTATTCAACCAACTCATCTAATCTTTCTAAAAATATTACATTGGTACAAAAATAAAATATGTTCTATATTGAATAAAATTCTCCAATTTATTCCTCCCACCTAGTGCCAATAACAGTATTAAATCCATGTAGAAAGTTAAAGCAGGATCGAAAGACCTAGTTTCCATAAGAAATTTCTCAATTTTGTAATGCTTCAAGACAATTCTTTGATGAATTATATGGCCCTTCCATTAGTAGAAACCTTTTCCAAGAAAAGTGTCATAGAAAAAAAATCTTGCATCTAGCTGTATAACTAAGTGGTGGAAAGTAAACTTCGTTAGGAGTAAAGACATACATCATGGGTTCAAAACTATTCAAAATTCAAAAACAAGAAAAGAGGAGACCATTAATTTCAAAATCCAATGTCCTAAGCCATAACATATACTATTTTTGATTTGTCCTAAGACCAAAACTAGTGGATTATCTTCATCAATCAATGTTTTCAAGCAATACCCCATCAAAGAGTCTAAAATATTATACATCCCATAATAAATGCTTGAAATAATCAACACATTTTTTTCTAGGCTTGGTATGGTGGCTACATTACCATGATAAACCATAAAAATGGCACAATAATCTTATCAATTAAGTTTTCTTAGTTTCCTTTGCTTTGCATTGATGTGTGGGATCCTCCACTCAACAAGTAATTTCCATTCCACATGCATGTAAATTTAGGTTTATAAATTTTTACATGTAATGATCAAATATTTTTAAATATATATCATCAAAGTAAAAATATATAAAGAATATTTTTCTAACATATTTTCAATTTGGGTAAAGGCAAGTTGAATAGAAGTGGTTAAAAGTGAGTTGTATAGGAATTGAATTATTTTTTACATTCAAATAGAAGGGTAGTGACTTTGAGAAAAATGATGAAATTTACGATGTGATTGATGAGAAAGAGGAATGATTAAAGGAGAAGTCTGAATTAGACAAAAGAAAGGAAAGATTGCATATTAGGTAAAATGGCTCAAGAATCCATTGATATCCATACACTTTTCTGAGTTTGATATTATTCACCCAACAAATTTAAAACCTATTTAGGAATATATATTTTGGTCAAATTATATTTTGACTTTTTTGTAAAATGAGATTTAAGGTGTGATTAATGTTTTTTGAAAAATCTTTGTTTCTTTATAATTAAAATATATCCGGTGGGTTAAGGCCACCTCGATAGATTTCTTTTTTTTAATAGAACCATGATAAAAAAAATTGAGCTTAATCTTTGAAAATGGATGCTTAACACCAAAAAACTACAAGGAATGGTTAATGAATATGGAAAACACTCTTATTTTTAATGATTTTTGGGAAATAATAGAAAAAGAAACCACACTAGCAACTAAAGCTATAAAATTACTTGAGTTTCAAAAGCATGATAAGCATGCCCTTGCTTTGTTCAAATCATTATGTTCAACTCAAGTAATTATCTAGATTGAATCCATTAAAGGAAATGCTTAGAAATCTTGAAAAGAATTAGAAGATATATATGACAAATAACTTGCCTATAATATTTATTTCTTAATAAATTTGCTTAATAACAAGCTTAGTATTTGCAAAGATGTATCTAAATATATCTCTTGCATGAAAACATTGAAAAAATAATATTACATAACTAGTGGAAAGAGAGATGATTAAATGATGATTTCCATCACATTGAATGGACTTTTTCTACTTACACCAATTTTATTGAAATTCTATAACTTAGTGATAAGCTTAAAGGTTCCAATTTTGACTCTATTTGTGAGTTATTAACTCAACATCAGTGATAGTTTCCAAAGAAGAAGTGTATGAATACTAAAGAGGATCATAAAACAAAGAATAGGTCCCATCATAGAGATGATCACCATGTAGAGAGATAGTTTCAGAATCATTAGTTAAATCACTTTTCAAGACAATCTCTGAGTCATTTTTTGAGACACTTTTCACACCATTATAGAAGGTCTCCATAACATTCTCATCTATACTCTTGAATATATTAAAAACACAAACATCACCATAGGTATTCTTCTTACTTGTGTGGTTCTTCTAATGATCTAACTTCTTCTAGATCTCATCATCACAAGAAAGAGCCTAGAAGTTTCAGATGTGGTGGCATTGTGCATCTTGTAGATGTATGTTACTCTTGATAACCTTACTCTCCACATAAAAATAAAGTTGGGGAAAATTATGTGGATGATTTTAATAGTAGATATTCTAGTTACTCTAGATGTTCTAGTTATTTTGACATTTCCTATGATTAGAAAACATCTTATATGGCTGAGGTCTATGGTTTTGATGGACTTGATAGCTTATTCTAAGTGATCAACAATTCACTCATCTTGTGAAAGATATTAGGCTCAAGACTATGATCTATTATAGTAGTTAATTGTTGGCTTGTGTTCTTTATTTTTTTTTCATTTTTGACTTTCTATACTTGATATTCATGACATGGAGAAAATAGGATAATTTTATTTTGTTTCTATCATTACATATCTTCTCATCTCTCACCTGATAGGGGTAGAAGATATAACATTATTTGGTCTTTAATTTGTAATTGATGATAGTATGAGTTGATAGGGGTTGTTAACACCTTTAATGTTGAACAAAGGTTGTCAACATTTCTTGGACATTACATATTCTCATTGATGTCAAGGTTGATTTCATTCATGTCAAGGTGCATCTGGTGAATATGAATGGTGAGTTGTATTTAAGGTATGATATTGTGTGCTTGATGTGACAAGGAATCCATGTGATAAGAGAGAATTTTAAGGCAAGAGAGAATTTGAAGGAAACTTAATTTCTCTTCTATTTATTGATGTCAAGGTTGATTTCAAGGCTTAAATATACTTGAGGAAATGAGGTAATGTTGAATAAAAAGAGATTGTTGTAGTGGTGTAACAGTGTTTTATGAAGTGTGTTCTCTTTTTATATAATTGAGGTAAGCATGTTTGATTACTAGTTCTTGAAGTATAAGGTGTCTTGAGAAGCCTAGTCTAGATGTTATGAGAAGGTATGCATAGCAAAGTTTGGTAAATTAAGTAACCACAAGATTGTGATAGTTTGTATGATATTATGTGATCATATAAGTAAAGTATACATACTTTTAGAAGTGTTTCAAGGTTAATTTTCAAGTTTCAAGTTCTTTATAAACCTAGACATGACACTAGTCATGGCATGAAAAGACCTTGTAAGAAGGTATGAGCATGGTGGATTGATGAGATGAATGCACATAGGCATGATAAGTTGTGTGAGGTTTTATGATCATATGAGTAAGGTGTAGAAGTATCCATGAGATTCTTAGGGTGATCCTACATGGGTAATACCTTCAAATCAAGTTTTTACCTAAACCACTCCTAGATTGTGCTTTGCCTAATGAGGCATGAAGATAATTTTTCTAGATAAGTTTGCATATGTAAGCATGAAAATAGGTATGCTATGTTATTTTAATCATGTTCACAAAGTTCATGGTTTTCAATAAAAGGCATTAAAAGTGGTTTTGAGGTCTCTTGAATATAGAAACTGAAGGCATGCAAACCCAAGAAGGACTTTCAGGTGTTTTTTGGCATGTGTAACCTATGCATGGAAACTTGACCTATTAAGTAGAGATGGGTAAGGGTCATATATAATAACTATAGGCATTGGATTTTGATTTAAGAGGCAATCCTTTATAAATAATCATTAACACTAAAACCTATATTAAACCTCTCTAAAACCCTAACAAGGACCTAATGTGAAAGATCTTGTTTAAAACAGCCTATAATGGTATAAAAATAATACAAAAAATATTTTATAATTTATTAAACTCTTCCAATACCTCGATGTGGTGATGGTTAATCAAACAAGAGAAAATGAATAGATACAGGCTTGTTTTTTAATATTTAATATAACAGTCAAAAGTTACATTGGTCAAGAAAATAAAATAGATGGAATAAGGATACTAATAATCATGTTTCATGTCATTGAAGGTTTTTAGATAGGTTATATCTATCAAGTTTGCTAACCTAGTCATTGAAATTAGCCAATCACTAACAAACTTAATGGTGAAAATAGTAAGAAACCTAGGCAATAATGAGAAGATGAATATGAATGTGTTATCATGATAGAGTGTTGAAACACAGTACATAGAGATGTTGTTTGGGACTATTATGTCCTATTCATATTTGGTATATTTTTTGGAGATCAGTGAATATAGTGAAAAAGTTGCTCATAATTTGACCTTTCTAGTTTAGATGAGACAATGAGATATAAGGTCAAGAGATTGGTTTGCAAGACCAATATTTGACATTTAAATATATTATATTTTTATATAATAATGGTATAATTATATCATAGGATAATATACATTTATCATAAGTAATTTAATATCTCTACATAGGTTTTGGAGGTCTGAGTTATCATGACTCTGCTTTAAGATAAACTAGCAATTTTGGGTAAACAAGTTATAGTGATGAGTTTGAGGCTCTATGCCCTAAGTTGAGGTATATAATATATATGGTTTTATTTTTTTAATTTTTATTATTTTTTAATTATTTTAATTTAGTTAAAGTGGTTGAAATATTGAAGCCAAAATGGCTTGTCTAGTTCTAGTTTGACTGTGTGTAGTGAGGTAAGAAGAATGATCTGCAAGACTAATATTTGGCATTGAACCTTGTGATTTTTATATTTTTGAGTTGTATATAGATGTAAAAATATATTTTTAAAGTATCAGTGTTCATTGGAAGTGCTATTTTAGGTGTTGAAGATCAAGTTGTTCATGACTAGATTTTGGAGTGTTCTAAGAGTTATGAGTGGGCTATTTATAGAGAAGTGTTTTGATCCTTTTGCCTTGAGTTGTGAAGTATAAATAACATGGTTATGCTTTTTATGTCATGGATTTTATTTTAATATTATTTTTTCATGGTTTTGTGAGTAAATTGTGTACATGTTTTAGTTTTATTTGGTAGACTTTATACATATTCACAGGCCTAATTATAAACAGTTCTAATGGTGTGCTTCAATTGGTGGTTGGAGATAAAAAGTGTCATGGACCTAAGATGATATTATTATGTGTACATTTGATTAAAATATTAATTTTTCCTTATATTTATGTATTTTTTAAGTATCTTATGGAGATCAAAGGTTAACGTGTGCTAATGAAGACCTAATTGAATTAGGTCTCCTTTAGGCCTAAAAGAGGTTTTGGTATTTTATGTTGTGTATGACCTATTGTAATGATTTATATAAGGTATTATCAAGGTGATAAAATAATTCAAGTGGGTAAGTTGGTGCTAAGTCATATAGGGGGTTGGTGCTTTCTTTCAATTTAGTGTTTGCTAAATCCTAGCTAGGTTGGTGCTCTATGTGGAGTTGGTGCTTCACTAAATTATGATATTTTAAATTATATAAATATTTTCCATTTGAAAGGATTAGTGGGTTTTATTACCCTTAATTTTTAATCACATATATGATTTGTTTTATTGTTTAATCTTGTTTCATGTGTGTATAGTTGATTGATTATGCATTGCTTGTTTTATGTTGATGTGATGATTCATGTATAAGGAGGAATTGAAAGAATTTTTTTTAGACATTGATTTACCCCCTCCCCTCTCAATGAGTTTTCTTAATTTTTTTTTATCAGAGTATGTTCTTTAAAGTATGCCTAGTAGCCTAATGGAGATTCTAGAAGGATGGCTAGTTATCAAGCTTACGGTAGTTTCTCTACTAGTAAGGCTCTATTCTGCAATTGGAATAATTATGTTTTTTGGAGAATTAGAATGAGTAAATATCTAATGTAAATAGGATATGACATATGTTAGCTAATTTTGGATGGATACACTCCACCTCCTACACCACCAATTGATGCAACAGGTAAGAAGAAAAGTAAGATCAATTCTAAGATAATGAATGCCATTGTATGTGGCCTATCAGAGGCAGAGTTTGTGAAGGTGATGCATTATGATTCAGTCAAGGTGATATGGGAAAAATTGAAGATTATTTATTAATGACACACTAAGGTGAATATGGATAAGTTACAAACCCAACAAATGTAGTTTGAAATTTTGAATATGAATGAACATAAAACCATTACATCTTACCTATTAAAGGTTGACGAAGTTATCAATGTCATTAGAGGATTTAGAGAAGTGAAAGAGTCCATAATTTTTCAAAATGTATTGAGATAACTAACTCCTAAGTTTCATTCTAAGGTATTTGAAGTAGAAGAGATGAAATATTTAGACAAGATAGAGATGGATGGGCTTCATGGTATCTTGACTACCTATAATATTAGAAAAAATGAAGGAAGACCTCCCAATAATGAAGCAACATTAAAAGATGAGAAGAAGTCAAAAGCAAAGAAGGTCAAAGACGAGGTATGTTCAGATGCTAATGATGATTAACTAATAGCCATGCTTGATAGGAAATTGAGGTTTACATATGGTAATCACAAGGGTAATTTGCCTTTTAAATGTTTCAATTATGGTGAGATTGGTCATTTTGCATCAAAGTGTCCTAAAAAGGATAAGACTGAGCATGATGAACATCATGGTGATGATCATCATGTCTATAAGCCTGATAAAAGTAAGAAATATTTTAGGAAGTATGCAGGTAGGAAAGGGTCATTAATAATGAACAAGAGAAGTTTTTATACCAAAGAAGATAATAACTCATCTGATAGTGATGATGTAAATAATGAACATGAACATGATAATAATGAAACCTTATTCATGGATATAGAAATAGACAATGAGGGTTGATCAAAAGGGAAAGCCTTATAGATGAAGAATTATTTGAATAAGAAGATAAGGTGAACCTTAAGGTATAATTAGGGAGTTATCTAGAGGAGTTGAAGGAAGAATCACAAACTAAGATCATTAGTTAAGGAATATGAAGATCAGATTGGTTTTTTTTACTAGAGATTGAGTAACACATCCAAGGAGTATGATGAGATCATCAATTAGATTAGAGCACAAATGGAGATAGTCATTTCTAGTTTAAAATCTAAAGAGGAAGAATTCACCAGGTGTAGAATTAAAATGGAAACCTTAAAAGTTGAGTTGGATCAGGCATATAGTAAGTTGAAGACCTTTATAGTTTGAAAAGAGTACTAGTTTTCTAGATAACATCTTGAGTAGTTTGAAGTTTGTGAGTGATAAGACAAGTATTGGTTTCAAATAAGACCAAAAGGAGGTAGCTCAAGACAAGTATAAGGCTAATGGAAACAAGAAAGGTTAACATGAAAATACCAATAAAACAAATTCATGATATGAGATATCATAATTCATTCAATGGTTACTATTTTTTATGTAATCAATTTGGTGATAGATCAAGAGAGTGTAGAAGATCCTTAAAAAATTAATATGCATATGATTATTAAAGAAATCATCAGTCAAGACTAATGAATGAGATTTTTTTCTATGTTTTTCATTATGTGGGACACACTTAAATATTATGATCTAATAGAGTTAAAAGGTCATCAAGTCAAAACAAAAGGTTTGAAGCCCCTAGAGTGCAAGAGAGAAGGTAGTTGAATGTGTGGAAACTAAAGATAGTAAAGGTGATTAGTCTACAAGTCCAAGTGGATGGTGTGCTATGGTAGATCATACTTTATATGATAAATAAATTTATAAATGATCACTATCAACTCAAATTTTTGACCACATAGAAGACGAAGAAGTTAAGTCAAATAGACTAATCAAGCTAAAAAGGATCTTGAAGGATATTGAGTCTTGTGAGAGCATAAATATCTAGTAATCTCCTAAGTTTGTGTTATTTTAGTACCTTATGGATAGGGGTGACTCCATTATGATTCATGGAGACACTCTTAAGTTAGTAGAATCATGGTGGATGCTTGGTTTGAGGGGGATTTATATAGGTTGTTCATAGGCTCTAATTGTAGTTGTTGATAAGGATAGAAAAGTTTTTTAGTGTAGCTGCCAAAGAGGGAGAATGAGTGGTTCCAAAAGTTATAATATGTATGAACCTTTGTAATTAATGTTGAAGGGGGATAAATTTCAAGAAGTAAGATTGACCAGTTTGGTGGAGATGAGAGTGATCAAATTGAAGAATGTTTTGCCATTAATGATAAAGGGGGAGTTTGTTGAGAAGTGTTGTCATTGATATCAAGGTGAATCTGGTGAAGATTAATGGTGAGTGGTGTTTTAGGTATGATCTTGTGTGATTTATGTGACAAGGAATCCATGTGACAAGAGATAATTTGAGGCCAAGAAAGAATTTGAAGGCCACCTAATGTCTCTTGTGTTGGTTGAGGTTGATTTCAAGGCTCAGATATGCTTGAGGGAATGAAAGAATGTTTAATAGAAAGATATTGTTGTATTTGTTTAGTTTTTTTTTTAAGTGTGTTATTTTGTGATATCATTGAGGTAAACATGTTTAAGTACTAGTTATTGAAGTACAAGGTGTCTTAAGAAGCCTAGTCTAAACCCTGTGAGAAGATGTGCATAGTGAAGTTTGGTGAAGTAAGTAATAACAATATTTTGAGATGTTTTTGGAATTATGTGATCATATAAGTAATGTATAGATACTTTTAGAAGTTTTTTAACATCATTTGTCATGTTTTAAGTTCTTGAGAAGCCTAGACATGGCACTAATCATGGCATGAAAAGATTTTATAAGAAGGTATGAGCATGGTGGATTTATGAGATGAATGCATAAAGGAATTAGAGGTTTTATGAGGTTTATTGAGAATTTTAGTAGGGTTTATAAGCATCCATTAGAGTATCAGGGTGTGCCTACAAGGGTAGGACCTTTAGATCAAGTCTCCACCTAGACCACTCCTAGATCTTGCTTGGCCTAATGATGCATGAAGATCAGTTTTCAATACAATATTGTATATGTGAGAATAAAAATAGGTATTATGTGTTTTTTAAATCATGTTCACAAAATTTGAGGTCATGATTTTCAAGAAAAGGCATGAAAATTAGTTTTGAGGTTTATCAAGTACATAAAATGAGGCATGCAAACCCAAAAAGGACTTTTAGGTGTTCATTAGCATCTGTAACATTTTCATGGGAACCTAATATATTAATGAGATATGGGGAAGGGTATTAGATAAGAGATATAAGTATTGGTTTTGGATTTAAGGGTCAATCCTCTATGAACAATAATTAACACCAAAACTTATGTTAAACCTCTCTAAAACCCTAACAAGGACTCAGTGTGAAAGTTCTTGTTAAAAATAGACTACAATGGCCTCAAATGACTATACAAACTATTGTATCATGAATTAAACTCTCATAGGTACCTCAAAGTGTGGTATTTAGATGAGAGAAAATACACAAATACAAGCTTGTTTGTGAAGACTTTGTTATAATAGATAAAAGTTACATTAGTTAAAAAAATAAAATGGATGGAGTAAGGATATTGAGACTCATGTTTTATGTCCATGAAGGTTTTTTGATAGGTTAAATATCTTAAGTGTGTTAAATTGGTAATCTAGGTTAGCTAATCACTAATAGGCCTAATGGTGCAAATAGTGAGAAACCTAGGTAACAGTGAGAAGATGAATATGAATGTCTTATCATGATAGAGTAATGAAACCAAGTACATGGATATTATTTTTGAAAATTTTACATCCAATTAATTTCTAGTATAATTTTTGGATATTAGTGAATATAGTGAAAAATTTTCTCATAAGTTGACCTATTTGGGTCAGATGAGCCAATGAGACATAAGGTCATGAGACTGGTCTACAAGACCAATATTTTATATTTTAATATATTATATTTCTATCCAATAATGGTTTAATTATATCATATGATAATATATATTCATAAAAATTCATTTAATATGTCTATGCATGAGTTGGAGTTCTTAGTCATCATGACTATTCTTTAAGGTAAACTGGCAATTCCAGGTAAGCAAGTTGAAGTGATGAGTTTTAGATTTTATTCCCTAATTTAAGGTATTTAATACATATGGTGTTTTTTTATGACTTTAAATTAACATTAATTATTTTTTAAATATTTTAAGTTAGTAAAAGTGGTTTAAATATTGAATCCAAAATGGCTTGTTTAGTTCTAGTTTGACTATGTGTAGTGAGGTCAAAAGATTGGTCTGCAAGACCAATATTTGAAATTATAGCTTGTGATTTTTATATTTTAGAGTGGTATATATATTTAAAATCATATTTTTAAATTATAATTTTTTATTTTAAGTGTTATTTTAGGTGTTCAAAATCAAGTTGTTCATGATTGGATTTTGGAGTGTTTTGGTAGTTTTGAGTGGGCTATTTGTAGAAAAGTGGATTAATCCTTTTGCCCTAAGTTGTGAAGTATAAATAACATGGTGATTTTATTAAGTTCATGGAGTTTATTTTTTTCATGTTTGTGTGACTAAATTGTGTACATGCTTCAATTTTTCTTAGCATACATTCATAGATTCACAAGTCTAATTGTAAATAGTTCTAATGGTGTGCTTCAAGTGGTGGTTGGAGATAAAAAGTGTCATGAACCTAATATGATACTATTATGGGTATATTTGAGTGAAATATAAATTTTTAATTTAGTTTATGGAATTTTAAAGTTCTCAAGGAGATAAAAGGGTAACATGTGATAATCAAGGCCTAATTGAATTAGGTCTCCTTGCCTACAAGAGGTTTTGGTATTTTATGTTGTGGATGACCTATTTTAATGATTGATACATGTATTAAACATGTTATAATATGTATTAAATGTGTAATAAAAGTGTGAAAGTATATATGGAATACCAATACAAGGCATTTTAGGCCTATTTGAGCATGTATGAGAGTATGCAAATGAAATAGCATATTGTGAGTAGAAAGAGGTTTTATAGACCATAAAAGAAGTGTTTAGGATATTTATTGAATATTTTAAATTATTTATACATATTGATATCAAGGTCACATGACCTAATCAGTCTTGAATAGACCTAGTTGAGCAAAGAGGCCTAAAATTTAGTTTAAGAGGGATAAGAGTTTGAAGAGCTAAAGAGGTGGTCATCATTAATTGGTTTAAAAAAATGTGTTCTAAAGGTGACCAAAGCCATTAGGTGGTTGAGTTGGTTGTGATTCATCACTTCCTTGCTAGTTGGTGGTTACTAAAACCTAGCTAGGTTGGTGCTTAGTTAGTTGAGGTTGGTTCTCCATGTGGAGTTGGTGATTCACTAAACTATGGTCTTTTGACATATATGACTATAGTAAATTTTCAAGGATTAGTGGATTTTATTCCCCTTGAGGGTTGACCGCATATATGATGTGTTGTTTTGTGTAATCTTGTTTCATGCTTGTATAGTTGATTACTTATGCTTTTCTTAATCTATATGATGATATGATGATTCATTTATAAGAAGGAATTGAAATAATTTTTTTAAGAAACTTATTCACCCCCAAATCTTAGTGATTTTTATTTCAACATTAGGGAGATGTGTTATGCATAGTATGGGTTAGTCACCTTGATAAGCTTTTGAGTAGAGCCTTATGAGGATCAATATAATTGGACATGCCTTGATCATGTTATACTATATTATGGTATGATTATCACATGGTATGAGTGGGCCTTGATCATGTTCATCAAGCTTTTATGATACAAATTGTAAGGTGGTCTTCTGTGTGGATCAACATCAATTTTAGTTAGTACTAAGATATATAGTGTGTTATTTATAGTTGTTTTAGAGTTTCTTTGATGACTTCAGAATCATTAATCCTCTTCTTTCATATTTTATACCTCTTTGGATCAAGGGGGAGTTTGTTGTATTATTTATCTAAATGAATTTTATTTATTTTTTAAACCCATTAGTTTTGTTTTCTTTAACCAACTCCTGTAATCTTCTTAAAAATCTTATGTTTTTAAAAACTAAATTATATTCTACATTTAATAAAATTATCTAGTTTATTCCTCCCACCTGGTGCCAACATATTGAAATCTAAATTAATGATGATGAATGGGATTCCTTCTGTGGCCAATGGGATCCAAGTGCCAAAAAGTAAAAAATGACATAGTATGTTTAAGGATGTAAAAATAATGGAAATTACTCTAATAGGAGAGGCAACAATGGCCTTAAAAGCAATACCTTATATTATTTTAAAATTTTCCTCTCAAATCCAATGCTTTTAAATTGGACATTTAGGCATCAACAAGCATGAAATTTAAAATTATTTTTATTGTGTTATTATAGATACTTAAATTCAATATTAGACATGTGGGAACATTTATTTTGAAAGCTAGTTGATATACATGACTTGTGTTTACACATTTGATTCTTTTGTACACTTTTCCCTCTCTATCTACCTATCTATTATCTTGGCTAACCCAATTTATCAACTATAACTATAACTATAACTCTCTCTCTCTCTCTCTATATATATATATATATATGTATATATATGCATATACATATATATATATATATATATATATATATGCATATATACATATATACATATATATATATATATATATATATACATATATAAATATATATATATATATATATATATACATATATATATACATACATATATACATATATATATATATATATATATGTATATGCATATATATATACATATATACATATATATATATATATATATGTGTGTGTGTGTGTGTGTATAAATGTATATTTGTGTGTCTATGTGTGTGTGTGTGTGTGTGGTTTTGATGTAGTTATATAATACTATTAGTAGTGTCTTGTAAATCTCAATAACTAATTTTCAAATTCAGACTTCTCTATTAGGTCAACCTAGACACATTTTATAGGTTGGTCATAATGAGTACACTTTTCCCTCTCTATCTACCTACCTATTATCTTGGCTAACCCAATTTATCAACTATATATATATATACATACATATATATATATACACACATATATATACATATATATACATATTTATATATATATATATATATATATATACATATATATACATATACATATATATATATATATATACATATACATATATATATACATACATATACATATATATATATACATATATATATATATATATATATATATATATATATATATATATATATATATATATATACCTATTAGGTCAACCTAGACACATTTCATAGGTTGGTCATAATGAGTAACATTAGAGTAAAATATTAATACAAATCAATCCTAAGGTCATACTAATACGGTCACTACTTTATAATTTCATTGAAAACCACTTATACACTCAATAAATCCATTGGCATTTGATTTATATATCAACACAAGAATATACACATCTAAAAATTCCTCAAAGGAGAAACCCTCAAACCAAGTATGGATATAAAACACAAGGTCAAAGTTGTATGTAGTCAAGTGTCAAAATTTGAACTATGCACTACATTCTATAATGAACATGATGGTGAACATAAATAACTAGGTGTGAAAACTACACATGGTTTGAACCCTCTTCAGAGTATTAGAACATAAGTAATTCTCAAGCACTTAATGAGAAGTGGTTTAGGTTTTTCAAGCCATATTTATAACCTATTTTTTAGGTTAATCTAGTCTCAAAAGTGAAGCTTAGGTTTCAAATAAAAGTGAAGTAAAATTAGGATTTACGCATAAGATTGAGGGCAAGAAAACACACATAAATTGTCTAAAAACAGTGAGGCAGTAATCTAAGGTGAAACAAACTAGCAAAATCAAATTGAAAAGGCTGGTAGATATAGGATAATATTGGTTGTACCTATTATCTTGGCTAACACAATTTATCAACTATACATATATATACATACATATATCTATATATATACATATATATACATATAAATATATATATGTATATGTATATATATGTATGTATATATATATATATATATAGATATATAGATATATGTATGTATACATATGTATATATACATATACATAGATATACATATATATATTATATATATATATACATGTATATATATGTATATATATGTATATATATATATATATATGTATATACATATATATATATATACATATATATATATGTATATGTATATATGTATATGTATATATATATATGTATATATATATATGTATATATATATATGTATATGTATGTGTGTATATATATATATATACATACATATATATATATATATATATATATATATATATATGGTTTTGATGTAGCTTTATAATTCTATTAATAGTGTCTTGTAAATCTCAATAACTAATTTTCAAATTCAGACTTCTCTATTAGGTCAACCTAGACACATTTCATAGGTTGGTCATAATGAGTAACATTAGAGTAAAATATTAATACAAATCAATCCTAAGTTCATACTAATATGGTCACTACTTTATAATTTCATTGAAAACCACTTATAAACTTAAGAAACCCATTGGGATTTTATTTATATATCACCACAAGAATATACACATCTAAAAATGCCTCAAAGGAGAAACCCTTGAACCAAATATGAATATAAAACACAAGGTCAAAGTTGTATGTAGTCAAGTGTCAAAATTTGAACTATGCACTACATTCTATAATGAACATGATGGTGAACATAAATAACTATGTGTGAAAACTACACTTGGTTTGAACCCTCTTTAGAGTATTAGAACATAAGTAATTCTCAAGAACTTAATGAGAATTGGTTAAGGTTTTCCAACCCATATTTCTAACCTATTTTTTAGGTTAATCTAGTCTCAAAACTGAAGCTTAGGTTTCAAAGAAAAGTGAAGTAAAATTAGGATTTATGCATAAGATCGAGGGCAAGAAAACACACATAAATCATCTAAAAATACTAAGGTGGTAATCTAAGGTGAAACAAACTAACAAAATCAAATTGAATAGGCTGGTAGATATAGGATAATATTGGTTGTACCTATTATCTTGGCTAACCCAATTTATCAACTATGTGTGTGTGTGTGTGTGTGTGTGTGTGTGTGTGTGTGTGTGTGTGTGTGTGTGTCTATGGTTTTGATGTAGCTATATAATTCTATTAGTAGTGTCTTGTAAATCTCAATAACTAATTTTCAAATTCAGACTTCTCTATTACGTCAACCTAGACACATTTCATAGGTTGGTCATAATGAGTAATATTAGAGTAAAATATAAATACAAATCAATCCTAAGGTCATACTAATATGGTCACTACTTTATAATTTCATTTAAAACCACTTATACACTTAAGAAATCATTTGGAATTTGATTTATATATCACCACAAGAATATACACATCTAGAAATGCCTCAAAGGAGAAACCCTCGAATCAAGTATGGATATAAAACACAAGGTCAAAGCTTTATGTAGTCAAGTGTCAAAATTTGAACTATGCACTACATTCTATAATGAACATGATGGTGAACATAAATAACTAGCTATGAAAACTACACTTGGTTTGAACCCTCTTTAGAGTATTAGAACATAAGTAATTCTCAAGCACTTAATGAGAAGTGGTTAAGGTTTTCCAACCCATATTTCTAACCTATTTTTTAGGTTAATCTAGTCTCAAAAGTGAAGATTAGGTTTCAAAGAAAGTTAAGTAAAATTAGGATTTACGCATAAGATTGAGGGTAGGAAAACACACATATATCATCTAAAAACACTGAGGTAGTAATCTAAGGTAAAACAAACTAACAAAATCAAATTGAATAGGCTAGTAGATATAAGATAATATTGATTGTACCTATTATCTTGGGTAACCTAATTTAGCAACTGTGTGTGTGTGTGTGTGTGTGTGTGTGTGTGTGTGTGTGTGTGTGTGTGTGTGTGTGTGTGTGTGTGTGTGTGTGTGTGTGTGTGTGTGTGTGTGTGTGTGTGTGTGTGTGTGTGTGTGTGTGTGTGTGTGTGTGTGTGTGTGTGTGTGTGTGTGTGTGTGTGTGTGTGTGTGTGTTTGTGTGTGATTTTGATGTAGCTATATAATTCTATTAGTAGTGTCTTGTAAATCTCAATAACTAATTTTCAAGTTCAGACTTCTCTATTAGGTCAACCTAGATACATTTCATAAGTTGGTCATAGTAAGTAACATTAGAGTAAAATATAAATACAAATCAATCCTAAGGTCATACTAATATGGTCACTACTTTATAATTTCATTGAAAACCACTTATACACTTAAGAAATCCATTGGAATTTGATTTATATATCACCACAAGAATATACACATCTAAAAATGCCTCAAAGGAGAAACCCTTGAACCAAGTATGGATATAAAACACAAGGTCAAAGTTGTATATAGTCAAGTGTCAAAATTTGAATTATGCACTACATTCTATAATGAACATGATGGTGAACATAAATAACTAGGTGTGAAAACTACACTTGGTTTGAACCCTCCTTAGAGTATTAGAACATAAGTAATTCTCAAGCACTTAATGAGAAGTGGTTAAGGTTTTCCAACGAATATTTCTAACCTATGTTTTAGGTTAATCTAGTCTCAAAAGTGAAGCTTAGGTTTCAAAGAAAAGTGTAGGTAAAATTAGGATTTACACATAAGATCGAGGGCAATAAAACACACATAAATCATCTAAAAACATTGAGGCAGTAATCTAAGGTGAAATAAACTAACAAAATCAAATTGAATAGGCTGGTAGATATAGGATAATATTGGTTGTCATAGGTGTCTAATCTTTACTAGAAGTTTTTGCATAGGTTTTAAGGGTCTCTTTCCTAATCCATATAATTAAAAATTTCTTAGTATTTTTGGGGAAAGTGACATAGGTAGTGAGTAGTATAAATTATAAAATTAGCTAAGTGTTTCTCTTCCCTCTTTACTTGGTTAATTTTATAAATAGTAAATTTAAATTGATTTATCTTTTACATTCGGATCTAAAGAGTAAATTACCTATTTTAAAGAATCTAAATTTTAATCAGCTTATATTTTTATATCACATAAATAAAACATTTTGGTGAACCTAATTATTGTCTTGAACACTAAAAAACCTAATGTTTTTTCCCATATGGTTCAATTTTCTTTCTTAAGGTATTATATTTATCTTACATTATGGGTTTAGATCTAATTTTTTATTTTCCCTTATTTACATAACCAAAAACTTAGCATATTAATAATAGACATGTTAATAGTTTATATTTTATTATCCAAGCTATGACTATCATAATTACATGTTTTTCCTAAAATGTATAATATTTTTACAATTCATGTAATCAAAGGGTTAAATTTATTTGAAATAAAACTAATGATGATATTAGTAATGATTAATTATTAACTCTCCTTAGTAATACATATTTCATGAATGTTAAATTTGGGATGCTTCTTGTTACTAATTGATGATAAAGGGCATGAATGACTCATTTCATTCCTTATTCCCCTATACCTTAAGGTAGTGATATCCAATATCTTGCCCCCATTATTTTCCTTGGGATTATATTGGATTCAACAATCCATGTTATCAGAACATAAAGAGGTAGCCTGTATCACGTTGTTAGACAAAATGGGGGTAGTCCAAATGTCCCTCATAATATCCATCCACCTCTTAGGGGACCAAATACTATAGCTAGAGAGTATGATGATAATGATCAACTTAAGAATACTCTAGATAATATCTCCATATTAGAGTTTTTCAAAGGGTCCATTATCTATAAGTATATTCTTTATACAATGTTTTGTGATACAACTTTTCCAAATACTATCGAACTAATTTATTTTTCATCTATTGTCAATACATTGAAGAATAATGAAGACATAATTTATTTTGAAAAAAGAATATTTTCCTACTAAACATATTATAGATTAGAATGTCAAAATATACTAAATTTTTTAAAAATTATTTGAACATATCACCCTGAAAGGTTTGTTATTGATTTCATTCCTTAGTAGATAGTTACATAAACAAGTTTTTCATAAACCAATCATATGTGATAACTAAATCAAATTAACTTTCTAATGATATTTACTTAATAATTTTCAAGTCAACCATTCTCTTAATTTTTATCATGGTAAAATAATTACATGTTTTTATATTTTATAATCAAAATTCACATTTAATGTTGAAATTAAGGCATGCATAATGAAATATATCATTTTGAGTGAACAACTAAAGATAAATTCATCACATAATTTTGTATTTATTTCTAATAATTGAAGTAGCCATCAAAATAAATGACTAAGGATACATATTTAAAATTCCAATGCAAAAATAACTAAGCAGGTAAAATAACTTTAATCTTATGAAAGTTTAATATATTAAATCCATTAAATAATACAATCCAAAATTAACAACTAATAATTATTTAAAAAATTATTTCTATAACATAATTTCAATATTTTCATGTAAAAATATAATATTTCAATAATATAATCACCAATAAATCATAAGAGGAAGTCTTCATAATGAAATCCATCAGAGTTACGTAATTCACCATTATTAATAAATACCAGAGTCTTCTGGATCCCCTACACTCCCCTCATCCACTGAGAGTGTTCATTACCTTCCATAAATATGCTAGATATAAACAACCAATAGGACAAAGAGAATCTCAATAGGTATAAATAAGTTTAACATACTATAATATAAAAGTTTGAAATAACAATACATGCAATAAAATTATTTGGATTACCACTCCACATAGTAAATTAGTTTGGCCTACTAACCCATGTAATATATTAATTTGACATATTGCTCCATGGAATAGAATATTCTCATAAGACTCAAATCCTATTTGTCCATTTTTACGTACATATTAAAATATCACTATTTAAAATTATGAGTCCAAACTAGGGCCTACAACTAATTATAATAGTGAGGTTTATGTAAGACAAGAATAACCATATCATCAATCCCATGGTGTATGGACGTGAGTCATAGGTTCCCAATCTCATAGTTTTATCTTATAATATGTAATTACATCTATAATTCAACTTACATAGTTATCTTATAGAGGATTAAAAAATTCCAAACACACATTTTTGTAGTGCCATATTACGGTTTTTTCATTAAATACAAGGTAGCATTTTATCAAATATACAATGCATATAAATCGAACAACAATGGTTAATTTTATTCAGATACAAAACTTAGATTACATATTCTAAAAACAAATATTAGTGTTATCTTAATGATTACCTATATTTATCACGGGGTTCAATACCATGATTTTGTAATCATTCTTACTTATGAAAATGTTTATCATCACAAGTTGATGTTAACAACAAAAATAATTGTCCTTGAAGATAGGTTGACTCTTACTTGAACAATCATCCAATCAAACACCAAGTATCATGTTAGTGTCATGTTTATAAAGATAAATCAATATTTTCAATTGGATCTTTATCTATTCCTTCTCAAATATAGACCAATTAATAGGTGCACTGCATTAATGAGTAACATATTTAAACTATTACTCAATAATATCATTTTTCCATAATTTCCAAAAACTGTTATTCATTTTCTCATTATTACTATATTTATTTTAGTCGTAGGATCTAATAATAGTTCCATATTTATTTTGTTTACCATCCTATCAATCAAGGGTAATTAATTAG
The DNA here is from genome assembly GCA_037957365.1 of Torreya grandis. NCBI lineage: Eukaryota > Viridiplantae > Streptophyta > Pinopsida > Cupressales > Taxaceae > Torreya > Torreya grandis. The sequence continues at coordinate 301,970 of JARHVA010008332.1, forward strand.
TATGGCTATACAATTTCATCCAGATTTATTTTTAAAATAGGTCTTACCATACCTAATTGGATCATTAGGTATATGTAATTGTATATGTATACCAATTTATACATACTTGGAATATGAAAATTTAGTTACTAAAAAATTGTAATTACCTATCCATTACATAATCTCAAATTGTCTTATTTAATAATTGTACAATCAATAACTTATTATCAAGTTCTAAACAACCTATATAGGTTCAATTTATATTTATTGCATTATTTTAAAGCATAATAGTAAACATTAGATGACATATATCATAAATATATGTATTAGGAAACACATGGTATCTATCATCTGTAGATATCTTTTGACAAAAGATAAAAGTTTTAGTGGAAACTTACAATATCATTTCTTTATATTGGATTATTGTTCTAAAACCACTTTATGGTTATAGTGGTGAATGCTCCAACATTTTAACAAACTATCCTAAAATTTATATTGAATTTTCTCCTTTAGATAATATATCATTCATAATAATGATATTAAGATTTAGAGTTACAGAAGAAATTCCAAGATACACATAATATAAATTTATGACTTGAGGTATAAAGGCATTTTTAAAAGTTTGTTGTAAGGGAAAATTGAAACCACATAATAAGAAAGAGGAGTTTGAGTAAACAAAAATACTTATACAAAACTAATCAACCATTATGCTAGAATGAAATTTTATTAACATGACATTCCTTTAAATAATCATGTCTAGTTTTCTCAAGTCTGATTCTTGGAGTCCTATAAACCTATCATGATGAATTTTGAACAATTATATATCAAGGGAAATATGTGGTTACTTCTAGATAATAATATATGTATGTATGTATGTGTATGTAAACACACATGGATGTCTATGTATGTATGTATATATTTATTTATGTATATATGTATGTATGTATATGTGTATATATGTGTGTGTGTGTGTACACACACACACACATATATACATACATACATACGTGTGTGTGTGTGTGCATGCACACACGTGTGTGTGTGTGTGTGTGTGTGTGTGTGTGTGTGTGTGTGTGTGTGTGTGTGTGTGTGTGTGTGTGTGTGTGTGTGTGTGTGTGTGTGTGTGTGTGTGTGTGTGTGTGTGTGTGTGTAATGATATTAAGATTTAGAGTTATAGAATAAATTCCAAGATACACATAATAGAAATATATGACTTGAGGTATAAAGGCATTTTTACAAGTTTGTTGTAAGGGAAACTTGAAGCCACATAATAAGAAAGAGGAGTTTGAGTAAACAAAAATACTTATACAAAAATAATCAACCATTATGATAAAATGAGGCCTAAATCCATTGTGGCATTACCTTTTTGGAAAAAGGATCACAGTATTTTAGTTTTATATATTTTCGTGGACCAAGGCTTCCAAAATATATTTCTAAAAAATGAAATTTTATTAACATGAAATTCCTTTAAATAATCATGTCTAGTTTTCTCAAGTACTGATTCTTGGAGTCTTATAAACCTATCATGACTAATTTTGAACAAGTATATATCGAGGGAAATATGTGGTTGCTTATAGATAATAATAGTATATGTATGTATGTATATATGTATGCATGTACTTATGTATATATATGTATGTAGACACACATGTATGTCTATGTATGTATGTATGTATGTATTTATGTATATATGTATGTATATGTATATATGTGTGTATGTGTATACATACATACATACATATGTATATGTATATGTATATATGTGTGTGTGTGTGTATGCATGCATATATGTATTTATACACACACATACATATATGTATGTATTTATATATGTATAAATGTATATATACATATATGTGTGTATGTGTTTCTGTATATACATACATACATAGTGTGTATTACACACACACACACACACACACACACACACACACACACACACACACCATAGTTAACATCTTTGCTAAATACTTAATTTTACCTATTTAACCTAAACATTCTCCTTAAATATAAGGGATAGTAATTTATAGCTAATTTATTCTAATATATGTATGGATTCCACCTTATGGTTAAGGAATTCCCTCCATGAACATTATTATTAGACACTATAAAAATAAGGGATAACATAATTAATAATTTTCCCCAATTCACACACACACACACACACACACACACACACACACACACACACACACACACACACACACACACACACACGAACTATTCTACTCAATTGCATAGTCATGAATGTATGAAAATGATGGTCTATAAGTGACACTTGGACACTATACTAATACTATGGAATCTTATATAAATACTATACTTCCAAGTTCATCTCAAATGTTAAATTAAAACCTTATTTAGTAGCTTCATATTGATTAGTTGATTTTTCAAGAAAATGCACCTATAGTTTTTAAATCTTTGGAGGAACCATAAGACTAATAAGATTTAATGGAAGGTTAATAAGGAAGCTCAAAAACTTCCTCATCTGTTATGCTCATTTTCAAGGCCCCATTACTATAAGCATTTTTAATAAACTTAAAACATAATTAATTATGATTCAGATTATTTTTGGGTAAAAATTATGTGAAATTTATTTGATCAAATAAATTTCACAAGGTTGTTACCCAAAAATCCTCTAAATCATCTTGGTGGAATATGAAAACATCAAATCCCTTATAATTAATCATGTCATATTGACTAATGTCGGTACTCAAATTATATGTTTCCATGGCATTTTGATTGAATTTACACTCAAAATCCATTAGATTTTCATGTAATATTTTTTTAATTGAAAATCTAATTTTAAAAATACATTGATATACCCCTTGATGAACTTACTATTGAAATGTAGAAAAAGAAGTCAAGATTGGGTGGATATATGTATGACCAATTATGGTAGATTAAAACAAAGAAATTAGGACATTAGATTCCATCGTGCTCTAATTATATATTTTATGTGAATTATAATTTCAAAATTTATGTGTTTTATTTAACATCTTACATCCTAAAATTACAGTTCAAACTCTACCAGCTATTTCTATTTTCTTTATCTTTGCTACATAAAAGACAACTCAAATACTATAAGGAATGCTCAGATTTTCTCCTAGTGTATTATTTAATGAAATTTATACTCAAACTTAAAAATATAACTATGGGTTTTATAATTTCATAAATAACATGCATATACATCACTAAACCATGTTTCAAAAACTTTGTGGTCACAAGCGAACCATGACAAGTAGATCTAAGCTAAGAACACATCCAAGATAAGACTAACGTGAAAATTCAAAGGGCTAGAGAAATCTTAACTTCAAAACTCAGAGTACAAAAGGATATGACACATCTATCATGTATTCATTAGGTAAGAAGGAAACATGGTTAAACTCACAAGATGGAATGTAGTTATAAAGGTAAACACATAATTAAATAATTTACTATAGTGAATGATTAAAAAAATAAGGTAAATTTACTTGACCTAGGATTCATCCTTTCTTTCTATGAGGCATCTTCCTTTACATATTTTACTATTTTTATCATGTTACATCCTCTATAGCTCGAAATCACTTCTTCCTTCAGATTATGTCTCTTAGTCCATTATCCTCATCTAGATATATAGGACATTTTTGTTTGAGGGCATTTTTCTTCTCTTCCTGCACACATTTATCATGTCATTTTTTCTCCCTCAATAGACTTCCATCCATGATAATCTAAACATTTATAATCAAAGTAAAATCTTCCTATGACTATTAAAATTGTTTATCCCTTCATAAAAATGATGTTCCAGTTGTCAAGAGCATATTTCTCCTTGATCTCATATGTATAGATAAGAATTATTATAATGTTTTAATAGATTTTTTTTGTCAAATTCATTTATTAAATAAATCAACCAACTTTTTACTCATAAGTAAGGTGAAAAAAATACACAATTTTATATATTAATTCTTTTGATATTTTTATTTGAAAAACTTATTTGCATTTAATATGGATTTTGCCTCCCATGTGGGATTTAAATGGTTTTTTTCTATTCAACATATCCCTTTATGTTTTCAAAGAAAGAGGTTGAAATATTTTTTAAAGACTATGTTTTTAATGAACTAGGTGAAGGTTTGAATAATAACTCACATTTCTAATGCTTCTCCTAAGGTTTTGTCATGCCATCCATTTCAATTCTCAAACACATTCTAAAATGATAGTGTTTTTCCATTCCATCCATTTAAATTATCAAACACATTCTAAAATGATAGTGTTTTTCCATGACATCCACCTATAATGCCAATATTATGCCATTCACCATAATCTTTTCTAGCTAAGATTAATTTTTCAAGGTCGATGATTGAGAGAGAGATATTAATTAATTTTTTGCATTCCTTAATTTAAAACTATGAATAATATCATATATACTTATATTTCCATCTAATTATAATATCAATATTCCAAAAACCAAAACATATATCTTATTTGAAATTACAGACTTGAAAATCCTTTTTAGTGATTTAAAATATAGATTAATAAACTAAGACCCTGATGGGTCTTGATGTAATGTCCCCATTTTCCTTATGAATCATTTGAAGAACATTGTTATCCTATTTCATTTCTATAATCTATGTTTGGTGTTATAAGGGAATGATATTTGAGGCCAAGTCACTATTCACCAAGTTACTATTGATGTGTACTATTCACTATCACTTTTCATGGTGATGTGGTAGGTGATGCAACTAATGATGTCACATATGACATGGTTGTAGATGATGTGGCATGGGCCATGAGGGATCTAACATGTGCTAAAGTTGATGTGAGAGAAAATGGGGCATAATTTACTAAGGGAATCTTATTTTAGCATGTGAAGTCCTTTTGAATTAGTCAAAAGGTTTTGGGTGAGCACATGGGATAGTGGGAAATCAAGTCACTATTATTTATTGAAGTGGGGGACAAATTGGAAAAGAGATTCCCTCTCTTTTTTAAAGCACATGGAGGATTTCAAGATGCATCATGAAGATGCCATCCATTTTTGATAATTGTACATGGGTTCAAGCATGCCAACATTGATCCATTTAGGCCCACATGGATATGGGGAACAATTATTTGATTTTCCTTCATATTTCCTCTCCTCCCTCTCTACTTGAACATTTTATATGTAATCATGCTTCTCTCTTTGTAAAATCATTCATGGATATATTTTTAAACCCCACTTTTGTGAGATTTAAACTCTATGTTCATTCTTTTATCTTCCTTAAATGGCAACCCATTAGAGATTAAGATCATTGGATGAAACCCCATTGATTTATTAGATCATAGGACAAAACCCCTTTGTTTCATTAGGATAATCTCACTCAAAGATTGTGATTGTGATTCATATTAGTGATCACATTTTTATTAATTTTATGTAAGTGTGATATTATAATTCAACATTTTATTATAATTTATATTTTGTAGTTGGGTTGTGTTTGGTTGTGAAAAATTTAATGAAAAATTACTAAATATCCCATTTGGGGATATTACAATGGTATTAGATCCCTAAATCTTGCTAGCTTATAAGGGCTTGTGTTTGTAGAATTATTTTTTGATAGAGCTATATGGAAATGGAGTGGTGATAGCTACCCAAATCAAGAAATAATAAATAGATCCTATACAAGAGGTGATAAGAAGGATTAAAAAAAATGAATAAGATACCACCTAAGTACTAAATTGGTATCATGAATCACCAAATGATTTGAAAGGTAAATTTTCCTCTAATGAATTTTTGAAGTTATTTTAAATAATAAATCATAAAAAGGGGGCCTCATAAACTACATAACAAGGTCAAGGGAAAAAGAGGATAAGTTTTAAGTTTCCAAGAAGTTGGTAGTGAAGAATTGTTTTTTAAAATCAAGAGAAGCATTTACAAGAGAAGAGGAGAGTCCTGAAGTGGATAAAAATAAAGTTAGCAGCAAAAATGAGTTTATAAGAAATAATATTTTCTTCTCATGTAATGAATCTTAGGATCCTAGTCATACATCTAGGAAAAGAAAATGAGATTATTTAGTGACTTCCATTACATGTTATATCCAACAAAATGTTGAGGAAAATTTTGTTTCCCATAATGTGTTTGTATAATGTGTAGGTCAAGTCATTGATAAGATAGATACATAAGTTATTTCAGAAGAGGATTTTATGGAGGTTCAAGTACCATCCTTGAAAATTAATAAGAATGAACTTGTTTTTGTTGGAAACCAAAGATCACACCTCACCTTGAAGGTGTTCACCATTCAAGAGAAAGATAAGGAATAAATCAAGAAACACAAAGAGCATCCAAATTTAGAGCCACAAGATATCATGGAGCAAGAGAAAAAGGAACCCCACATGCATTTTTAAGAGGTAAAGAGGAAATAAGATGTACAAGTGAATATTAATTTTCATTAATGTGTGGAAAAAGAGATGTACTGAGAAAAACTATATATTATGCTAGAGAGTGGGCAGAATGAAGATGCAGGATATGAGAAGCCCAATCTTGATATGGAACAAGATTGTACCAAAAAGATTTATATCAGCTCAATTATGTGATTATATAGGTATTAGGAATGAGTATCCTAAGATCACCAAGTACAAGGAAGATTTTCACATGTGTTTGGTAGCATAAGAATGTGGTATGGATGAAGATGTTATATTTACTATGGAGAAAATGTTTGATATAAAATTTCTTGGTGTGTGGCTCCCAATTATTAATTATATCATATTATCACAATGGAAATGTATAGGGGTAACCATATCACAAATAATTTTTAGGATTGGGAATTAAAAATTCCCACAACAAATTTGGGATCCTGGTATTTGGAAATAGGAGGTGAACAAGTATTACTTTAGGACAAGCAATATTTGGGAAGGGAGGACTATAATGTCCCCATTTTCCTTATGAGTCATATTATTAATAAAATTAGTATATTTAATTTTCTTATGCTAAGTTGGGTGTTATAATGGAATGATATTTGAGTCTAAGTCACTATTCATCAAGTTACTATTCACATGCATTATTCATGGTGATGTGGTAGGTGATGTAGTTGATGATGTAGTAGATGAGGTGTCTATCAATGATGTGGCATGGCCCACAAGGGATCTCAAGTATGATAAAGTTTATTTGAGATAAATTAGGACATAACTCTAGGAGGGAATCTTATTTTTGGTAGGTGAAGTCCTTTTAAATAAGTTAAAAGGTATTGGGTGAGTACATGGGATAATGGGACATCAAGTCACTATTACTAATTGAAGTGGGGGATAAATTAGAAAATATATTCCTATTCTTTTTGGAGGCATATGAAGGAATTCAATAGGCATCATGAAGATGCCGTCCACTTTTAACCCTTTCATATGGGTCAAGCATGCCAAGCTCAATCCGTTTAGGCCCACATGGATATGGGGCATAATTATTTGCTTCTCCTATAAGTTTCATCTCCTCCCTCTCTCATTGAAACTTTTTTATATAATCATGATTCTATATTTGTAAAATTATTCATGGATATATTTTAAAACTCCCCTTTTATGAGATTTAAACTTTGTGTTCATTATTTCATCTTCTTTGGATGAAAATCCAATGGAGATTGAGATCATTAGATGAAACCCCATTGATTTCTTGGATCATAAGACAAAATTATTTTTATTTAGTAGGATAATATCACTCATATATTATGATTGTGATTTAAAGTAATCATCACATTGTAATCAATTTTATGGAAGTGTGATATTATAATATAACATTTTATTATAATCTATATTTTGTAATTGTGTTATGGTTGGTTGTGTAATTTTTAATGTGAAACTCCTAAATATACAATTTAAGGATATTTAAAAATTGGAATATTACTAAATTTGGTGTGAGATAAAATGGAGCACAACTCTAGGAGGTAATCTTGATTTGACATGTTAAGTACTTTTAAATAAGTCAAAAGGTGATGAATGAGCACATGGGATAGTGGGGCATAAAGTCACTGTTCCTGATTGAAGTTGGGGATAAATTGGAAAAGATATTCCCACTCATTTTAGAGGTACATGGAGGAAGTAAAGAGTAATAATGAAGATTCCATCCACTTTTGACCCTTGCACATGGGTCAAGCATGCCAAATTTTATCCTTTTAGGCCCACATAGATATGGGGCACAATTATTTTCTTCTCCTTCTAGTTTCCTCTCCTCCTCTCCTTGAAATTATATATATTAGTATTATTTTCCCTTTTTAAATCCTATTGAATATTATTAAACCCCCCATTTGTGAGTTTAAACTTGGTTCATGCTATTTCCTCTCCTAAGGACAAAAACCATTGGAGTGAAAAAATATTTGAGGATGAAAACCCTCTGAGGTTTGTTGATTTTGATGGTGAAAGATCCTCCCTAGCTAGCTTAAGGTGGTTTCATTAAAAAGCTACATTGGTGCTTCAACAAAGTGTTTGTAACAATCATTGTAAGCAGTTATTAATATGTATTTTGACTCAAAAACTATATTTGGATTTTCATTAGAGTTTGTAAGAAGTATTGTAATTCATTGTTTTAGGTTATATGTTATTCAATACTATTAGTGTAATATTTTAGTGATTTAATATCATAGTTGTGTGTTCTAAAATTATGCATATTGAAAATGTATGGTTTTCCTCATTTTGTAAGTTCTTTAAAAAATACAATATTTTTTACTAATTATCCTTAGAGGGATATTACAATGGTATCAGAGAACAAATTATCCCACCATCCTATTGGTTTTTAATCTTCTATTGAAGATTTATTTATTGCATGTAGTATTTCAATTATTTCATGTAGAAGATGAAGTTTATTATGTAGAAGGAGATTTTTTGAGATAGGTGAAAGAATAATGGATCCATCCACTCGATAACAAAGGTTTCATATGTTTTCACAAATTATGATAATCCATATATTTTTTATTTTGATGGTTATAAAAATTTTAGTGTACATTCATGGGTGCAGAAATTAAACACATGTTTTCATCTCAACCCCATGTTAGAGATAGAATATAATAAATATGTCATAATGAATTTAAAAGGGGAATCTCATAAGTGGTGGTACCATGGATTGGTGACCCTAGAACATGATAGTGTCACTTCATATTTGAAATTCACATAGATATTTATTGATAGATTTCATATCAAGGATCTAAATCTCACTTCATAGAATTTGCACCATTGAAGCAAGTGGAATCAGTTATTTCATATTTATTTGAATCTTAAAAAAAAATAGTGAAGAGAATAAATTAGAAGTAGTCACAGGTAGGGAGACTAATGACTTAGATGGATAAAAGGTGAATGTAAATGTGCACTCATCAAAGGAGGTGAAAGAATAGTCTAGCTCAGATAGTGATTAGGAGAAGGATGATGTAGAGAAATTATGGAAGAAAGAGAATGAGGAAAGAGATAAATAAATAAATATTGTAATTTTTGAATTTGGTATTCTTCAAGAGGACCCTAATTTAGAGGTATTACTAAAAACTCAAAATTTGTATGTGTAGATAACCTAGATGGGTTCAATCATGAAGGTAGAGATCAACAACCATATGATTCCATTTGCATTCTTGAAATTGGATTAGAGAGAAATTCTAGTCAATAATTAAAACATATTCCAATTTGTGACCCTAAAAGAGGTGTTGCAAAAGGATGGAATATGCTTCAATCTATAGAGGATGAGTTTTACAACCATGTTAACTCTAGTTTGGGTGCATAATAAATTTTTTTAGAATTGTTAACTAATAAATTTAGTACCAAATTTATATATTTTACTAGAGTGGCATATTGAAACCTTCATGGAGTAACTTTATCACAAATAGGTTCAAGGATTATGAACTGAAAACTCCCACATATAGTTTGGGATCTCATTTGAAACTAGGAAGTGAACAAGTATTATTTGAGGATGAGCAATATTTGGGAAGGGATGATTATAATGTCCTTGTTTTCCTTATGAGACATTTTTAAGAGACCATTATCCTATTTCGTTCTCATAGTCTAAGTTTAGTGACATAAGAGATTAATATTATGCCAATTCACTATTCATTAATTACAATTAATAGGTACTATTCACTATCAGTATTCATGGTGATGTAGATGGTGATGTAGTTGATGATACAATAGATGAGGTGGTTGTGGATGATGTGTCATAGCCCATGGGTGATCTCACATGTGCTAAATTTGATGTGAGATAAAATGGGGCATAACACTAGGAGGGAATCTTGATTTGTCATGTGAAGTTCTTTTAAAGAAGTTTAAATGTGATGAGTGAGTGCATGGTATAGTGGGACATCAAGTCACTATTCCTAATTGAAGTGGGGGAAAATTTGGAAAAGATATTCCCACTCAATTTGGAGGCATCATGAATATTCCATCCACTTTTGACCCTTTCACATGGGTTAAGCATGCCAACTTTGGTCCTTTTAGGCTCACATAAATATGGGGCACAATTCTTTACTTCTCCTTCAAGTTTCTTCTCCTCCATCTCTCCTTGAACCTTTTCTATATAAGCATACTTTTCCATTTATAAATCATGTTTAATATTTTTAAACCCCTCATTTTGTGAGTTATTTCAAAAAATATAATAATCTACACTAATTATCCTTAGAGGGACAATCCAGTGGTATCAGAGCACAAAGTATCATACTATCGGTGTTTAATCTTATTTCATTAAAAAAATTTCTTGTGATTATAAAATTATTTTCTTCACCTCTAACTCTTGGAAACTTCTAAATTTTCCTCTTTCTTACTTGAGCTTCTTATGTAGTTTATAAGGCCCCTTTTTTGGGATTTATTATTACAACTAACTTAAAAAATTCATCAAAAGAAACTTTTCCTTTGATCATCCAATGATTCATGATACCAATTTAGAACTTTAGAGACATGTAATTAATAATTTTGTATCCTCATCATAAACTCTAATATTGGATCTATTTCTTATTTATTTGGTACTAATTTGGTAATTTATCACCACTCTATGTTTCCTATATCTCTATCAACAAACACTATTCATTTGCGAATTTGGTAATTTCCTCATTTTCTTTATTAGTAATTTGTAGAAGATCGTTAGACTATTCATTCCCATAGGATAAGTTAGGTGATATAAGGGAATAATATTATGCCAAGTCACTATTCACCAATTACTATTCATAGTTACTATTCACATGTTACTATTCATGGTGACATGATAGGTGATTTAGCCGATGGTGCAATAGATAAGGATGAAAACCTTCCCATGTGTTAAAGTTAATGTGAAAGAAACTACATCATAAATAAGTTTGAGGAACTAATATTTCACCATAATATATCTATCTTTCATGTCTTCATGACATTGTTTGAACTATTATAATATCCCTTTATGGGTAATTAGTACAAATTATTATATTTTTTGAAAGAACTTACAAAATGAAGCAAACCATACATTTTAACTATGAATTTTTTTAAAATACCCAACTATGATATTAAATCACTAAAATATTACATTAATAATATTGAACAACATATAAACTAAAACACTGAATTAAAATAATTTTTATAAACTCCAATGGAGCTCCAAATGTAGTTGCTAAGTGAAAATACATAATAATTACTTACAATGCTTGATACAAACACTTCACTAAAGCACCAATGTAATCTGTAAATGAAACCACATTAATCCAAATAGGGAGGATCTTTCACCACCAAAACCAAAAAATCATAGAGGGTTCTCATCCCCAAAGATTTCTTCACTCCAAGGGTTTTAATCCTTATAATAGGAAATAACATGAACCAAGTTTAATATCACAAAAGAGGGGTTTAATAATAGGATATTTAAGTGGTATCATAGAATAAAGTATCTTCCCATCCTATTGGTATTTAATCTTCTTTTGAGGACTTATGTATTGCATATAGTATTTCAATTATTATAGGTAGAAGATGGAGTTTATTATGTAAAAGAACAATATTTTTTGAAATGGGTGCAAGAAGAATGGAGCCATCTAGTCTAAAACAAAGGTTTTAGATGTTTGCATAAATGATGACATAGTCATCTATTCCTTGTTTCTATGGTTCTAAAAATTTTAGTGTGTGTTCATGGATGTAATAGTTGGATAGATGTTTCTAGCTCAACCCCATGTTAGAGATATATGCCATTGAATATGTCATACTACATAGAAAATTGGATGGTATTTTCATGATGCATCTTGACTTCTTCCATGTGATTCCAAAATGAGTTGGAATGTATTTTATAATTTATCCCCCTATATAATCAAGAATCATGACTTGATTTCCCACCATCCCATGTGCTCACTCATCACCTTTTGACTTATTTAAAAGGACTTCACATGCCAAATCAATATTCCCTCCTAGATTTATGCCCCACTTTCTCTCACATCAACTTTAGCACATGTGAGATATATCATGGGTCATGTCATATCATCCACAACCATGTCATCTATGACATCATCAATTGAATCAACTACTCACCATGAATAGTGATAGTGAATGGTAACATGTGGATAGTACATGTGAATAGTAATTAGTGAATAGTGATTTGGCATAATATTATTCCTTTATATCATCATAATTAGCCTATGGGAATGAAATAGTCTAAACACCTTCTACAAATAACTCATATGGAAAATAGGGACATTATAGTCCTCCCTCCCAAATATTATTCTTCCTCAGTAATACTTGTTCACTTTCAAGTTTTAAATGTTAGGATCCCAAACTAGTTGTGGGAACTTTCAATTCCCAATCTTCAAACCTCTTTACAATAGAGTTTCTCCACAAGGATTATGCTACACTAATATGGTAAAATATTTAAATTTATTTCTAAATTTATTAATTAATAATTCTTGAATTTTTTATTTTTGACCCAAACCAGAATTAACATGGCTATAGAAATCATCCTCTATAACTAGGAGCATATGCCATCTTTTTAAAACACATTTTACAAAGTCATGAGTTGGAAGATGTTTTAATTTTTGACTAATTTTTCTCTCTAATACACTTGAAATGATGCAAATGAAATCATATGGTGGTTAATATCTACATTCTTGATTGAACCCTTCTAGGTGATTTACACATGCAACTTCTAAGTTCTTTGGTAAGACCTCTAAATCATATTCCTCTTGAAGAATATCAAGGCCAATAATTATTAGATTTATTTATTTGGATATTTATTCATTTTATTGAATCCATAATTAATTTTCATTAGCCTTCTCCTGATCACTTTTCAAGTTAGAAGCTTCATTCACCTCCTCTAATGAGTGCACATTTACATTCCCCTGATCTCTATCTGAGTCACCCAACTCACTACCTATGATTCTTCTACCTTATCCTCTAAAAAAATATATATATATATATATATATATATATATATATATATATATATATATATATATATATATATATATATATATATATATATATTTAAAATTTAGATACATAGGAGGTAAAAAATTCCACCTACTTCAATGGTGACAATTATCTAAAGTAAGGCTCTAGATCCTGGATATCGAACCTAATAATAAATATCTACATGAAGTCTACATAAGAAGTGAGATAGTCATCTCCAAAGATAACTAATCCATGGTACTACCACTTATGAGCCTCCCCTTTTAAATTTAGTATGGAATATTCAATGGCTTATATCCCTAATATGGGGTTGAGCTGAAAACATGTGTCCAATTATTATACCCAAAAGCATACATTAAACTTGTTAGAACCATCAAAAAAAGGAATAGATGAATATGTCATCATTCATCTAGACATACAAAACCTTTATTACATACTAAATGGTTCCATTCTTCTTGAACCCATTTCAAAAAAAATACTTCTTATACATAATAAACTCCTTCTTATACCTATAATAATTGAAATACTATATGCAATACACAAATCCGCAACATAATATTAAACACCAATAGGATGGCAAGCTAATTTTCTTCGATACCATAATTGAAATACTATTATGAAATATAGAAATACACATCCAATTCTTCTACCATGGATGATTGCTCTTCTACTTAGCTAATTTATTCACACATCTAAAAATATTCCTCATGTGGCATGGACTTTATCATTAAAAGATTGATGGGTGCTCCTTGAACAAACACATCTTTACCAACTTCCTCTTTATTATTTTTTTGGAAAACATATTATTTATCTACTTGATTTTTTGAGTGTCCATCACCTTGTTTTCAAAATCTACTTCAGTAACTTTGAACTCATCCTCTTCTTTATTTCCACATTTGCCACTTGGCTCCTAAGACTCCTTCTAAGAGATGTTGGATCAAACTAAATTTTACATGCTATCTAGAAGATTTTAAATTTTGTCTTAGATATATTACATATCTCACATTTCATTTGAAATTAAGAATATCAAGAATAATATCATGATTAACAACTCAATATACTCTACAGGATGGCAAGATACATGGCTTTGATACAACTCTTGGATTCTCCTTTTCTCTTGTAGAAATTGCTTTCAATTCTTCTTCTTTCACAAATGTTTTATTCTCCTATAGCTCATTGGAATAATATTTCATTCTAATATTCATTTTTTCCTTGACCTCCATATGTATTTTATAAGACCATACTTATTAGGATCTAATATTTCTTTGACTTCCAAGTACTTATAAAAGGAGACTCCATTTTTGAACTCATCAAGAAGTGCTCGGTACTGGTCCAAAAATTTGGTGGCATCTTGTTCATAATTATGAACCCTCTTCAATAAATATCTAATGGGATATATATCCTCTACCATTGATAAGAATTTTTGAGGTTGACTCCACTCCATATTATTTATAGCTCTATTAACAAATAATTCTACAAACACAAACTTTCACATGTTGATAGGATACATAATAGATCTAATGATCAAGTTTGTGACACAAAAAGAAGATTTATAGACAAGTGAATAGATAAACCAATTAGAAGAGCAAGTATACATATTGGAAGCATTAGACATGGAGGTTGTGCATGAAAGTGAACATAAGGAGATGATTGTATAGGTTTAACCATATGAAGAGGCTAAAATATAAGAACTAGTGGATCAATCACCTTCTCAAGTTACTTCTTCAGATACACATGAGTTGGTTCATAATGTTATCAAACAATTTGAGTAGAATTTGATGCAATAATTTGCATCATGAGTTACAACTAGAAGAGAGGACTATATGAGTGTTCATGATAATGTTGAGATTGAAGGGTATGATGATTTGAAGTTTTCTAAATCAACAAATATTGATAAGTCATATGGACTTAGTCATATCATAGTGGTGTAACAGATGCATGGTGAAGATTTCTAGAGAATTATTTGGGATCCTAGTTTTTGGATTCTTAAAGTGAACCAAAATTCTTAAGGATAAGTAATCTATGGGCAGGGAGGATGCAATGTCTTTTTCCTTTGAATGAAACAATATTCACTAATTACTATTCATAGTGACTGTGCATGGTGATGTGGCATAGTGGTGAGATGGATTTGGATTGATGTGGCATGGCCCATAAATAATATTTGAAGGGAAAAATCTAATTTAAGAGTGGGGTGTAGCTTTCACTAGAAAATAAGTTTCTTATCCTTATGTGAATCACATGTGTGAGAGTAGGATGCCTTATTTAGGTGGATTCATGTTTTTTTGTCTACCATTTAGTCAAAAGTGATTGAAGACTTATTTTGGAATTTCACGTGCACATGGAGAAGAAGACAAGAGGGTTACTATTGTGGAAATAGGACATCAATTTTTGAGTCACATGGAAGGTGGGAGACAAAGAAAAAATAGGTTAGTTGATCATGTGATCCACTTTTGACCATTTTAATGAGAGGACAATAATTTTACATATGAAAATTATGCTTGACATGAAGGGTGGCACATTTTTCCTCCATATGAAGATTCTCTCTCCCCTCCCCTATTATTCTTATAAATTTTATAAGTAGGATCTCTCTCCTTTGTAAACTAGATGGAATAATCCCTTATAATGGTGTCATCATGTGAGTTAAAATTATGATGTGCCTCTATTTTAATTATTAATGTATCTCTTGATTCTTCTTCTTCTATATTGTTAATTGATAATTATGGATTCAATTTCTGCTCACATTGTTTGAAAACACTATTAACCAATTCATATACAGCTATAGAAACATTTTGTTCCTTTCTCAAAATAGCCAATAAAAAAGATAATAATGGCTAGGAGATAGCATCATTCTCCTTTAGAACCATAGACATAATGGTTCTCATACAATCAAAAATAATTTCTTTATGATCCTCATTGATTGAAGTTATGAAATGTTGAATTTTTTTAGGAATAAGATAATCATAATCTAAATTAATAAAAAGAACACATGATTTGAATTTTACCATCAATTATTAAATATTAACCCTTTTTTGAAAATAAGGGCTTCTGATATCATCTAGACCATGAAAGCTTTCAATAATTGAGTTCATGACACAAAAGGAAGATTTGCATAAAAGTGAAGAAAACAACCAAGTAGAAGAGCAAGTCTCCATGGTGGAAGCATTGGGTGTGGAGGTTGTGCATGAAATTATACAAAATGATATGATTTTATAGTTTTGACCATATGAAGAGTCTAAAATCCAAGACTTGTTAGATTAATCACCTTCTTAGGGTACTTGTTCAGTTACACATGAGTTGGTTCACAATGCTATCAAATAATGTGAGCAAAAGTTGATTCCATACCATTATGAGTTACATCCATAATAGATTATTAAATTAGTATTCATGATATTATTTATATTTAAGGGTGTAATGATTTTAACTTTTCTAAATCAACAACTATTGATAAGTCATATGGACTTAGTCATATCAGAGTGGTGCAAAAGATGCATGCTGAAGAGTTCCATAGATTTGTTTATGATCTTGGTTTTTAGATTACTAAAGTTAAATATATTGATTAAGGACAATAAATCTTTAGGAAGGGAGGATGTAATGTCCCCTTACTCTGAATGAGACACTATTCACTAAATACTATTCACAATTATTATTCATGGTTATTATTCATAGTGATTGTGCATGGTGATGTGACATAGTGGTGTAGTGGCATAGTGGTGAGATGGATTTGGAGTGATGTGTCATGACACACTAAGAATATTTGAAGGTAAAAGGCTGATTTGAAAGAGTCGGGTGTAGTTTAAACTATAATATAGGTTTTATTGTCCTTATATGAATCACATGTACTTGCTCACACATGTGTGAGAGTGAGATTCCTTCCTTGTGTGGTTCAATGTTTTATTGTCTAAAATTTAGTCAATAGTGATTGAATACTTGTCTTGTAAACTCATTTGCACATTGGTAAGAAGACAAGAGAGTTACCATTCTAGGTTTGGATCACATATGGAAGAGGGGTACCATTATCAGGGTCACATGGAAGGTAGGAGACAAAGACAAAATAAGATGGCTGATCATGTGATCCACTTTTGACCATTTTCATGAGTGGACAAGAATTTCACATGTGAACACTATGCCTGGCATGGAAGGTGGTGCATTTTCACTTCACATGAATATTCTCTTTCCTCTCCTCTCTTCTTATATATTTTATATGTAGGAGCTCTCTCCTTTATAAATATCAAGCTTAGACATTTTAAACCCCCCTTTTGTGAGATTTATACTTATGTTCATTATTTCATCTTACTTGGATGAAAACCCATTAAAAATTGAGATCATTAGATGAAACCCCTTTGATTTAGTAGGACAACCTCATGCAGAGATTATGCTTGTGCTTCAAAATTATTGTAAGAAGTTATTTTATGCTTCACTTATATCTATTATGTATTTTTAATAAATATTATAGTTTCATATTTAAATTTTATGGTTTGTTCCATTTTATATGCTTTTAAATCCAATATTTAGCTATATTCCTATTTGGATATATTATAATGGTATCAAAGCTATAGATCTAGGATTTCAATTGTGTAGTGTATGTATATCACTTATAGATATTATAAGAATTTGTGAGTTTAGATATTCATTTATATGTATTATTTAATTATTTATAATAAATATTGTATTTGGATGATATTATCAATTTTACATATTTCATTTATTTATTTTTTGCTCATTCAATGTTGGTTTTAGTTAAAATATCCAATATTTTCCAAAATATCCCATTTGGGGATATTGTAGTGGTATCAAAGCCATGTATATTTCTATCCTATTGGGGAACTAAATCTTTGGATATATTTAAGTTGATCAACTTGGATATGTTTATCATGATGCAACGACTCAATGAACTTGTCCAAAAAAGAAAAAACTTTTTGATAAACTACTTTAACATATTGAAGTAGAAGATTTGTAGGCAAGTGAAGAGGTATCTACCATCCAAGTAGAATTTGAAGAAGATGTTATTTTTCAAGGATAACCCATCAATCTTCCAATGATCAAGTCCATGACACAAAAGACATATTTTCATACAAGTGAAGAGAGTATCCAAGTAGAAGAACAAGTCTCCATGGTGGAAGCATTGGACATGGTGGATAAAGATAAAAGAGATGGGTAATATTGTTTACATGGATTGTCTTCCTTTATGACCATTTTCATAAGTGAAAAATAAGTCACTATGGATCAATAGTGATCCCACTTGGAGTGGGGTGTCATTATTCCTTATCAATGAATTTTCATACTTCTCTCTCTTTCCTCTCTATTTGAATGTATGAATGTTTAATAATATAACCCTTCTCCCCATTTGTAAGTTTGAACCTAGTTTAGCTTTTGTCTCTCCTAAGGATGAAAAACCTTGGAGTGAATAAATCTTTGAGGATGAGAACCCTCTAAGGTTTGCTTGTTTTGGTGGTAAGAGATCTTCCCTGGTTGGCATTGGTTGTTTAATTAATAAACTATAATTGTGTTAGAAATAAGTTATATATGTTAGCAATTGATCTTCAATATCTCTATATTAATGTATTCTCAATGTTTTCCATGTATTACTTATTATAGTTAATGAATTTTATATTTGGTGTTCTCTCTTATGCATATTAAAATTGTGTTATTTATAAGTTAATTTTGTCCTTAGAGTGATTTGAACTATAATATTGGTAAATAATAGATTTAAAATCATAAAAATGGAATAAACCGTAAAATTGAAATATGAAATGATAATATTTATTACAACAATTTTATAATACATATAAGTGAAGCATATTTTTGAATCACATTCATAATATCTACAAGACATTGTCCTACTGAACCAAAGGGGTTTCATCTTATGATCCAAGAAATTAATGGGGTTTCATTTAATGATCTTAATCTCCAATGGGCCTTCGTCTAAGGGATGAAACAATTAACATAAGTTCAAATTTCACAAATGGAGGGTTTTGAATATCTAAGCTTGATATTTATGAAGGAGAGAGATCCTACTTATAGAATTTATAAGAAGAAGAGATGAAAGGAAAGAGTATCTTCATGTGGAGGGAAAATGTGCCACCCTCCATGTCATGCATAGTTTTCATATGTGAAATGTTTGTCCTCTCATGAAAATTATCAAAAGTGGATTACATGAGCATCTATCTTATTTTTTATTTGTCTCCCACTTCTATGTCACCCCAATAATGGTACCTAATTATAAATGTAATAAAAATATGGAATAGTGACCCTCTTATCTTATTTCCCATGTGCAGATGAGATTCCAAGATAATTATTGAATCATTTTTTACTAAATGGTAGATAATAAAACATATAGCCACCCAAGGAAGACATCCCACTCTCACACATGTGTGAGCAAGAACATGTGTTTCATATAAGGACAATAAACTTGCCTTCTAGTGTAATCTACACCCCACTCTTTAAAATAAATATTTTCCCTTAAAATATTCTTTGTGATCCATGCCACATCACTATAAATCCATATAACCACTATGTCACCTCACCACTATGCCACATCACCATGCAGAATCACTATGAATAGTAACCATGAATAATACTTGTGAATAGTAATTAGTTAATAGTGTCATTCAGAGGGAGGGGAAATTACATCCTCCCATCCTAAAGGTTGCTTATCCTCAAGTAATATAGTTCAATTTAGGAATCCAAACACCAAAATCCCAAGAAAATCTCTAGAACTCTTTACCATGTATCTATTACACCACTTTGATATGACTAAATCCATATGATTTATCAATAGTTGATGATTTATAAAACATTAAATAGTCATACCCTTCAATTTTAACACTGTCATGAGGAATCATGTACTCTTATCTTGTGTCTACAACTTGTGATGCTAAGTATGGCATTATCTTCTGCTCACACTATTTGAAAACATTGTGAACCAACTCTTGTGCAGCTAAATAAGTAACCTAAGAAGGTGATTGATCCAATAAGTCTTTTATTTTAGCCTCTTTATATGGATGAATATATATGATCATCTCCTTATGTACACTTGCATGCAAAACCTCCATGTCTAATGCTTTCACCATGGAGACTTTTTCTTCTACTTGGATGCTCTCTTCACTTGTCTATAAATATCCCTTTTATGGCATGGACTTGATCATTAAAATATTCATGGGTGCTCTTTGAAAAAGAACATCATATTCAACTTCTTAATGGATGGTGGATACATATACACTTTCCTACAATTGTTTTAATTCTATTTGTTGAATTAGCCTATCAAATATTGAGTTATTACATCATGCTAAACATATCCATGTTTCTCAAATTAAAGATATTCAAATAGTTAGTTACCCAATAGGAAGGCATGAGGCATGGATATGATACCACTATAATAATTGTAAATGGGAATATTGTTAAATATTAAATTTAAAATAATAAAATTTTTAACAAAACATAAAATTAAAATATTTAAATATAATATTTACTATAAAAGCTACATAATACATATAAGTGAAACATAAAAATGATTCTTATAATAATTTTGAAGCACAATCACAATATCTATGTAAGATTGTCCTACTGAACTAAATGGGTTTCATCTTATGATCCAAGAAATCAATGGGGGTTCATCCAATGATATCAATCTCTAATGGGTTTTCATCCAAGGAAGATGAAAGAATGAACATAAGTTCAAATCTCATAAAAGGGGGGTTTCAAATATATAATCATGATATTTAAAAAATAGAGAGCTCCTACTTATAGAATTTATAATAAGAAGAGAGGAGAGGAGAGATAATCTTCATGTGGAGGAAAATTGTGCCACCCTCCATGTCACGAATAGTGTTCACATGTGAAATGCTTGTCCTCTCATGTAAATGGTCAAAACTGGATCACATGATCATTCACCTTATTTTTTATTTATCCCCCACCTTTCTTGTGACCCCAATAATTGCACCCCACTTCCACATGTGAGCCAAATATGGAATAGTAACCTTCTTGTCTTATTCCCCATGTACACATGAGATTATAAAGAAAGTATTCAATTAATTTTGACTAAATGGAAAACAAGAAAACATGGATACACCCAAGGAAGACATCCCATACTCAAAAATGTGTAAGCAAGCACATGTGATTCACATAAGGACAAAAAAATTGTCTTCTATTACAAGATATGCCCCACTCTTTCAAATCAGCCTTTTCCCTTCAAAGATTCTTTGTGGGTCATGCCAAATCACTCCAAATCTATTTCACCAGTATTACACCTCACGACTATTCTACATCACATGTACAATACTATGAATAATAACCATGAATAGTAATTGTGAATCAAAATTAATTAATAGTGTCTCATTCAGAGGAAGGGGACATTATACTTGATCATACCCTATAAATTATCTTAGGTATATTGAGTTACAAACCTAATTTTTATAATTATTAATCACTAAATTTGAATACACATGTTGAAAAGGCTAGTCAACTAGAAGCATAAACCTGATAAGGATAATATACAAGTACTTAAATAGTGCATCTATAATCATGATCCAAACAATTGAAAAGTAATAATAATAAAACCAAAGGATCATAAAACTAGATTATTATCACTTGTGTGAAGATAGGTGAGGTATAAGTCTTTATTTAACATGGTTACATTTAACTCTATGGTAATTATCTCTTTTCTAACCACAATATACATCTAACTCCTCATCTTTGATGATATTCTCCCTTGAACCAAAGGTTTTACCCATGTCATAGACAAGAGAATAGATGAAAATTATCCATGTAATGAAAAAAAAACATATTATATTAAAATCATGATACTAAAAATTATTTCACATAATTGTATAACATCTATCAACATTGAAAACATGATAAACAAAATTAATCAAATCATATAAAGTAAATAAATCCCTAATTTAACAAAACATAACATTATAACTTATGTTTTGTAATGCTTACCACTAATAAGCACCTTAAATCTCAGTATAGGAAAACAAGATGTTGCACAAGTTTTAATTTTAAATTATGGAGTTAAGCATGTTTTAGTTGATAATGGATCAAGATTGAACATTTATAATATCACATTTTTACATACCAATGCAAGAGCATTTATGTTCACATGAAATCTTCCATCAACCAAAAATATGTTAGTTTATATTTTTTTCAAAGTGTTGTGTTGTACAAGTTTATTTTTGCACATATGTATTGTTGTAACTTTTAAAGATTATTTTTGGTCATGCAAACCTTATTTTTGGTAGTTTTGCATCAAATTTATATGTGCATCTATTTAGCGTAGTTTTGTTCTACCTATGAGTGTGCATGTGTTTGTAATGTTCCACCTGTATTTTGTTTCACACCATTTTATTTGTTTCTTGTCAAAATCATATTGTGAAGATTTACACATTAATTTATGTTAGTTTTTATCCCAAGATCAATAATACATATATTTGAAATGCATTTCCATCAATTTTTTATATCCCTTGAGCAAAAAGGTGTTAAAATAGATTTGGTTATTCACCATTTTGAAGTAGATGAGTTGAAGAAGTTTATTTGAGGAGTTGGATGTTCATTATACAAGTCATGCATTGAATTATAAGTTATTTGGTAAGCTTAAGATAAAATGTGGTATTATTACTAAATATACATGAGGATTGTGGGGAAACTATTTTAAGGATAATTATGGGTTATTAAATCTTGTAAATTCATGCAACTTTCTTTATATACACTTGGTTTGGGGTCATATATCATGTGATGTATTATGGAAATAATATTTATTGACTATTTGGAATTTAATCCTAAATTATTGAAGCTGATAAGGATTCATATAATATTTTTAATGGTGTAGTTGTAATATGTTAAGCTATAACATGTTATTATGCCTGGGAATTATGAGAGAAATTTAATATTGGTGGTGCACTAAGGTATGTTAATGATGTTAGTGGGGTAAAAACACTTAATTAAGGTAGGTGGGTCTTGTGCCTTTATAATCATGCCACTATACCTATGATAATGAATTATTTTTAATTAAATAGTAAGATATTATTCATCCACTTAATTCTTTACAAATCTGAGTGGAAGTTTAGATCGCAGATCTTGGTTCTAAGATAGATAAACTTGTAAAGAATATGAGTTAGAAATTAGATATCTACATAGTCGATATTATAACACGTATCATTATGATATTAAGATGTTATTGTTATCATTGTACCTATTTTATTTACTTTCT
Organism: Torreya grandis; assembly: GCA_037957365.1. Classification (NCBI taxonomy): domain Eukaryota; kingdom Viridiplantae; phylum Streptophyta; class Pinopsida; order Cupressales; family Taxaceae; genus Torreya; species Torreya grandis. Next base: position 325,467 of record JARHVA010008332.1, read on the forward strand.
ATTAAAATTTAGTAAATATCTGAGTGTGTTTTCATGTATTTAAGTATATATTATGAGGGTTTTGTGGTTTAAGGCATGTCTTAATTTAGACCCCTAACCAGATGTTGGAAAAATTAATGGTTTAGTGGTGTTAGTCATGTACCCTTAATACATTAAATGGTATCAATTAAATAATAATATATTTTATTATTTATCATGATGTAATTATCATGTAAATATATACTAAAATATATTAATATGACCATTAGAGATGTTGGGCCTGTTAATGTTACCATTGGAAAATGTTGCACCATGTTACCATTGGAAAATTAAGACCCATTATACAATAGTCACTTTAAAGTGGTTACATTACAAATATCACTTTACAATGTTCAAATTATAATAGTCACATTACCTTTCCTATATAATAAAGATTTTACATTGTAAATTCTTAGTTAGTAATGTTAACAGACAAATTAACAAGTTGGGAAAAGACAAAGTATTTATGAATAGATTCTCAGAGAAGAATTGAAAAGAATGAATAATTGTATTGGGTTATTTTTATCTTATATGGATAATCAATGAAATTTTTTACCTCTTTATGAGGTATTCCATGTTATATCTAGTGTCAATTATTTGTATGCCTTTTCCATTAATCTCACATGTAGATCCATTACTTATTTGTTTGTATTATCATGATATTAGAGCCTTATGATGTATGATTGAGTGGAAAGGTTTATTAGATCATGTGTTTGGATTGTATTCAAGCACATTTTTCATCTAAATTCAACATGTATACCTAGTGGCACAACCATGAAAGACTTATGAAGCTTCTTTCTCATTAAAAATTTATTTTATACATCTATCTTACCTATGGAGTAGTCTAATTCAATTCAAAGGTAGATATAAGTAGACTAACACATGTTTCAATAAAAAATATTCAAATCAATATCTTGGGCATGATGGTATAGCTCTCCACGGCATGTTCAAAGCTAAGGAAAAATCATTTTCAGCCTGTGGAGTCCTTGTGGAGCCTAGTGAAGCTAAGATTTGAGCAAATTATCACTCAGAACTCTCATCCAAAAATCTAGACTTCAATCTACAAGAAAAAATTATTAGAGGAATGATGGTATGACCTAGGCAAGTGAAAAACTATAAGAATTCTTATTTCAATCACTCTGCACCCTATTTATCTCTACTAAAGTGTAGATATTCTATTTTTTGTCCTACCTAATCCTCCTAAAGAGCCTAAAAATCATTTGAATAACTTCTATAAAATTTCAAATTCGCTTGGGTGAGATTGTAATGCCTAATACAATAGCCATAAACATTAAATTTAGTTTTTGGACTGTACTTTCAATTTTAAAATTTTTATATGATTCAAAAATGTATTAGAATTTTATTATGAAGTTTAAAGGCCCTAGTTTGGCCTCTTGAATCCTCATTGCTACACCAAGATTCATACCTATGTCATTACTATTTACTAAAGCACACAGTAAGCTTTAAATTATTTACGCATGATCCATAATTGGTCATTGGAAATTAGAAAAATGGATATTTTTGTAAATAAAAGGAACTATAAATTTGGTTTATATTATTCTTCTATTGATATTTATAATTTATATGGTTATTATGATTCTAATAATGAGGTTGATATTTTGTATCACAAATCTACTTTTAGATGTTTTTAATTTTCATGCAGGTGATATCACTCAGAGAAGCAAAAAATAACCTATTATTTCTATCTCTTCTATAGAAGCGGAGTATAAATGTTCTATAGAAGCTAATAAAGAAGCCATGTGGCTATGAGTTTATTATTATAACTCCATTTATATGTCTCTCATAGTACCAACCATATTTTGATAATTCAAGTTTTGTATAACTCTGGTAAAAAATCTAGTGTAACACTAAAAAACTAAGGATATTAAAGTTCATGTTTTTTTTTTATTAGAGAAAAAGTCTTTAATGGTGATACTAATCTAGGGTTTTGGCCTACAGATGAACAAGTGTCACATATATTAACAAAAATGATTGGTTCTAATTTTTTTTAATTTCTTACAATGTTGGGTCTCTTAGAGTTTCCATTGAAGGGGAGTGTGCATGACAATGTCACTTCCTAATGGCCATATGTTTCCTTATTCTTCTCTATAATTCTCATTATAAAGCATTGTAATATGTCACTTTATGTGATTTTGGTAAACTTCACAGTATGTGAGTTTATAGTGTACCCAATAATTAAAAGCATGGAGATCCTTACATTATAAATGGATCCAAAAATTCTTGGTTGTTTATTTATGAGAAAGTGTGAGATGTAGTCTAATGATCATACTAGCCTAAACTTACTCTAAGTAGTTTATGGATTATAGTACCTTTTGTTTTAAAAGGTGATATTATCAAGATGAATGGTTTTAAATCCTTCAAATGTTACATGCCTCCTAAAATAATCTTACATGTTTTACATAGTATAGTTACTTTATTATAAGTGACTATGGCATGTATCCCCACTTAAAATTAAAAGGGAATGTTAGAAAAATTAATGGTTAATTGGTGCCATTCATGTACCCTTAATACATTAAATAACAACATAAAAATTCATGAGGTAATTATAATGTAAATAAATAATAAAATATATTTAAAATACCATTGGAGAGGTTGGACCCATTAATGTTACCATTGGAAAAGGTTCTACCATGTTATCGATGGAAAGGTAGGACCCATTAATTACAAAAGTCACTTTCCAATGGTCACATAACAATGACCAATTTAATATGGTCACATTACCATTCCTATTTAATAAATAGTTTACATTGTAAAATATTAGTCAAGAATGTCAAGAGACAAGTTATCAAGTTAAGACAAGACAAAGGATTTGTGAAGAGATTCTAAGAGAAGAAGTGGGAATAAGGAATAATTATATTAGATTTATTTTTTTAATCTTATATGGATAATCAACCATGGATTTTTACCTCTTTATAAATTTTTCGACATTATATCTTATCTGAATTATTTGTATGTATTTGCTATTGATCTCACATCTAAACCCATTGATTGTTTGTTTATTTTATCATCATGATTGGATAATTTGGTATTAGATAAAGGTTTTTTCATTCTTGATTCTTATTACTTTCCACATTTGTGAGTATGAAAAGCAAGCAGTTGCAAACATATTCAAGGTATATTATTAGAGAAAATATGTAAATGAAGTTATTTATCTAGGAACATCATTTGTTATAAGGATTTATATTTATAAGGAAATGACACATAGAGGAGGCTTATGTGGAAGAAGGGCCCAAATACCTAGAGCACCAAGATTAGAAGAGCTAACATGATTTATGAGAGAAATGCCAACCTAAATTGAAGTTATGGAAACCACAAATTTTTGAATTGTTGAAGTGGTAGATGATGAAAGTGATTCTAAAATCATAAAATATTTTTTTGAGGATCATGTTGTAGAGATGGAATCTAAAGTGAGTTAGATCAACCATTAGTTAGTAAAACTCAATAAATGCATAAATAACATAACTAACTAAGCCAACTCTATCAATGGGGTTTACAAATGACAATTAAGAGTTATTGAAAGAAATCATATACATCAGACCTTACCAAGAGCATCCCACCTTGAAATGCAGCTCAAAACATTATTTTCCCCTTGATTTGGTGTTCAAGTCTTTGTCAATGACAAGTGGCTTGCTCCTTTATCATCTCGAGTACACCAATGAAACTAGGATAATGAATTAATCAATTTTATACCTATAGTGAAGTTATCCTATTGAAAATTAAGCATAATAACACTAAACAAAGATTACTTGTGGAGAGAATTATGCCTAATAAGTTCGTAAACCAAAAGAGCTTAAAATAGTGGTTTTGGCCCTCCTATTTATATATTTTTGAAAATGATCAGAATCAACCATAACCATCCATATTGAGATCAAGATGTGTGGTCATGAATTAATTAAATTTTGAAGATTTAAAACATAAACACCCTCATAAATATTTGGAAGGAAGGGCCATTAAAGAGGCATGAAATTCCTTAAACTTGATCTTTTTTGCATTTATGGATTATGGATGCCACCCCAAAAATGATGTAATTAGATGATGAAAATATTAGAAATCAATTTAAAATTAAAATATATTCAATAACTTCAATAATTTGCCTAAGTGATATTAATCAAATTTAATTTAATTCCTTAGAAATTGGTTACACACTATTAATCAAACTAGTTAGAATATGAAGTTACTAGGTTATAATTTTATTGGAGTATACATAAAATAAAGCATCAGTTGTATATAGACCAATATCCCATTTAGGACATTGTCAACATGAAATAACACATGCATGTATTGTGTGCTTCTAAATTAGAAAAAAATAGTGGTTCAGAGGGTCAAATTACATTTTCATAATTTTAACTCAAAATGATTTGAGAAAATTTAATAATCACATAAAATACATTACCCCATTTAACGATACATTATCCTAAATTGGAACTTGTATACGACAAGCTCAAACCATTTATCACACTTGAGTAAATTTAGCCTAAATTGTGCATTTTCACAAATTTTGAGTAAGATTGACAATTTCAACATAATGTTGTTAGGATTTAGATGTATACATTTTACCCTTATTTGAGAAGGCATGGAGATACATTCAGATAAGGTAATGCCTTTTCAAAGAAAAGAGTTGTCAAGAAGAAGTCAAAATGAAATGACCCATGATTCCCCCTCGAGAGGACATACAAGGATGAAAGAGAGGGATGAACTCTTGAAAAGAGAGAGAAAGAGGTGAAAGTAAGTCATGGATGAGATTATATCTATATGAGATAATTAGTACTTGTATTGAATCTAAATGATCAAACTATAATAGAACATAATGGGCCCCAAGATGTTGGTAAGTGGGAAGGATACAATCCAAAAATATAAGAGACACACTTTGAACACACCTGAAAGAGGGTGCAAGCTATACGCTTAGATAATGATTGATCTTGAGACAAGTTGCACACTTTAAAATTAATAGAATGAGGGGAAATGTACATAGAGATTAAACTTAGGAGAAATGGAGAGTGTGGCTCTAGAGAAAGGAAATAATAATGTACCCCGGTAGATCTAACTTGATTGGTTGATAGAGTAGTTTTTACCTAGTAGGGGTAATTTTGATCATTGATAATTGATTATGCCCAATTAGGTTTTATTCAATTCAATAATTGGTCTAAATGTTGTTCCCTAGAAAGAGAAATTTGAAGTCATAGCTCAAGGAGATAACGTAATACATATATTAAATATGAATGGGCATAAACATAGATACAATGGTCAAATGATTGAATAAGCCACAAAAAATTAGGCATACAAAGATGCACAAAGTAATGAAAGAGATGGATATAAGAAAGAGGGTGGCCAAGATATCCAAAGATACATCATGTATAAAATCACTTCCTACATAGTCCAGATGGACCTCAATCTAATGTATTTCACATAGATGCAGGAGAAAATGAAATGAGGAATGAAGAATGTGAGAAAAATAGACTACTATTCGATTAGAATCATAATGTATGCCAAGATATCCACGTATTACATAGATTCTAATGCATAATCCATTGGTGTATTTGAGATTGTATCATTGGATCTGCATTTATTTTGAAAATTGGATCCAAAGCACTTGGTGTTTACTTTAGCAAAATGAAATTATGCATCATAAGTATGAGTAACCTATAATGACATTGTATTTCAATAGAGATGAGCCAGTTTAAATGTGAATATTTATAAATAAGGATAATGATAATAACTACCAATACTAGAGTTACAAATATTTACATTTAAACAAAAATAAACAAAAAGAAAAATAAAAACAAGACATCAATATACCCTAACTCAAAATCAAGATATGAACAATCAAGACTTAAGTAAGAATAAGAATGTATAAAATAAAAGAAAGAATAACTTAATAAACAACATGAACACAAGATATGAATAATCAAGATCCATGTGTACTATCAAGATGTACTTAAAAAACAAAAAAAATAAGAAGCCAAATATAACTCTAAATAAATCAAGCCTAACTAAATACTAAACCAAAAGTGATTATAGAATGCATTTGAACTTAGAAGAATAAAGAAAGACAAAACAACACAAAAGACCAAAAAAAATAAAAATAAAAATAAAAGGAACGTCAAATAACAATATAAAAATAAATGGAGAGACAACAAAGCACAATAAAACACCAAAAAAATCAAATAAACACACACAAATAAGAGTTAATAACAATGTTAGTGCAAGCAAAAAATAATTTTATGGATGTGTAGTAGAGTCATTAATTTCTATAATAGTGTAACAAGAACAAAGAACACAAAGTTTCCCCTAAATGATAGGAGAATAACAAGAAAAAAAAATGGGAGGAAAAGAATAAAAGGAAAGGGGTGGCTGAGATGACTCTAGATGTACAAGATAAGTGGATGTTGTCTACATAGTTCTATGGATGCAAGATCCAACATGAGCTTCAGGCCAAATATAATTCTCCTAAGAAATGGGATAGAATAAAAGTGACAATAAGAAAACATGAATGATGGTGTAGATTAAATAAGGAAAGTGGGCTCACAAAATGGCAAGAGAGTTTAAATCAATGCTTGAAAATGGCAAAAGTGTGGAAATCATAATAAATAAAAGTGATAGATAATATTCTTTGTTTGTCTTATCAATAATTTTTATAATGTTTTTGTGTTTTTGGGATAAGAAAAATAAATTTAATAATCACAAAAAGGTCCAAGGAACTACCTAACTAAAGAGATGCATGTCCATATGTAAGAGTTCAATCAACAGCTACCAGTTGCCACAAGGATCGTGGATATAAATAATATAATAGGAGACAAACTAAGTAAGGAGATACACATCCAAGAGTAAGATTTATAATAAAAGATAAATTTGGATGAAATGGACCATGTTTTAAAATTGGGGAGATCAAGATCTTGCTAAGGCAATAATGCCTACCAAATATTAGAAAAATAATAATAGAATAGTATGTAACACTAGATAAATCTGAAGAAGCATTCAACAAGAAAAAACCATGAGTTGATGAGTCCATTTTCACTTTTCTATAAGATGAAGCTACAAAATATTATCAAGGATAAACTAATTTTTATAAATTACATTAAATATGTTCATAATTTCTATGAGTCATAATCGGGATCATAAATGGGCAAGGGATAAAACTGTCCAAGTTATAATGACTTATGGTATGAAAATAATGTGGTTCTAAATAGAATGGTCTAGAATAAATAGGGTCCAAGATAGGATATTCCAAGGTGGGATAAAAACATTAAAACTAGAATATAAATGATCCACATTACTAATGGTCTAAAGATTTAATTATCTAGAGTCGTAAAAGAATATGGTTCTCATAAGAATGGTATAGGGTAGGTCAAAACATAAAGAATGTGGTCCAAGATAGGATGGTCTAGGATATATTATTGGGATAAAATTAATTCAACATAAATTGACCCCAAGTAAGAGGTCTTGTAGACAATGGTTCAAAATCTATCAAGTGTAGAACCACTTGAGATGTACAATGTTCATGGGCCCTATAAGTTCTTTTCCACCTAGAATAGCCAACCATTATGCTCCTTTTTCTATGATTACATATGGGCCCAACCAATTGGGTTGAAATTTACTCTTCTTCTTACATTAAACATTTATATTAATTTGATTCTCTTTCAATACCAAATCACCAATTTCAAACTCTTAAAGGAGAATGCACTTGTTATATTTTATATGTAATTTTTTCTAATAGGCTTACAAGTTGTCTAGGGTAGACAAATTCTTACCATCAAGGATTTCTAGTTATTGAAACTTGGAGACTCTATAATATTCATCATATTCAATATTCTCCAAAGATACTCATAATGAAGGTAGTTCGATCTCAATTAGGATAATAGATTTTGTTCCATAAAAAAGTGAGTTTGGAGTGGATCCTATGGGGTTTCAATGACTAGTGTGATAATCCAAAAGGGTAGGAAAATTTTGCAAGTGCTAATTATAGGCAGTTTCACTGACAATATTCTTAAGTGTGGTAACACTAGTTTTATTTGACACCTTAGCTTATCCATTTCCTTGTGGGTTATATGGCATGGATTTCTTGTGCTTGATTTTGAATTTTTAACAAAGAGATTTAACCTCTTAATTTATAAATGATTTATCATTATTTTATATAATGCATGCTGGGATAGACTATCGATAGATGATATGATAATGTGTAAACTTAGCAATCTTCTTCTCGATGACATAAGTGAGAGTAATTGCCTCAATCCACTTAGTAAAATACTTGGTAGAAATGAGAATATGTTTATGTCCATTTGAATATGTTGGGTTGATTTTCTCAATGAAATCGAGGCCCCATGTAGAAAATGGCCATGGCATAGTAATTAGCTATAGTGGCAAGGAAGGTGTGTGCATCTAATTTCCATGTTAACAAGGAAAACACTTCCTCACATAAGTTCAATCATCTATCTCCTTTTTTGGCCAATAGTAACTTTTAAGAGATTTTTAGCTAAGACTACACTATTAGTGTGGGCCCCACACATTCCTTCATGAACCTCCTTAAGTGTTATCTTGGATCCTCCTAAAGATAAATAATGAAGTAGCATTCCATCATAGCCTTTATGATAAAGGGATTTTCCAAGGAATGTATAATGGGCTATATGATGAAGGAAAAGTTTTTGACAATTGTTAGAAATGGTAGGTGGAAAAACATGATCATGGAAATAATTATAATAGTCTTGAAACTAATGCAATTTAGGTGAGTGATTGGGACTAACAATGGCACATACCCTTTCTAAATCTAGAAAAACATGAGTATGCTATAAAAGATTTTCAATGAGAAATTGATACCCTTTAACACTATTATCAGTTTGTATCATGGAACAAATTATTTTCATTATATCAATAGATCTATTGCTGGCCTATGGTACTTGTTCAAATTATAGATATTTAAAATGAGGTTTGAGATTATCCACAATCTACTTGTAAGGTACAAAGTTGTCATCTCTAATCTGATACTGATCAGTGGTTTAATTGATAGTCAATTAAGAATCAACATATACCATTAAGTGATGGATATCCCACTATAATACAAGACAAAGTCATTCAATAAGTGCCTCATACTCAGCCATATTGTTACTACAATGAAAATTGATATGAAATGCTTTGGGAATCAAATCCCCTTATGGTGTAATCAACAAAATTATGACTCTAGAGCCATGAGAAGTGAATTAACAATCAAATTAGAGCTTCCATTAATTAGTTTCATGCTACACTTATTCTACTATCATAATAGAGTCATCTAGAAAGTTGAATGTAAGCGTTTGAGTATCTATGATAGGGGCATCTACAAGTTGATTAGTAATAACCTACCCTTTGATAAATTTCTAATTATAATACTCAACATAAAATTTGCTTAAGAGCATGAACCATTTGTTCATGCGGCTTATGAGAACATCTTTAAAAAATAAAAAGTTTAGGGGGTCCACTTTAACAATAATAATGGTTTTTTTGTTTAGCATATAGTGCCACAATTTTTAGGACATGTGTGGACATTAAAAAATTACACACATATAGTTCTAGATATCTAAATTCCTCGATACCCCATAGAGACCACATAAACCTTCTTAACACTTAACCCAACCCTCTTAACCTAACAAAGTCACTATTTTCCTATCACTATTCAAAATTACTATTCACTATCACTATTAATGATGACATGACATGTTACATGGATGATGACTTAACAGTGATATGACAAGTGATATGGCAAGTGACATGGCTTGGAAGTGAGTTAGCTTGAAGTGGGACACCATACCCCACTTAGGACCCTTCTCCAAGGTGCTTAGAAACCTCACTAAGCACCATATCCCCGCCCTCCAAAATGTGGTGAATTTATCCATAAGGGGCCACCTTTCAACATCATCCTTTTTCCCCATGAATGAGAGAGACACCAAAGTATGTGGGTCTCCTTTTCAAGTACTTGATAAATGATGAAATTGAGTGGTGAAAATTATTTTGGATGTATATGATCCCATGTGCATGATCCTCACTCCATTTTATACTCTTAATCAAGTTGGGAGACAAACCAGCCAAGTGAAAGATCTATTAGCTAAGTTGAAATCTCACTCCCTTGTATTTCATGACCACTTATGATCCCACTTGTAAAAAGGTTCCACATTTTTTGGGGTACCTCCTTATGTAATTATCATAAAGCAAGAAAAGGTGATGGAAAGTATTTTGGACCCATATGAGCCCATGTGCATGATCCTCACTCCATTTTGGACTTTTTAACAAGTTGGGAGACAAACCAACCAAATGAGAGACATATTAGCTAAGTGGAAATCTCATCCAAATGTATTTCATGACCACTTATTATCCAAATTGGAAAATGGTTCCACATTTTACTATTTCACTCCTTTGGCATGTTTCTTGACATCAAATGCTGTAAATATGACCCTCCCCCTTCACCCATGGTTAAGTTAGTTTTTGGTGGAAGAATTCAATTTGTAGGTTTATTAATTTTTGATGAAGTCATCACACTAGAGGTTAAAGGAGTCAAATCCATGAATATCTAATAAAATTTCAAGTCATATTCATCAATAACATCATTACCAACAATCTTCAACAAGCCAATCTTCATCAACAAACATCTTCGAGCATATAGGTAACCATGTTATTTAGTTATTTAAATTTATTTCTTCCTTACCCTATTTCCATTTTACCCTCTTACCCATATTACTTTGCCTTCTTGATCACCATTTATCCCTTTTCCTTCTTGGCCTCTTTTTGACCATTTACCTATTTGCATTCTTGGCCTCCTTTTGACCATTTGCCCCTTTGCCTTATTGGTCCCTTATTGACCATTTATCCATATTTAATTCTTAAACATAATACCCTTTACCATATAAACCATTTAACAACCCAAAAAATATATATTTTGACCCTTGCCAAAGTACCAAACCAAGACCACCACTTTGCTTCAGCTAATTTTCAGCATCAGTATTAATCGAACTAGTTGATTTATATTAGCTATCTTAACAAAGTATTTAATTTTATTAATTAATTTTATATTACTTGATGTATTTAATTTAAATTTTTTGTTTTAAATATAATTATGTTTCCTTTTTATTTTTAAACTTAAGTGTTTAAAAATAGGTGAATCGACAGCCTCCTATAAAGCTTTTACTTCCAGGACCTTTCTCACGCTAGGTGATCTACCCAACTACTTGTCTAACAATTTTTTTTTTTGGTAGTGTTTTATTTGTTTTATTTAATCCTCCAAAAAAAAATAGGATTTCTCACAAATTTTGGATTCAATGCGTACACATTCAATAGGTATTCTTCTACACACCCCTTTACTAGTTTCTTTCTTTTCACACTAAGGAAAAAGCAAAATTAAATAGAAATTTTTTGGCATGCCAAGTGGGACCCTCAAGTTTTCTTGGGTTAATATATTTTTTCAGAAATTTATTTTCATTATAAAAAATTTATTTATTTTCACATTTCATTGATAAAATTTAAACATTGTTTTATTGCTTTCAAAACACAAATTTTAGTTTCTTTTTCTTTCTAAAAATCTGAAAATAAAAAAAGAAAATTGGCATTGTTTTTTTTTTTTTTTTGCTTGAATTTTTAAAATACCAAGCCATATACTCAATCCAATAAATACTCCTTTTTATAACATAGACTGCTTTCTAGGACCTATTCAAGCCAATTTCCTCTTCACACTTTTCTAAGGCATAAGCCAAAAGAGAGATTAAAAATAATATTAGGACTTAATCACTCTTATTGAATGAAATTTTTTTCCTTGAATATTCTTTGATTACTCTTTATTTTTAGGTTTGATAATGTATCATTCATTTCCTATTTTTTCATATGGTTATTACTCACCAACAATGAAGGGACCTTGAGGAACAAAACTCACCACCAAATCAACCAACCTCTTCCACCTCGTCATCGATGGAACACATTTCCAAACCTATAGAATCCCCTCACTCTCTAGTAAGTCCTACTCAGGTGGTCCTAGGATATACATATTTTATCACTTTCCTAAACAATAATCATGTAGCCTTACAACATTACCCTAGAACTACATCTTATCAAATCCCAGTTTCAACCCTACCTATAGATCCACCTTATTCCATGCCTCTCCACCTCATGAGGAGTACCTCCACTACCATGGGTACTACTCAACATTTATTTACCCAATTCTTACCATCAACCAATAACCCTATTGAAACTACCATTCAAAACTAACCAACCCAAACTACCACCACCCTTATACCTCTTACCAATCACTCGTACGTAATAGGAGTGTCTATCGCTAGCACTACCCATATCCCTCTTGGTACCTCTAATCTATCAAACAACACTCTACTTTAAATCCTTATGGTGTCCATACCCTCTATGTTACCACTAATTAGTAGAAGGGTCATCACCCTTCCATCAACCATCAACCCAACTACCACTCCCACCCAACAAGAAAACTTTAGTTATCTCCATAACCCACAAGGGCATATGATTGTTACCCAACCACCTACCAATACCCATCCATTGACATCCACATACCAACATGTATCTTCTACCCAACCATTGGCATCCACATACCAATATGTATCTTCTACCCAACCATTGGCATCCACATACTAATATGTGGCAACCTCTCAACCTTCTACCCACTATCAACATGTTTCTCAACCATCACCACCATAATATACATCTTACAACCTTATCTGTGCTTAACCCTAAGCATAATTCATGAATATTATCATGGATAAGATGACCACCCTAGACTCATCATCTCAGGTGCTCACAATATCTTATCCTATGACCAAATTTGTAATGAACCCATCCACCCATCTATACCCATTAAGCCACTTCCTCCCAAATGAGAATTTCCCAAGTTATCTAAATTTTAATGCAAGTAGGATCCCTAACATGAACTTAGGTCACTTAGGCATGCTTTTTATCTCATCATCTATGATCATTCCCTCCTTATCTATACTTTACCACTATCTCTAACTACCCTAGCCTTATATTGGTATAGCCTTATATTGGTATAGTGCCTTATATAAACATTCCATCTTGTCCTTCACCTAACTAGCCCAAAACTTCTTGGATCACTTTTTCATCAATATATCCAATAAATTTTCTATCACCAACCTCTACTCCATCTAGAAATTTGACGATGAATCTATTGCTGATTTTGCGGCTCGCTAGAGGAGCCTAATTAACCAACTTTCATTTTCCTTGCATCAACTTGAACTTATTAAGATCTTTTCTTAGGCATGTGCCAAACATATCTCATTCACATTACATGTCTAAATATTTCATACCTTTGATGAATATTTTATCATGGCTGGTAAACTAGAGAATTAAACCATGATGAAGGATATCTTAAAATTAAAAGTAAGAACTCAACCTATAAAACCAATGAGGCCCCTTCTTCCAAGTTAAGAAACTAGCTCAATACCAATACCAAGAATAAAGGAACCACAAATTTTATTGCCCTAAAATACACACATCCATAATATACCAACCAATAAAACCTTAGGAACCAAACCTCCAACTCCTCTAATTATTCAAACCAAAACCCAACGAATAACCAGAACTAATTAACTCTATTTTGGGAATCCTATGCTTCTATTTTGAAAAAGTTATTAAAATATAATATCATCTAACTTCCACCAATTAAAGCACCCTAATATTTTAATGCTTCTCATCCCTTTTTAGGTTGGTATAATGAGAATTACCATTGTGCCTTTCATTAAGTCATAGGACATGATATCAATAGGTGTAATATCTTCAAATACCTTATCCAATCCCTTGTTTACAAGGGGAAGCTTACATTGGATAACCACAATTCACCACCCAACCAAGCCCTTGACATATTTATGAAACCTTTTCCAAACCATGCTCCTACCAAAAATGAGAGTAATAAAGTCAAGTTCTCCCCTAATAACCATACCATTAACATGGTTTTTGACACACTCACTAATAAATAATCTACTCACCAATCTACCAATCCCTCTCTTCTTATTGAGCTAGTAGAGTTATGTTCTACCCTTTTGGAAACACAAATAAAGGAGGTGCCTCTCCCTCCTTCCTCATTCATTAAGGTAGTATAATTACCAAGTTTCCCTTTGACCGACACACTAGACCACATACGTATCTTACCTTTCTCATAAATTACCATGAAACTCTCCCCTTACATAGAAATCATTCTTGAGAAGGAAATTCCCCAGTCTACTCCTCCCATAAAAGAGCCATATCTCTCAAACTTTCATCCTTTTATTGAGGAAGAAGACAAGGTTACGATCCCTATATCTCCACCTAGTAAAATCAAACCTTTCTCAAAGCTAGTGCAACAATTAGAATTTGTCCCCAAACCTGACATGGATCAAGTTAGCTTTTGGTAAAAATTATGTTTCCCTTATGTCACAAAATGAGAACCTCCAACCCATTTTTTGGTAGACAAACCTAGTACTTATAATAAATAATCAATCAAAACCTCCACCCAACCAACCAAAACCTCTACCCAACTAGCTAACCCTCAACTACCTAAGCCAATCAAGACCCTAGTAACCAAACACCCTTCAAAACCAACAACCAAAGTAGCCAAAGAGGTAAAAACACCCAAAGTCCCAAAGCCTCAAATTTTACCTCCCTCAACCTTGACCTTCATTTTAGGTCCTCATCCCTCTACCTTGAGCATGAAGACCATTATCTTTACCAAAACCCCACCACCTCTATTGGTTACACCTTAACACTTGTTTTATAACACACCTCTTTTTACTAAACCAATAATATCTAAGTTAACTAGATTTCCATCCTAAACCTCTAGCTCTTCAACCATCTTACCTAAACCAAAACCATCAACCAAGTGTATCACCTTACCTAAGATACCTATCACCAAACCTACTTCCAAATAACCTTCTAGCTCAACACCTAAAATAAAAATTGCTAAACCTTTACCGCATTTAATTGAGTCTTACCTAACCATTCTCCAATGGTTATTGCAAACCTCTTCCTTCATCTTACCACACATCAAACCCTTTGAACCTTCACATCCCAAACCATCATAGTTTAATAACAATTTGATTTGTTTATACCACAAAACACCTAGCCATGATACAAAGAATTTCAAATCTCTCCAAACTCTCACCCACCACCTATATGATGAGGATGATCTATTCATGGACAAACATCTTAGAGCACCCATATCAATCCAAACAACAACCATACCTACCCAATAATTTCCCATTCCTCCACTCTCACCTAAGAATGAATATGAGTTTGACCACTTTACTACCTCACCCTCTCCTTGTATCCATACTATCAACATGGTCACTAGATCACAATAGAAGGATAAAGGGAAGGCCAAGGTGTCCATTATTTGGACTCATCCCTCTTCAAACTCCCAAACAAAATACACCCAACCATCTCCCTCTTCAATAAAACCCAAGTTGTATATCTTATTTTCCCCTCAATCTAGCCCTTCACAATCTAACCCATATGCAATATCTATCTAGAATGTTATCCTTAAGAAAATTCACTAGACCTCGATAAAAATAAGCTTGTATGATTTGATTTCTACTTGTTACCATCACCACCAAGCACTCATAGAGTATTTTTAATCCATAATTGTCTAACCTAATGACCCTCAACCTATATCTTCCTTTATTGGTGCCCTTCAAACTTACAACCGTGTCACCATTAAGAATTCATAAATACCTTCTGTCCACCCTGATGACCCAGATCCCCCACTCCTTATTATCGCTTACATTAACCAAACCCATGTCAAAAGAGTGATGATTGATGAGGGAGCTAACATTAACATCATATCATCTTATGCTTAAAACCAACTCAACTTATTAGATAATTTCATGTCAAAACACATATTGGTCCTTTGATCTTTTAACGATACTATGGACACCACCTTGGGAACTATTGTCCTTCATATCCATGTAAAACCCTGAATACTCCCTAAAATCTTCTATATTTTAGAAGGATAATTCTAATACAACATCTTATTGAGATGATCTTAGATTTTCTCCATGTAATGTGTTGCCTCTACCCTCCATCGATGCATTAAGTTTGAGAATGAGGGATAGGTCATCAATATCCAAGTAGACCCAAATCATTTCTCAACATGCAACATGACCTATCACCCCAATGATGTCCTCATAAACCCATCTAACACACCTTCAATAGTTATACCCCAAATTCCAACCATCAATGAAATGTCAACTAGTTTTTCCATCCCTTCTTCATACATCCCCATAAAGGATCCCTTAGGATCTATATTCTAATGATTTTCATTATGGGAGTATCACCTTCTAGCATTGAATTATTTCCCTACTCTTCAAGAATATGGGAACCTCAAACATGACCTTTCTTATGACCTTGACATTGGAACCATTATCCCTTTTTATCCCCATAACCATCAAATGAACTTAATCTATGGAGGACTTGATTGACCACTTATTTATCCTAACACTACCTCTTCCATCTGACCATTTGCCTCTGACATTTCTTGCCTTGGAAAACTAGCATTCATTAGATTATACCTTCATAGGTGTGCCCAAAAGGGATTTGGCCTTGGCAGATATGATTATGGAACTCATGAGTTACCTTTGATCAAAACTCAAAAACCTCATAAGTCATTTGGCCTTGGATTTGTACTGCCTAAAAAACCCACCAATTCACCCAAAACTATTTATACCATCGACGAAGACACCCCTTCCTCACCAAACCAACCTCCTTTAAATTTTGAGGATTTTGACATCATCCCTCCTCAATTGTTTTATTAATACTATTAGTTTAGGCCTTTTGACCTATCAAAAGGATAGCCAAACTAAAACTCTTCCTCTCATTCATCCTGAAATGGTAGGAAATGATGTTTCTACCATCAACACCATCCAACATCAAGATGATGATTCTATTATCACCTACCTTAGTTCCCTAAATTCTTTAATCCATAAATATTTTTCTCTTAAAACATCAACCATGTTGAATGAATCCACCATGGATATCAACTTGGGCACTCTGGATAACCCTACATTATCAAATTGGGCCAATCATTAAATCTCAAAGAACTTCAAGACTTCTCCTCTTTCCTTTAATATTGTAGCCTAACATTCACTTGCTCTTATAGTGATATTCTTAGGATTGACCCCACCATTTTTACCCATAACATAGGCATTCATCATGATGCTAAACATGTTAATTAGAAACTTTGATGCATGTATCCTTACATATCCCTTCTCATCAAAGAAGAGCTTCAATGTCTCCTATTTATAAAATTCATTAAACCTGTTGACTACCCCCAATGGGTCTCAAATATCATACCTATCACCAAAACCACTAGGGGTCTATATATGTATGTGGACTTTCATGACCTTAACCTCACCTACCCTAAAGATGACTCTCATCTACCTAGTATTGACCACCTTATTGATCTTATAGCTAGCCACAAGATGTTATCTCTCATGGATGGGTTTTTAGGTTATAATTAGATCTTGATTGCTCATGAAGATCAACATAAAACCTCCTTTACCACCCCTTAGGAAACTTTTTGATATATATTCATGCCTTTTGGGTTAAAAAATGCTGGTGCAACCTACTAGAAAGCCATGGCCTACATCTTCCATGACCTCATCCACACCATCATAGAGGACTATGTCAACGATATCTTGGGAAAATAAAAATCTCATAAAGATAATCTAAAATCATTCAATAGTATATTCAAACACCTAATCCATTTATATGTCAGACTTAACCCCAAGAAATATGTTTTTGGGGTCCTTTTAGGAAAGCTTCTTTTCTTTATCATCTCTCTTAAAGGAGTCAAATTAAACCCTACTAAGGTCAAATAAATCTTGGAGATGCCTCTTCCTACAAAACTTAATAAACTATGTATCCTGTAGGGAAAGGTCTAATCCATTCATCATTTCATTTCCTAACTTTTAGACTAGTGCCAACCTTTCCATCACCTTCTAAAGAAGGATGTCTCTTTTAAATGGAATAGTGATTGTCAAAAAGCCTTTGATTCACTCAAATAATACCTTTTGTCACCACCTATCCTCACCTCTCCTAAGGAATACCAACCTTTTTAATTATATATCTCTACCATTGATTATTCTTTAGGGGTAATGTTAGCTAACTAAGATAAACAACATAAAGAACAAGCTGTATACTATATTAGTTACATGCTTGTAGAATACAAGACTTGGTATACCCATACCAAGAAAATATTTTTAGCCTTGACTTTCATTGCCACCAAACTCTACCACTACCTTCTTAACCATAAACCCTATTTCATAAACAACACCAACCCACTCAAGTACATGCATTCCAAGCCATTCCAAAACCAACATATGGCCAAGCAGCTTATGCTCTTAGCAAAGTTTGATCTTGAGTTCTTTTAGAAAAATTCAATTAAAGGGCAAGTCATTACTAAAGAATTGGCTAAATCACCTTTAATAGATCACCAACCTCCTCTTCTTAAATTTCTAGATGAATCCATCGCTACTCTTTCCCAAGAGGACATAACCTACCAAATGACTATGTTATTCGATGGGTCAAAGTGCGAATGTGGTGGGGGAGCTAGTATCATCCTTATCCCCTTTGATAGTGAACCCATTCTTCTATCCTTCAAAATTGATTTTTAATGCACAAACAATATGGTTGAGTATGAAACCTTAGTCACAGGTATCCAAATTGATCTAGCCTTGGGAGTTAAGACAATCAACATCTTTGGTGATTTCTAAATCATAGTCAAATAGGTCAATTTCTCCTATCAATGTAACAATGATGTCTTATAAAATTAAAAACTTTTAGTTGACAAACTCTTAGCATCATTAAAATCTTACTTGGTCCAATCTATTCCCTACTCTGCCAACAAATTCATCAATATAATGGTTTGCCTTGCTTCATAGATCCCTTCTCAACCATTTAATTCTAAAATATTTGTCATCATTCATCATTTTACCATACCCTCTTATATCCAATATGACCTCCCTACCATATTTAGTGTGGAGGAATCCCTATCCAATATTTGGTATGACCAAACTTTTAACTACCTCAACCTAGGCATCATTCCTCCTAACCTCTATAATAATGCCCTAAAGAACATTTGTTTATAGTACATTTCATTACACCATACTTAGGGTAATCCTTTATTAACATGGTTTTGATGGTCTCCTATTTATTACCTACGTATCCATGAAGCTTCCTATGCCATCAATTAAATGCATGATGGGATCTATGGGGGACACTTTGACATTCTAAAAATCACTAAACATATCCTTCAACTTGGATACTATTAGCCTACACTCATCCAAGACTATTTTTATTATGTAAAGAGTGTGTTAAAATTTAACAACATGCTAATTTACATCACATTCTAGATAATGGCCTTTGAGTATCTAAGGAATTTTGGGCTTTCTCAGAATGGAGGCTCAATCTCATTGGGGAAATCAACCCCCATTATTCACAATGACATATCTCCATCATCATAGCCACCAAATATTTCACTAAATGGGTGGAAGTTATTACTCTTATCTCAAATAAAGTAAAGAAAATCATTGACTTTATCAACCATTATATCATCTGCCACTTCGATGTTCCTCATAAGATCATCATCAATAATATTAAATCTTTCAAATCAAATAAGTACAAGGTCTGTCTGATGAATTTTTCATCAAGTTAAGCTTTTCCTTGCCTTACCATCCAAAAGCAAATGGATAAGCAGAAGCCTCTAACAAAATCCTTAACAAAATTGTAACCAAATTAGTTATTGCTTTAGGTTGAAATTGGCACTTTCACATCCCATTAACTTTATGGGCCTAGCATATTGGCATTTAAACCTTTATGGGTGCTACCCCTTTCTCTCTACTCTTCAGAGTAGAGGCAGTCTTTCCTCTTGAAGTCAAAATCTCCTCTCTTCACATATCTTATTTCTTAAAAATATTATCATTAATACCATTTAGCTTAGTTTGAGCTACTTGATGAGCATCATTTAGAATCCCTCACCCACATCTATATCTATCAAGAGCATATCAAACATGTTTATAATAAGCACCTCAAATAACAAGACTTTAATATTAGAGACCTCATCTTAAAGGAAAACCAATATGTGACCAACATGGAGAAAAGTAAATGAGGCAAGTTTGATTTCAATTGGCTTGGACCCTACATCATTACCCATAAGTATGGATCAAGAATCTTATCATTTTTCCCCTCTCGAAGGCAAACCAAAATTTGAGTCTCTCAATGATTTGTATATGTGTCCATTTTTATTTTAAAGAAGGATCAAGATCACTCATTTTGTCTAACTTAATCTCATCCCTTAATTATGAGATTTCAACCTTCACCCATCTTCCTCCTCTCCTTTTGAGGACAATTGATTAAAAAATAGAATCATGTGATTAATCATCAAAGTCAAAGCCTAATCCTAAATATCGGTACCATGGCTCTACCCATATCATGGTCCTCATGCATAATTTGTGTCTCTAACATGATGGAATCCCATGGTCATTATCTATCAAAACCACACCTCTTCACATATCATTACCTTATTGTGTTAAAGTTTTGCCCCCATAACAACAAACATCTAAACCTAAGTAGAATTATCCATATATAACCATCACATATAAAAACAATTTGGATACCAAAATATTACTTTCATCAATATCTTAAGCATTGCAGATTGCTCCCTTGAAGGATAGCTACCTAAAAACAAAATATTTTTTTTCAAATATAAGGTAGACTATTCCCTTGTAAGATAGACATTAATGGAATTAAACAAATTAATTAAAATTAGACCACTCTATTGAAGGATGGATAAGATAAATTTGTAAAAAACAAAGTAATTTATTAGAATCTTCTTGCATCAATCAACTTTCCATATATAGTAATAAAGTAGAAGAACCACTACCATAATAATCTAAAGCTGAAATCAAATCCCATATAGCATAATAAGGTAGAAGCCACAATCATATTTCACATATAAACTTCTTACATTGATCATTATACATCTAGCATATGACATGGACTTGCATGTTATCATTCTTGGGTCACTTATAGAAGGGGGAAAATAACCCACATAAGGTTACCATACACATTAGCCATTATCCTTCACACCACCTATTACCCATATTCCCTTTATACTATCTATAGATCAAGGGATTTGGAGCTTACTTGATGCACTATGATCAAGAAATGTGTTTTATCAACCAACACATGCTAATGCAAAGCATTCAAAAAGCTTATGTTCTTTACGCCAATCCAAACTTAGGTTTTGTTTCATCCTTGTCAATAAACATGCATTAGACCTCATTTAGTATTCTCTCGTCATTGATTCATGTGTTCTATTATACCTATGTTTCATAATTTTTCATGTCTTTTCCCATGTCTAGTATGGTTGTCTAACCTACTTATGTGTCACCACTATCATCCATCAAAACATCATAACCCTAACCATGAATAACATCAAAGTAACATTAATGTCAAATCCTTATATATGACCAATCAACCCACCTTTTATAGATACCTCTGCAACCCCAACCCATCTTTGACAAACACCCATTCTTTATAAACCTTCCACCAAACCAAATCATGTGGTCCATTAAATTGAGGCAACCCATTTGAGCATCACTATCAAACCCTTGTTGAACTACATTGGCTTGATGTCCATGGACTATGTAGGCATTACTTGACTTCTAAGGGAATCTCAACTAATAACAACTAATTACCATCCCCTTTTTCTTCTCATCAATTCCATTATTAACAATGCCCTCTTTCTTAGGGCATCTTATATCAAGTAAGCTTTGGATTTTTCCTATTACACTTATATTTTAACATCATCTAATACTTCCTCTTTTTCTTTCCACTATCATTAGGAGAACTACATTGGCCTGAGGTCTTTTTGGACTATGTAGGTGGTGCTTAGTTAATAATGCTAGCTTAGCTACATCCTTTATTTTATTTTCCAGTCTCTTCCTCCACTTCTCTAAATATCTCTTCACCATTTCCCTTCCCTCAAATTTCAAATCTCTTTTAACCACTTTTCCAACTTTTCAATCTCTTTTAACACAAGTATTAACAAACTTCCTCATTGTCCCCTCTTATCTCCCATAAATCCATGATATCTTCTACTTCATTAGCCTCCTTATCACCTTTCCTTGCACATGCTTCATGGCTCATTCCCCACCCACTTTTTTTGGTTTGTGTCCCTCTCTCCACTTCTTACCAACCTTTCTATTTATTCCCTTTGTCTTCTTTCACCATCCTCATCATTTCCCCTTACCTTTGGCAATTTTTCATACCCTCTTCATCACTCTCTCTTCCTCACCAATTCCACATCATCTTCTTCCCTTGCACACCAATGGACACTTTTACCTCTTTCTCTTATTTTATACTACCTTCATTCCAATTCTTAGTTTTTTATCTCTTTCCCATCTTTTCAATCTGACATGCTTTCTATTTCTTTTGTTTCTTCTAGCATCCCATTATTTTCTTACATGTGCCAACACTCTCTATTAATCTACCATTATTCCCACCTTTTCAATTTTTTCCCTCCACAATTAGCTTCTAACTGGGTCTTTATCCTTTGAGAAGCCTCCCATAATTACCTTTTTCTTCTCATATTTTCTATCCTTTTTCACTTTGCACTCCCCTTTTCCTCTTTTCATCTTGGTACTCACTTATCTTTTGCATCTGTGTGAGTGTTCATTCTTTATATCCCTACTTCATTCTTTTTCTTATTGTCCTTGATCTTCATCCCTTATTTTTATCTCATTCCCTTTCATTTTGTTCCCCTATCTATTCACCACCTCACTACTTTTTTATCTTATCAATTTCTTCTAATCACCCATTTAGATTGTTAATCTCCTCTAACAAGTTGATTGTAACATACCTTATCTCTTCAACTTATTATCCACCCATCCTTTTATTCCCCTCATTTTTATTAACCCCTTTCCTATTTTCCATCCCATTCTCATCTCCAACACAACCCTATGACTTGCTTCATTATTCCTCTCCTTACCTATCATCAAGTATGCTTACTTCATCACGTCATCACCTGCTTCTTTACTCTCCTATCATCCTTTTTGTGTCCTCATTTAACTCCTTTTTTCTTCTTGTTTCCTTTTCTTTCATGTGTTTCCTTGTTTTCCATTATCATCACCAAACTATTTTTTCTTTGCCCATTTTAGATCTCTTTTCAATTCTATCATGACCTACCATATTTCTCATCTTCCCCTTACCCTTCATGATTGTTACACTTATCTCCCCATCTTTTTTAATTATCATATTTTTCATTTTTAGTACATTACTCAAACCCCCATCTTCTACCTATTATTTTTATTCTCTTTTCTCTATTTCTTTTAATTTTTGTCATCTCCCTTGATGACATTCCTTGTTCTACTTGACCTTCCTTTTTTATTCCATCCTTCTCTATCTTCATCTTTATTTGTGACCATGTTGTCTTCTCTACCTATCTCTTCATCCATCTCTTGGTCCACCTTCACATCATACCTTGTTGGATCTCCTTTATTTCCTCCCATTGGCACTCCAAATTTTCATTCATTAGATTTTTGTCACTAGTCATATTACTTATATGTGCATATATATGTTTGCTGCCTTGTGTCCTCTACTCTCTTGCTTTAATGCATGAAATATTGTTAGGTTCATTTTTTTAAGTCATCTATTTATTACTTTAATGTCTTTGTCTGTTAAGCATGGGTCCTCCTTTTGTCCCTCTCCAACTATTCCATTTACCCTATCCATAACCTATTCCCCCTTTAAAACCTCTACACATTTTGAGCTTACTTGACACAGTGTGATCAAGCCACCTTTATTTTTTCCTTTAAGGCATGCTCATGTGACGTATTCATAGGGCTTATGTTCATTAAGCCAATCTCACTTTGGGTTTTTTTTAATTCTTTGTCATAGAATAAAAATCATGCCCTCTTCTTATCCTAATGTGATTAGTTGATATTTTCATTACAACATTTATCTCTTGATTATATTCTTCACTTTACCATCTAGTGTTGTTCATTGCCTTACCTCATATGCTTTACCTTAAGATAGATTAAAACAACCATACTCACAACATCTAACATAACATTCAACACATTATTTACATGTTTATAATAAATGGTGCAATAAATATGACATCAAATGCTATAAATATGACCCTCCCATTTCACCCATGGTTAAGTTAGTTTTTTGTGGAAGCAATCAATTTGTAGGTTTGCTATTTTTGGAGGAGGTAATCATTTTGGAGGTTAAAGGAGTTAAATCCATGAATCTATCCCACAATTGAAAGACATATTCATCAACAACAACATCATTAAAAATATTTAACAATCCAATCTTCATCAACAAACATCTTCAAGCATTGAGTTAACCTTATTATTTAGTTATTTCAATTTCTTTATTTATTTCCCTTTGGCCTTCTTCTTTCACTTGATTTATTATTTACCCTCTTAACATTTTACCCTATTTCCCATATTCCTTTTACTTCTTGATCACCATTTATGCCTTTGCCTTTTTAGCCTCTTTTTTACTATTTACCCCTTTGCTTTCATGGCCTCCTTTTGACCATTTGCCCCTTTGCCTTATTGGTCCCTTCTTGACCATTTATCCCTCTTGCCTTATTGAACATATTACCTTTTACCATCTCAACCATTTACCAACCCAAAAAAATATATATTTTGACCATTTCCAAAGCACCAAACCAAGACCACCACTTTGCTTCAGCTAATTTTTAGCATTAGTATTAATCAAACTAGTTGATTTATTTTAGTTATCTTAACAAATCATTTAATTTTCTTAATTAATTTGTTGATATTTTATATATTTAATTTAATTTTGATGTTTTAAATATAATCATATTTCCTTTTTATTTTTAAACTTAAGTGTTTAAAAATAGGTGGATCGACAACCTCCATGAAAGCTTTCACTTCTAGGATCTAGCTCACTCTAAGCGATCCACCCAACTACTTGTCTAACAAACAAGTTTTATGATAATGTTTTTTAGTTTCAGGTCATCCTCACAAACTAAATATGAGTTATCACCAAGTAAGGAGTCAATGAATGCACATTCAACAGGTATTGTTCTAAACTCCCCTTTACTAGTTTCTTTCTTTTCACACTAAGGAAAAAATAAAATTAGATAGAAATATTTTGGTATGCTCGGTGGAATCCTTGAGTTTTCTTGGGTATATATATGTTTTAGGAAATTTAGTTGCATTATTAAAATTTTATTTAGTTTCACATTTCATTGATAAAATTTAAACATTCTTTTCTTTCTTTCAAAACACAAATTTTAGTCTCTTTTTCTTTCCAAAAATTAGAAAAAAAAAAAAATTGTCATTATTTTTTTTTCTTGCATTTTTAAAATAAAAAAGAGCACTCATCCTAGGATTAGGATTGTATTTTCATGTTGAATTTAAGTTCATTTTAGTTTTTTTTGTTTTTATTAAAAATAAATCAAAAAATTCTTTTTTGGGTTAAAATTAACTGTATACATTATTTTCTTGCTTGGCTTAGTTCACCTAGATTAATTAAAGTAAAGAAACTTAATCATAGAACCATAAATGTTACATAAACCAAATCATTTTCACAATAAATATATCAAACATGCTTGAGACAAGGCCTGATTAGGATTTAATCACCTAATAAATCATCTTACCCTTTCCTAGTTATCTTGCTTGGATGTAATCACAAAGGGGGAAAATAGCTCAATTCTCTAGCTAAGTATAAGATTTGGTAATCAGTATATTGGCTATACACCCACACTATTTATGGGATTTTGATGTGAGGGGAATAAGCCCCATTATTAAGCTATGTACTTGATCTAATATAGACTCCTTTTTCAACACCTAAAATCAACCTGAAACCAAACATAGATTGATTTCTAGGACCTATTCAAGCCAATTTCATCTTCACACTTTTCTAAGGCATAATCCAAAAGAGAGATTAAAAATAATCTTAGGAATTAATGCACTCTTAATGAATACATTTTTTTGCTTAAATATTCTTTGATTATTCTTTTTTTTTGAGGTGTGAGAATGTATCATTCCTTTCATATTTTCTTGTATGGTTCTTACTCACCAATAGCGAAGGGACCTTGAGGAATAAAACTCACCACTAAGTCAACCAACCTCTTCCACCTCATCATCCATGGAACATGTTTAATAACCCGTGAACTCCCCTTATTCTCTGTGAAGTCCTACTTATGTTATCTGAGGAGATAAGTATTTTTCCACTTTTTTAAACAATAATCATGCAACCTTACAACATTACCCTAGAACTACAACTTACCAAATCTTGATTTTGACCCTACCTAGAGATTCAACTTATGGCATGCTTCTCCACCTCATGGGGAGTACCTCCACTACCATGTGTACCACTTAATCTTTAGTTACCTAATCCATATCATCAAACAACAACCCCCTTAAAACTACCATTCAAAACCAACCAACCCAAACCACCATTACCCTTATACCTCTTACCAATCACTCCTCTGCAATAGAAGTGCCTACTGCTGGTGTTACCCATTTCCCTCTAGTTACCTTGAATCTATCAAACACTACTCTATTTCAAATCCTTGTAGTGTCCATACCCTTTATGTTACCATTAATTAGTACAAGGGTCACCACCCTTCCATCAGCCACCAACCCAACTACCACTCCTACCCAACAAGAAACCTTTGGTTATATCCATAACCTATAAGTGCATATTCTCATTACCCAACCACCTACCACTACCTAACCATTGGCATCCACATACCAATATGTGGTAACCTCTCAACCATCTACCCATTAACAACATGTTTCTTAACTACCACCACTATAATATGCATCTTACAACCTTCTGAGTGTTCAACCCCAAACATAATTCATGAGGATGATCATAGACAATATGACCACCCTATAGTCATCCATATCGAGTGTTCACAATATCTTATCCTATGACCAAATTTTCAATGAACCCATCCATCCATCTATACCCATTATGCCATATCCTCCCCAATGGGAAATTCCCAAGTTCTCTAAATATCAAAGCAAGAAGGATCCCCAACAACACCTTAAGGAATTTCGGCATGCTTGTTATCTCTTCACCTATCATGATTCCCTTCTTCTCTATAATTTTTTAACGTCTCTATCTAGACTGGACTTAGATTGGTATAGTGCCTTACCCAAACATTCCATCTTCTCTTTCACCCAACCATCCCAAAACTTATTGGATCACTTTTTGATCAATATATCCAAGAAAGTTTCTATCACCAACCTCTACTCCATCTATAAATTTGAGGATGAATCTATTACTAATTTTTTGGCTCACTAGAGGAGCCTAATTAACCAACTATGATTTTCCTTTCCTCAACTTGAACTTAGAGCTATTTATTTAGGCATGTGCCAAACATATCTCATCCACTTTACATTTACAAATATTCTAGACCTTTGATGAATCTTTTACCATGGCTCATAAACTAGATAACTAAGCCATTGATTAAGGAAAGCTTAAACTTAAAAACAAGAACGCAACCTATAAAACCAATGAGGCCCCTTCCTCCAAGTCAAGTAACTAGCCCAATACCAACACCAAGAATAAATAAACCATAAATGTTATTTTCCTCAAATCCATACCTCCACCATCTACCAACCAACAAAAACTAAGGAACTAAACCTCTAACTCTTCTAATTCTTCAAACCAAAACCCAAGGAACAACCAAAAGAAATTAACTCCACGTAGGGAATCCTATGCTTCTATTTTGGAAAAGTTATTTAAAGCTAATATAATCCAACTTCCACAAATTAAACCACCCCAAAAATTTTATTATTCTCACGCCATGTTGGGTTGGTATAAATATAATGACCATTGTGCCTTTCACCAAGTCATAAGACATGATATCAATAGGTGAAATACCTTCAAATACCTTAATCCCTCATTGAGAAGGGGGAGCTTGTATTGGATAACCCCAATGCACTACCCAACCAAGTCCTTGACATATTTAGGAAACCTTTTCCAAACCATAGTCCTACCAAAAATGAGATTAATAATGTCAAGTGCTCCATTGATACCCATATCATTAACATGGTTCTTGACACACTCACTAATAAAGAACCGACTCACCAATCTACCAATACCTCTCTACTTATTGAGGTATTAGAGTTACCTTCTACCATTTTTGAAAAACAAACAAAGGAGGTACCTCTCCCTCCTTCCTCATTCATTAAGGTAGTATAGTTACCAACTTCCCATTCGATCGACACACCAGACTACACACCCATCTTACCTTCCTCACCAATTACCATACAACTCTCCCATCCCATAGAAATCATTCCTAAGAATGAAATGACCTAGTATAATCCTACCATAGAAGATCCATATATCCTAACCTTGAATCCTTTGATTGAGGAATAGGACAAGGTTACCATCCCTATGTCTCCACCTAGCAGAATCAAACCTTTCTTAAATCTAGTGCAAAAATTGGAATTTGTCCCTAAACCTCACATGGATAGAGCCATCTTTTGGAAAGAATTAGGTCTCCCTTATTCCAACAAACCAAAATATCTAACCCCTTCTTTGGTGGACCAACTTATCACTTCTAATAACTAACCAATAAAAACCTCCACCCAACCAACCAAAACTTCCACCAAACTAACCAATCCTCAACCACCTAAGCAAACCTAGACCATAGTAAAAAAAAACCCCTTAAATACTAATAACCAAAAAAACCAAAGAGGTAAAACCACCCAAAGTCCAAAAGACTTGAATTTTACCTCCCTCAACCTTGCCCTCCATTTTGGGTCCTCATCCCTCTACCTTGAGCATGAAGCCCATTATCTTTTCCAAACCCCCACCACCTCTGTTGGTTACACCTTCACATTTGTTTTCGAATTCACCTCTTTTAACTACACCATCAATACCTAAGTTACCTACCTTTCCATCCTACACCTCTATCTATTTAACCATATTACCTAAACCAAAACCATCAACCAAGTGTATCACCCTACCTAAGACACCTATCACCAAACCTACTTCCAAACAACCTTCTACCTCAACACCCAAAATAAAAACTGCTAAAACTTTACCACCTTTAACTGAGTCTTACCTAACCATTCTCTAATGGTTATATAAAACCTTTGCCTTGAGCTTACCACCCATAAAACCCTTTTACCCTTCACATCCCAAATTATCATGGTTCAATAACAATTTGATTTATTTATACCATAAGACACCTAGCCATGATATAAAAAATTTCAAATCTCTCCAAACTCTCATCCATCACCTTTATAATGAGGATGATCTATTAATGGATGAACCTCTTATATCACCTATACTATAGTCATACTAAAATGTAATTTGTACAATTTAAGAATGACTTGTGACACCCAAGCCATAGGTCTCTCTTACTCACTTACTCAACCCACTTAGACATGCTTTCACTATTTCCCAATCATTTGAAGCCTTTTAGATTCAGTCCCTGGTATCTCAGACTCCTCTCCTAGACATAGATCTATCCCCCAAGGTCACTTTCCCTTGGACAATAGTGCCATAAGTTTGACTATAGCACTGGGACCCAAGGTGTCCAATTTTTAGCACTATTTTCCAAGTCCATAATAGCCTCAAATGGTTATATTTTCTTGAATCCTTATCTTTTCCCTTTTCAACCTAATGTAATTTCATCTAACCCAACATTGCTAGTTTCCATATAAAATCCCATTCAAAAATCATTTATAAGGTTTGAAAATCATTCAAAGGCACAAGCTAGAAATATACTAAAGCACACTCAACTAAATCTGCTTATTCTCAACATACAACCAACTACTACTATTTAACCTATCCAAGCTCATGCACTAGTCATGAGTCATCTCAAGATTACTCAAATTCATATACCCTTGAATTGTAAACATAATATTACACAATACACATTCAAATTGGGATTACTACATTGGCCTTGATCCCTCTTTAGAGTATTGGTATATAGGTAGCATGCCAACACACAGAGTGTGATCTCACATTCAGTGTATATTACTAACCCCTTTTTTGAGTTGGATTTGAGATCACCTATCAAGCATGTATAAGAACTAATATCCTTGAAGACCAAATCAATTACACATATAACTTTTCAAACAACCAAGAATTGATATTTTAGGCATAATGTCTCTCAAAGCAGATGAACAAAACCCAAAAATCTCAAAAAGCTCAAACACTAAGGACTATATTACCAAAACCTAGAATAAAAAGGTGGACCTCTAGGTGTCCCACTTTTAGCACTCCTATCTAGGTAGAAAATAGGATTTTAATCCTATTTTTGATAGTCTTTGTAGCCAGATCAATAATTTTTAGCCTCTATCTCTTCCATCTTAGCTTAGAATCAGCTACGTTTTACTCTCTATCCCCTTGTTTGATATTTTCAAAAATCAATTAAGAACTATTAGATTTAATAAATTAGTAAGTTAATTAAGGCAAATTTATTTACTAAATTTCCCCTTAATTTAGACCCCTTTAATATTTAGGAAATTAAACCCTATAGTTTACCAAATTTAGTAAAACATGTACCAACCGAAATAATAATCATTCTTACCCAATACTTACCCACTCCTCCACTCTCACCTAATAATGAAGATGAGTCTGAACACTATACTACATCACCCACTCCTTCTATCCATACTATCAATATGATCACTACATTACAATAGAAGGATAAAAGGAAGCTTAAGGTGTCCATTCATTAGACTTACCCCCCTTCAAATTCCAAGGAAAACCACACCCAACCATATCCATCTTCAAGCAAACCTAAGGTGTCTATCTTAGGTGAACCCCAATCTAACCTTTCATAATCCAACCCATATACAATATATATCTAAAAAGTTAACCTTAAGAATCTTAACCAGACCTCAACAAAAATAAGCTTGTATGAGTTGATTTATACTTCTCCCCATCACTGCTAATCACTCATAAAGGACTTGTAATCCATCGAGGTCCAAGATAATGACCCTCAACCTCTAGATACCTTTATTGGTGTCCTTCAAACTTTCAACCTTGTCACCTTTAAGAATTCAAAAATACCTTATATCCATCCTGAGGACATAGACCCCCACTCTTTATTATTGCTTACATCAACCAAACCCATGTTAAAAGAGTGATGATTAATAGGGGAGCTAACATCAACATCATATCATCGTATGCTTATAACCAACTCAGCTTACTAGATAATATAATGTTAGAATCAATAATGGTCCTCTATTATTTAATGACATTATGGCCACTACCTTGGGAACTATCATCCTTCACATCTATGTAGGACCTCACACACTCCTTTAACTCTTCTATGTTGTGGAAGGAGAATTCCAATACATCTTATTGGGATGACCTTGGATTCACTCCATGGAATGTGTTTCCTCTACCTTCCATTGATGAATTAAATTTGAGCATGAGGGCTAAGTCATCAATATCCAAGCACACCTAAATCCTTTCTCAACATGCAACATGACCTATCACCTCAATGATGTCCTCATTAAACCATCCAACACACCTTCAATAGTTACACCACAAAATCTAACCATCAATGAAATGTCAACTAGCTCATCTATCCCTTCTTAATAGATCTCCATAGAGGAACCCTTATGATCTATGTTCCAACTATTTTTGTTAAGGTAGTATTGCCTTCTAGAATTGGATGCTTTCCCTACGCCTCAATAATATGGGAACCTCAAACATGACCCTTCCAATGACCCTAACATTGGAACCATCATCCCTTTCAATTCACCCAATCATCAAATGAACTTCATTTATGGGGGACTTGATCGACCACTTCTTACTCCCACCACTACCTCTTCCATCCAGCCATTTACCTCTAATTTTTCCTACCTTGGAAAACTAGCATTCATAGACACCTTTTGCCCATACTATCTATGTAACTCTTGAGTAAGTCATGGTCCATTATCTATCTCTCACCATGCTACTAATATTATACCTCATATAATCTACTTAGCTATCAAATAAATTATTTATAGGTCATCACTTTGTTAATACCCTTAAAACTTGACTTGTAGTGATGATGACCTTTCACCAACAAAACTATGCATATCTTGATAGACACCCATCTCTTAAAAATCAACTTGTAGTGATAGATGCCATCATTGTGCTTATACCCTCACATAATTTTAGAAGGCCTAACCTCCTCATGAAGGTACATCTTCTTTAGTTTAGCTCCATAATAGGACATTTGTGGTGCTTAACCTTTTGTTACCCTCTTATTTATCCTATCTTTCCCATCCATGTTTTCTCCTCCTAATACATGTGGGATTATTATGGTTACTATTCACCAATCTAAACCATGACACCTCACTATTACCAAAATATCAACCCAAACCAAACCATGTGTTATATCACATTGGGGAAACCCATCTAAACTCCACTAAAGAACTACATTGGGCCTAAAGTTATTTTGGATATTTTATCCGTAGAACTATGTAGATAACATCCATTTAGGCTAGTGAATTTGGAATTAGCTTAGCCACCCCATACCAAACCATCCCCACCCACTCACCTTTCTCCACTTTGATGTTGGCCATTTTGACCTGAACTATTGCATATTTTTTTGACAACCTTACCTTAGTCCTTTTGACCACACTGACCAATCTTGCCATGTTAAACATTTGGAATTACACCACCTAGTGCATGACCATAGCATCTATGTTTTTCAAAGGAGGAATTATAAATTCAAATACCTATAAAAATACTAGTGTTGCCTAAGAGACTAACAAGTGTGCCCAAACATAGTTGCGGTCATGTGGTACATTGGTCACTTGTCTCTTAGAATTTGAACCTTATTTTACCAACATTTACAACTTTCATTTGTGTGTGATCTTGGGTATCACACTTAGTAAAATTTTGTGTGCATATTTGTGTTTCAAATTCCCAACCATTTTTTTTCACCAATCAAACCTGTACCTGATTCCACTTTTCCTTATCAACTCCCATTTTGAGGGGGAACACATCCTCCCATATTCAAGACATCTTGACCTTTGACCAAGTGATCCATTTTTGTGTTACATCTTGTTAATTCAAATCTACAAAATAAAAAGGGATAGTGTATAGACTAGAAAACTACACACATATAGTTCTAGATGTCTAAAATCCTTGATAACCATTAGAGACCACCTAAACCTTCTTAACATTATACCTAACCCTCTTAACCTAACCAAGTCATTATTTTCCTATCACTATCAAAAATTACTATTCAAAAGTACTATTCACTATCATTATTCATGATGACATGGTGAGTGACTTAACATTGATATGGAAAGTGATATGAGAAGTGACATGGCTCGAAACTAAGGGGGCTTAAATTGGGACACCATACCCAAATTAGGACTCTTCTCTAATGTGCTTAGTGACCTTAACAATAAGGGGCCACCATTCAACATCATCCTTTTTCCCCATGCATGAGAGTGACACCAAAGTATGTGGGACTCCTTGTCAAGTACTTGAGAAAATATGGAAGTGAGTGGTGGAAATTATTTTGGACCCATATGAGCCCATGTATATGATCCCCACTCCATTTTTGACTCTTTATAAAGTTGGAAGACAAACCAACCAAGTGGGAGACCTATTCACTTAGTGGGAATCTCACCCCCTTATCTTTCATCTCCACTTATGAGCCCACTTAGAAAATGGTGCCAAATTTTGTGGGGTACCTCCTTAAGTACTTATCATAAAATATAAAAAGTTAATGTAAAGTATTTTGGAGCCATATGAGTCCATGTGCATGATCCCCACTCTGTTTTGGACTCTTTAGTAAGCTGGGAGACAAACTAGCCAAATGAGAGACCTATTAGCTAAGTGGTAATCTCACCCCTTTGTATTTCATGACCACTTATGAGCTTACCTAGAAAATGGTGCCACATTTCACTATTTTACTCCTTTTTCACAATTTTTGACATCAAATTCTATAAATATGACCCTCCCCATTCAACCATGGTTAAGTTAGTTTTTGCTGGAAGAATTCAATTTGTAGGTTTGCTAATTTTGGAAGAGGTCATCATCTTAGAGGTTAAATTAATCAAATCCCTAAATCTCTACCAAAATTTCAAGCCATCTTCATCAATAACAACATCATCAACAAGATTCAACAAGCCAATCTTCATCAACAAACATCTTCAAGCATTGAGGTAACCTTCTTATTTAGTTATTTCAATTTCCTTATTTCTTTCCCTTTAGCCTTCTTATTTCACTTTCTTTCTTCCTTACCCTCTTACCATTTTACCCTCTTGCCCATATTCATTTTCATTCTTGATCATCATTTATCCCTTTGCCTTCTTGGCCTCTTTTTGACCATTTATACCTTTGCCTTCTTGGCCTCCTTTTAACCATTTGCCCCTTTGCCTTCTTGGCCCCTTAACCATTTATCCCTCTTGCCTTCTTAAACATATTAAACTTTACCATCTCAAAAATTTACCAACCCAAACAAATCTATATTTTGAGCCTTTCCAAAGTACCAAACCAAGACTACCACTTTACTTCAGCTAATTTTCAACATTAGTATTACTCGAACTAGTTGATTTATTTTAGCTATCTTAATAAAGAATTTAATTTAATTAATTAATTAATTATTATTTGTTGTATTTAATTTTAGTTTGTTATTTTAAATATGAGTCTCTTTCCTCTTTAATTTTAAACTTAAGTGTTTAAAAGTAGGTGGATCAATAACTCCCTAGAAAGCTTTTGCTTCTAGGATCTAGCTCACGCTAGGCGATCCACCCAACTCATTGTATAACAAAACAAGTTTTATGGTATTGTTTTATTAGTTTTAAGTTATACTACCAAACCAAAGGGGATTTCTCACAAATTCAAGATTTAATTTATGCATATTTAACATGTATTTTTCTACATACCCCACTATGGAAAAAACAAAATTAGATAGAAACAACATGAACACCATAGCTAAAGACACCTTCTCAATAGGAATATAAATTTTTTAATAATCCACCAATGTGTAGATTAAATAATAAACTTTATGTTCTTTTCCCTAATCATCATGTTGGGTCAAAATTACCCATAGTGCATGCTCTATCACTAAAATATAAAGCAATGGTTATCCAGGTGTTGGTGGTCTCAAAACTGGTGGATTAGCCAAATATGTTATGAGCTTCATAAATTATAATTGACACTCATGATCCCATTAAAACATGGCCCATTTATTTAAGAGATGTGTAAATGGGTGGAAATTATCTACTAATTGAGAAATGAACATACGAATAGACTATATCTTTCCTTGTAGGCTTCAGAGTTGTTTAAGATTTGAAAGTGGAGGCATTTAAATAATAGCCTCAACCTTAGTAGGGTCTACTTATATCCATTTTTATTATACAATAAACCATATCAATTTTATTGAAGTGATGTCAAAAACATACTTCTTAAGATTCAAATAGACCTTATACTCACAAAGTCTCTTGAAGATTCTTTGTAGAACATTAGGATGTCCAACATGTGTTCTTCATTTATCTAGGATGTCATAAACATAGTCATCAATAATGTCATAGAAGATGATAGTCATGTAATGTTGATAAGTGGCTCTAGTATTCTTTAAGACAAATGTCCTGAATTGATAATAAAATGTTCTCCATAGTATGGTTAATGTAGTTTTGTGATGGTCTTCTTGAGCTATCTTGATCTCATTCTATCTAAAAAATCCATCCATGAGGGATAAAATCTCATACCCAATAGTAGAATTTATAATCATGTCAATGTTGGGTAGAGGAAAATAGTCTTTAAGGTATGCCTTATTGATACTCTAAAATTAGTACAAATACATATACCCTGTGGCTTTTTGCTGATTAGAATATGTTTGATATCCATTCAAAATAATCCAGTGGTTTAATGAAGCCTAATCTTAATATTTTTTCCAAATATGCTTTTACCAAAAGAGTAATACATGGATGCATCGTCCTTAATTTATATTTGACTAGTTTTGTATTTAGATGGATAACAAGTTGATGCATAACCAAGTCAAGGTCTAAACCTGGCATGTTAGAGTATGACCATGAAAAAATATCAATAAAATCCTTAAAATTTGATATAATGTGATCTCAATCTTCCTTAATGAGGGAAGTTCCAAGGTGAAAATTTTTGGGATCATCAAATGTTCCCAAGTTCACTTCAATAGTATTTTATACAAGGAGTGTATAAATATCCCATAGAATAGTAGGTAATGTGTGATCATGATCTTCTTATTCATATATATTTTTTATTGTTCCCCAAATCTCTAGATAATGTGATGATTTTGAATCCACTAATTTAGGTAATGGGCAACTAGAAAAAATCTTAGTAAAGTCAAGAGCATGATGCTTAAAGACTTGTTGTTATGACATGATGTTGGTACTATCTATAGAGCTAGGACTTGATGAACCTTGTGTATTTTTTGGGGATAAGAAAAATTTCTCATCCAAGATCTCCTAATATAGTTTTCACTCAAGGCCTTGTATTTTTCTTTACTATTTCCCTAACCAGCGAGAGCCTCAAAGAAATTTCACCCAAAGATCTCGATATTTTATATTTTTCATGACCAAGAAAGTTTGTCTACTCCATAAAGTAGGTAGAAGGATCCAAATAAAAATAAAATCCTTGATTATGATCAAAAATTGATAATCCATCTCTAAGGCCCATATACTCTATAATATATTCTTCATTATGAAACTCATCAAGGTATATAATAGAATCTTGTTGGTCCACATCAATGCATTTGGGATGGCAAAGGCATATGGACTAATGGAGTGTTATGGTCATAATAGAGTTTGAATCAAATAAGTCTACGTTAGAAAGATCATAAAAAATACTATAATGGGATGCTAAGTCACTGATAGGAGTCTTATCACTAGTTGATTTATAACAATCACCATCAAAAGTCATGAGGTCACCCCAAGATGGTATAAATCTGAGACATTGATTCAAACTAGGTTTACCAATTGATAAATGTTATATGATTCCTTGTGCTCATGAGCTAAGGACTTTTCC
Organism: Torreya grandis; assembly: GCA_037957365.1. NCBI lineage: Eukaryota > Viridiplantae > Streptophyta > Pinopsida > Cupressales > Taxaceae > Torreya > Torreya grandis. The sequence goes on from JARHVA010008332.1 coordinate 362,508, forward strand.
TATATAATCAAAATTATCCATGATCTAATTAGGTATAGGATATTTTGGATTCTAAAAAAAATCAATAATGCCATCAAGATATAAATAGTCTCCTTAAATTAAATCCTCTTGATCTCAATTTGGTGAAGTAGAAGGTAAAAATACCATTAGTGTTTTTTGTGTTTCTTTCTTATTTTAAAAAATCACATTGGGTTTACAAGGGATATTGGAAGGTTTGGGTTTACCAAATGATTTGGGAGAATTGGGAAAATTAGCACTATAAAAGGCATCTTTAAGATAATATGTGGAAATGCTTGTATATTCCATAATAACCTATTTTACAAGAGTTATGGGAAATAAATTAGTCAAAGTGGAATCAAGGTCACTGGGTTTGATATATTTGGATTTTAGTGGATGCAAAACTATTTCCTTGTTTTTCTTTGTAAAAAAATTAGAACTAGGACAATGGTTATAATTATGAAATTCAACCTCTAGGTGTTTTCAATAATGATAAGGCTGTAGATTGGTAGGAATGGTGACCTCAATCCTATTATGGGGAAAATTAAGGCACTAATTAAAATTGAATGGAATGACCTATAAGTCATAGATCTAAGGATGACCAAGAAGTATGTTATAGGGCAACTCAATGTCTACAATATGTAATAAAGTTTGATGAGACACATACCCAATAATGATCAGGAAACAAATAGTACCAAAATACTCCCTTTTAGCATTATCATATGCCTTTATGGTGATCATTTCTTGTTGAATTTCTTTCATAGTGTAACCCAATATCTATACTAATTTGAGGGACACTATGTTCAGCCTTGAACCATTGTCTATAAAGTCCCATTGGGTCTTATGTTTTTCAATGATGACCTCATTATACAAGGGTTTATTATGGCTAGGACCAAGAGTGGACATGTCTTTTTGATCAAATTTGATCTATTGAAATGAATAAAAATTCCCTATAAGTGTTTGGAAATGTTTAGGATTAATGTCTTGGGGAATAGTGGATTGTTGAAGGTCATTGAAAATAGTTATATAGACTTTGGATGTCTATAAAATATATAAAATATAACTCTACATAGGGATTTTAATTAGTTGGTTTGATAGGCTATAAGTATTTTAAATAGTATGATGAGATGGTTTAGCCTTGTCTAGTATAATGTTTATCTTTGAATCCAAATGCATAATGTTCACATTGGATATAGTGGTAGAAGAGGGTTAAAGACCTTGAACAGTAACTCATGAGTGTCTAGTTATGATTTTTCAATATAGAGTTAGAGAGGAGCCATTATAATTAGAAGATGAAGTCAAAGGGCCTTGGAGGGTGACTTCTAGGTGTCTAGTTGCATTTGAGTAATTTTAAGTTGGTGAGGAGTCATTATAATTAGAAGAAGGATGAGATCCAAAAATGGTAACCCACATAAAATGAGGCACAACTAAATTTATTTAAATCAACATGGAATTAATTAAGGGAGAAGGTTTTGACCCTATAATAATAGGTCTAGTACTTTGAAGAGTATGAGATGGCTCACTAATTTTGATAGTGATAGTGGTAATGTGGTTTGTAGAAATATGCCCTATGGTTTTATTATAGTCATAAGGCATGTTGTTTTAACCTAGGTTATTATCATGGGTATTATGATCTTGATCATGATCATGTTAACTATTATTTTGACATTGATTCTAATTTTATCATTGAGTGTATCTTAGGGTCTAATTATTTCTTATTGGTTGTTTATTATGTCTAGGAAATGGATTTTTATAGATTCTCATATCCTAATTATTATTCTATGGAGTAAATCTGATTTAAACTTCACCACATTCAATCAAATCTTAAATGAGATGTCATAATTGAACACAATGACAATCACCATGACTAATAACATGATGGAAGCTATAAAATTGATTTTCCTGATACCAATCGGGTTTGGATTGATCTTTAGGAAATGGTCTTAATACAGGCCATATAATCAAATTAGTTATTATGATATTTTGGAACACTGGCTCAATAAGTTCTCCTATTTTTTTGAAGACTCTACACCTATTATTTAATTCCCTTCATGGAGAGTCTCTTTGCAAAGTTTTTAGTGGATTAGATAGAGTTAATTGCACATTTGGATCTAGTGGAGCTTACACCATTTATACATGTCTTGATTTAATTATTCCATTTCTAACCATGTTTTTATTATTATTGAACCCCTTGGGTTTTCTATTTATAATAGTTTGAATAGGTGATTGGGTCTTATTTTATGTTTAACCCTATTAATAATTCTTGACAAGGCCTTTGGTGATAAGTACCTTCTCAATCTACACACCCTTATCTATAATATCTTTGAATTTTTTTATATAAGCAAGCCATAGATTGTGCACCACCTTAGGGTGTAGGTTTTGTGAAAAAATATCGACTAACTATTTATCTATAAAATTATATTGAAACCATCTAGATAATTCTCTCCATTTATATAGATATGTTGTGAATCTTTCTCCATCTTATTATTTGGATTTTAAAAATTTGAACATAGTCAATTCATGTTCAATATTGTAATAGAAGTGGTTGAATTTTTTTTAGGTAGGTCATTCCAATCTACCACTGATCTTTTGGGAAACTTAAGAAGCCAATCTAAATCTTTTCCCACTAAAGTTTATGGAAACAAATGAAACAAATAAATGTTACTATAAGCTACCTCTTGGCATAATACAAAAAAATCTTGAATGTGTTTACAAGGATCACCCTTCCCTTTGTATTTGTAAAATTTAGGTGTATTACAATGAGGTACAAAGGGGACTTGGAGAACACTCAAATCAAATGGATATGGACATATCTCATCAAATTTGTACTTCTTGATTCAGTTTTTTATTTCCACTTGTGACATAATTTATTTCATTAAATTCCACTCTTATATGTTTGGTGTAATGGTAGATGGAATATAATTATTTTGGGGTGGTATGTATCCCTATTGCATGGATTTATTATGGATATACACCCTATAATCTACAAATTTGTTTTGGTTCACTCCGGTAGTTGAATACATGAGTCATTGATTTTTTGGGTTGATAAACATTCTCTAAAGTCACCCACTTTGAATTGTAAGTGCTTTTTTTATTTTGGGGAGTCCATGGTATATTCACTAAAGTACATGTTTGTTGAGAATAAATAGATAATTTTTTTTAAGAGTTTCCTCAATAGATACTAAGTATTGGGTTCCTTTATTCTATGAAAGAAAAAGAGGTTCTTGATGATTGAAAAATGTATGCTTTTGTGTCTAGCAAAGTACATTACATAACCTCTTTAGACTTAGGCTGTTTAATTGAGATTTATTAATCTATCATATGTATGTTCTCCACTAAAGTGTGCTACATTGGTTCTACCACATTCCCTTATTCCTTAGAAGTGCTATTGTGTCATGTCCCCTTTTTAGTCGACATGTGCAGAGTAGATGATTAGCCTATTATGCGACCCTCGTAGGCTTATGAGATGGATAGAGGGTCTTGATGGAGCTGGGCTTGGCTTTCGTTTGGGCTCTTTAGGACATGAATTAAAGGAGATATTAATATTTGATTGATTTAATCAAATATTAATTATTTGGTCCAATTTTAATTAATTATTAATTATTAATTAATAATTAATTATTAATTATTAATTAATTATTAATTATTTATTATTGGGTCTAATTTTAGGATCCTCATTCTAATTTAAGAATTGGTCTAATTTTAAGACCCTAGTTCTAAATTAAGGAAGCCCCAGTCTAATTTAAGGGAATCTAATTTTAGCAAGCACACCTTTGGAGGTGTATAAGAATCTCTCATGGAAGAGAGTTAGTATCCATGCTTATTATTGATATTGATTCTTGTTAAGAAATTCTTCTGTGAAGACTGAGCCAAGGGTTCTAGGATTCCAATTGCAGTGAAGAACGTCAACTCTTCATTGTGTGCGATTCAGAGGTTGTGAAAGATCAGCCGATCTATTGCCGAATTGAGAGATAACTTCACCTAGAAGTTATCATAGTATTACAGGTATTTTAGAGATAACTTCACTCAGAAGCTATCACAAGGGTTTACAGGTATTTTCTTTATTTTGGGTTTTTTTGATTCAAGAATTATCCAGGTATAGATCTTTTGTATCAGCCCATAATTCTACAGATCAAGATCAGGCATACAGGGTGTGTTATATCAGTGGCCGTATGAATTTCGTACAGATCTGTGAAAATCCATACACATCTACAGAAAGTTTAGGGACCGACATCGGCAAACAGAGACTTACAGGGACCGACATCGGTCGACTCATCACCGACGTCGGCAAGGGGATCACTACAGGTCGACCGACGACGGCAGTATAACCGACGTCGGCGAATGTGTTTTTTACACAGCAGGCTGAGACGTTCCAGATTCAGCCCAGTTCGCAGAATATTTAGGCTATAAGGCCGAACTTTCGATATTCTTTGTATACCTAACGGAGGATCTCTAATTGTAAGCTTATGAGCAAATAAATAAGAAATTATACTGTGATTTATTCATCTATTTGAAGATATTTTGCAAAAATTTAGATAAGCAATTTGGAGCTTTTGTTTTGATATTCGAAGGGATATTACAGTGGTATCAGAGCTTTTGTCTTTGGTATCAATGTTTTGTGTCTTTCATATATCCCTATTAGAAGGGGATATTACAGTGGTATCAGAGCTTTTGTGCAGATAAGAGAGCCCCTAAGTAAGGGATATTACAGTGGTATCAGAGCTAAATCCTGCCATCCTGAGGCTTTAGAAATTTTATGCAGCCACAAGAGTTGCGACCACATGGGTATTACACACGCAGTAAAGCTTTACTTGAAGGCACTCAAGTTATAGAACAACCGCTGGAGACATGGGTGACGATATTGGTAGGGCCTGTATTCCTCATCATCCGAGAGACCAAGATGATCCAGAAGTTTTACTTACTCTTAGAGAACTACGAGAAGGGCAAAGGCAGAATAACCAGGTATTACAGCAGTTGGCAGCAGCACTGCCAAAATTGGGTTCTCTGAGGAGACATTCCCCACACCGTGAAGATGTCAGGAGTGTTGCAGGATCATAGTGGGGCCATGGGACTGTTTCTCGTACAGTGAATAGGCCTACTAGACCTATCTTTGTGAGACAGGAAGCAAAAGAGGTGATAGTAGGTGAAGAGCATGAGGAGGAATTTATAAACACATTCAGGGCAGCAACTGACGAGTGGGAGTCATTACCACCTGTGGTCAGGGAGATGATTACTTTTGACCGATTCCTCAAACAAAGGAAAGAACATTATCGAGGTCGATAGAATGGGAGACCAAGGCCCCAGAACAATGATTTGAAGCAGGCTACAAGCAGGCTCACACTAGCAACGTTTGATGGTAGTGGTAAGGTGACAACACAGGCCTGGGTTAGTAAGCTGGATACATTTCTCACATTGCGACCGATGGGTGAGGAAGATGCTATCAGATATGCAACACTACATCTTGAGGGAGTAGCTCACGATTGGTGGCACCATGGGATGGTGACACTCCATCATGATCGGATCACTTCTTATCAGGAGTTTGTGGACAGGCTGGTAGAGCATTTTGATAGGAGGGATCCAGAGTCCTATTTCCGAGAGTTGGCACAGTTGCGCCAAAGCGGCAGTCTAGAGTCTTACATTGGTGACTTCCAGAAGTTATCAGTTATGGTTCCTGACATTTCAGAGAGGCAACTAGTAGTACTCTTCATGGAGGGCTTGACAGAACCATTGAGAGGTTGGATCAAAGGCTTTGATCCTCCTTCCTTACAGGAAGCTATGAAGAAGGCACGCAGTATGGAGATGGCGGCGCCATCAAGTAGATCTAACTCCAGAGGTACTTCTTCATCGAGAGACCATAAGCACTCCAACGGGGATACAGAGAGACTAGATTTCAACATAGATAAATCCAGGGTTAAAAATGATTCAAAAGCCAATCCAGCAGCACCACCTTTGGATCGTGAGGCGCTTAATGATCTACGCAGGAAGAAGCTTTGCTTCTACTGCAAAGGTCCATATGATATCCATCACGATTGCCCTCTGAGGCCTAAGGGCAAAGCAAATCATGTGATGTGGGCATATTATGAGGATGTGGAATCAGAAGATTCCGAACAGCAGGATAGTTCTGAGGAGGCAGAGGCTTCAGAGCCTAAGGCAGAGGCAGATTTAGAGCTTCATATACAGGAGGCACGCCTATCTAGCATTCAGTCAGATGAGTCATTCAGACTCTGTGGAGTTTTGGCAGGGTAGAAGGTTACCACCCTTCTTGATACAGGAGCTACACATAATTTCATAGATGCTAGATTGGTGGAGGAGCGTGGACTCACTACCGAAGATTTTGAGGGGATTAGAGTTAAGGTAGCCGATGGTCACACTCTTAGGTGTGAGCGCATGATTAGAGATCTCCCATTACGCTTGAACAACTATGAGTTCAAGGCTAATTATTTTGTAGTGAACATGGGGGACATAGAATTAGTCTTGGGTATGAAGTGGCTTCATTCATTTGAGGAAGTTACTCTTCATCTCAAAGATATGGAGGTTCATTTTCAAGTTGATGGGAAAACACATATTCTTAAGGCAATACGGGGCAGCAGCTTCAAGCATATGTTTTTTCATCAGATGGAGATGCCTATACTACATGACATGATAGAGTGCGATGATGAGGGCACATTGGCACCAACACAGGAGAGATATGAGGACGAGCTTTGTCTTGAGGTGAGTTCAGTTCAAGAGTCATCACATGTGGTAGAGGCTCAGCTTTCTTTTACAGGGGGGTCACATGTTGATGATGATATGCGTACAGGAGACAGAGGTGATGTGACGCCATTGGATGAGAGTGGTGATGGACAGGGCCTGGAGTTTGTGTTGGTTGACAGCACTGTAGATCGAGACTTCATTTGGGATTCGGGTATTCAGCGATTGCTTGAGGGCAAGCAATTTTAGGAGGGGCGGATTGTCATGTCCCCTTTTTAGTCGACATGTGCAGAGTAGATGATTAGCCTATTATGCGACCCTCGTAGGCTGATGAGATGGATAGAGGGTCCTGATGGAGCTGGGCTTGGCTTTCGTTTGGGCTCTTTAGGACATGAATTAAAGGAGATATTAATATTTGATTGATTTAATCAAATATTAATTATTTGGTCCAATTTTAATTAATTATTAATTATTAATTAATAATTAATAATTAATTATTAATTAATTATTAATTATTTATTATTGGGTCTAATTTTAGGATCCTCATTCTAATTTAAGAATTGGTCTAATTTTAAGACCCTAGTTCTAAATTAAGGAAGCCCCAGTCTAATTTAAGGGAATCTAATTTTAGCAAGCACACCTTTGGAGGTGTATAAGAATCTCTCATGGAAGAGAGTTGGTATCCATGCTTATTATTGATATTGATTCTTGTTAAGAAATTCTTCTGTGAAGACTGAGCCAAGGGTTCCAGGATTCCAATTGCAGTGAAGAACGTCAACTCTTCATTGTGTGCGATTCAGAGGTTGTGAAAGATCAGCCGATCTATTGCCGAATTGAGAGATAACTTCACCTAGAAGTTATCATAGTATTACAGGTATTTGAGAGATAACTTCACTCAGAAGCTATCACAAGGGTTTACAGGTATTTTCTTTATTTTGGGTTTTTTTGATTCAAGAATTATCCAGGTATAGATATTTTGTATCAGCCCATAATTCTACAGATCAAGATCAGGCATACAGGGTGTGTTATATCAGTGGCCGTACGAATTCCGTACAGATCTGTGAAAATCCGTACACATCTATAGAAAGTTCAGGGACCGACATCGGCGAACAGAGACTTACAGGGACCGACATCGGTCGACTCATCACCGACGTCGGCAAGGGGATCACTACAGGTCGACCGACGATGGCAATATAACCGACGTCGGCGACTGTGTTTTTTACACAGCAGGCTGAGACGTTCCAGATTCAGCCCAGTTCGCAGAATATTCAGGCTATAAGGCCGAACTTTCGATATTCTTTGTATACCTAACGGAGGATCTCTAATTGTAAGCTTATGAGCAAATAAATAAGAAATTATACTGTGATTTATTCATCTATTTGAAGATATTTTGCAGAAATTCAGATAAGCAATTTGGAGCTTTTGTTTTGATATTCGAAGGGATATTACATATTGTGTATGTAAATGGAAACTAAAGAGTTAATAAAGTCCATGATATGTTGGCTTAAATATCATTAACTTATCTTCTTTATCCTGGTGACAAGATCTTGATCATTAGGCATTAAATCTAGGAGCACTTATTTTCCTTTGATAGAAGACACAATTTTTTATTTCACAATATGATTGAGGGATTATTCTCATTGTTGTTCTTCTAACCTAACCAAGGTATGAAATTATTATATACAAAAGTTTGATGGTAATCAAGCACCTAATTTAATCAACTTTAGGAGTGTTTAATCATATTACTCTAGGGGTTAATTTTTAAAATAGTCTTCTTTAGATCCTATAGTCATGGAAATGTCTTTAAATACCATGGGGTTGTCTTGTCCATAATAAAAGTTCTCTTCCTCATAAATAGGGTCGTAAGGGACCCCACTATGAGTGTAACTTTGCATCATGTTTAGAAGAGTGTTCTCTATATTTTCAAACATTTGTAATGTGTTTTATAAATACTTAACAAGGTGTGTTTTGATTTTATCCAAACAAGTGATAAGGCAAAGGAGACTATAATAAGGAGAAGGTGGCATATTACCACACAATTAGAAGAAATGTTCATGAATTTACTCAACTTTGGTGGGTTAAATTCCTCAAATTAAAATATGGTATGATAACTATTAAATCTAAAGTGAAAAATAGTACACCAAATGTAGGTTTAAAGATACATCAATGTCATAAAAACTAGGCACAAATTAAATGAGTTTCTATTGTAAAATTTGAAGAGAGTCTTTATGATGAGGAAAGTAATAATGTGAACTAAGAAACTCAAGATGTGAAAAAACATAATAATTCCTAAGTATAAATATAAAACCAAATAGGTATCACAACATTATCACATGGTAATAGCAAGAATAATTAGTTTTAGAGATTAAAGAGTAAGTGACATGGAAGATAACCTAAGTTTGCATTGATCAAATGGTGATGAGTCTATATAATGGCCTTAAACCCAAATGGGAAATCATACACAAGTTAACTTAAACCAATTACAAATGATGAATTGATTAACACATTAGTTTATAACTTAGAAAGGTGAGATTATGAATTTGAATAAAAAATGAAAGACTTGAATATTTTTGTAAAATGGTTTACACTCAAATGGGAAGCATAAAAACATTGTTTAGATAATGCAAACATAATGTATCAAATGAGGATTTGAACATGGAAAAATATGATTTTGATTTGGTCAACATAATACCTCCTTAATGAAATAAAATGGTGGATAAAAAATGTGTTTGGTTGATGTGTTTTGGTTTACAAACAAGTTTTAGATTCAAATAAGACCAAGAAAGTAAAGGAAAAATGACAAAATATAACTAAGTATAACATCCAAAGCCCCAAATTGACAAGGTTGCTTTGTATCACTAAATTACATCTATATATATACTCTTAGGAGGATTTTAAGTGTTAATCCAAAAATAAAAGTGCATGAAGTAGTAGGGTTTTTACATGCCCCTTATCCTAGGAGATTGTATAATGACATAGAACTTCAGCCTACTTGCCCTACATCAACAATATATTTGTGGCAAGTGGGATTGTTCTATTACTAAATTTTTGAAAGTATATATGGTCCAAAGTGTGGTTAACACTATATATATCTTACTTCAATTGAGTTAATAATAGATAATTTACTATGCAAGGGTATATTCCTTTGCATAGTGATTCCATCCATGTACTTCTAAGTCAAATCCCCTGGTTAGTCAGACTAACATGGGTCCTCATTATGATTGGAGAGGCTAGAAGTTTAACCCTCTAGAAATTAAAATATACATGCCCTAATTTATATACACTACCACTGAATAGGGTTGGTATGATACTAGGAGATGAAACACTAGGTTAATCCACCCCTAAAGAACTCATGATGAGGTTATGAACTCCTACTCAAAATCCAAGTTGCATAAAATAAATGATCAAGTGAAAATAATATAAAGGTTGTGTCTAAATCACCCAAAGCATATGGATTTTGAGGAGAGCCTTAGCACCATTATTTTAATGCTTGGACAAGGCATAATTTTTAAGGAAAGAGAACTTTTGGTCACCCAAGTTCCTTAAAAGGGAGGGGGAAGAGCATACTTGCATCTTTCATTTATTAAAAACACACAAGTATAAAAGATCTATAATAATAAAAAAAATAATTACTTTAATGTACCAAATGGAAGTGTTTGTGAAATTTTTGGCCCCTAGGCCTTAGTTGAAAACTTGTAAAATTTTCAAAAAATAAACTAAGTATAAAACCTCCAAATTTATTTTAAGCACCAAATGAGAAGTTCAAGACTTAAACAATTTCAAACATATTTTTCCAATGTGTGACCTAAAATTTTTAGAGGGTTTAATTATGATTTGAATAAAAATTATGAATGAAAAAATCAATATTTGAAAACTTTCTCTCATGTTTCTATATTTTTATTACATAGAGACCAACATCGATAAATAATGAATGATGTCAATTATAATAAAATTAATGCTAGTTATAATAAAACTAGTGCCGATTGATTCAGATCTAATGCCAATTACATATGAACTTGTAGGTAAAACATGTTTTGTTAAAAAATATTTGTTATCCAAAATTAGTATAAAATCTCTAGAAAACCTTTGGATCCTACAACAAGATATTAGATAGATACCTAGCAAGCTTTAAAATCATAAATAACAACCTAAAGATTTAAGGAAACTTAAAAAACAATTTTCTATATCATGTTATGCCCTACATAGGGATTGATGCTAGTTAAAACATGATTGACTCTAATTAGGGTAAATGATACTGATCATTGTGTAAACCGTGTAAATAAAAGCACAACAAGACAAGAAAAATAATGATAAAATTTGTTTTTTAGATATTTTAAATATTTTTTTAGAATGTCTAAGAGTTCCAAATTATTATCCTTGCTTGTATAGGATGTGTTGTCCCAATGGGCATGCCAAGATGTAGAGATAGAATCCAAAGTGAGTTATATCAAGCATTAGTCAATAAAACTCAAAAAATGCATAAAGAACATAATTAACTAAGCCAACTACTTCAACATTGATTAAAAATGATAATTAAGAGATATTTAAATAAATCATATACATCAAACCTTCTTAACAACATCCTACCTCTAAATGCAACTCAAAACATGATTTTTCCCTTGATTCAGTGCTCAAGTCTTTGTCAATGATGAGTGGCTTGCTCCTTCATCATCTCAAGTGCACAAACTAAACTAGGCTAATAGATTGATCAATGTTATGACTATAGTGAAGCTATCTTATTTCAAATTAAGCATAATAACACTACACAAAGATGACTTATGGAGAGAATTCTGCATAATAATTTTAAACCTAAAGAGCTTAAAAATGGTGGTCATGGCCCTCCTATTTATAAATTCTCATAAATGATTAGAATAAACCATGACTATCCATATTAAGATCCAGATGTGTGGCCATGAATTAATTCAATTTTATAGACTTAACTCATAAATACCCTCATAAATATTTGGAAGGAAGCTGCATTAAAGAGGCATGAAAGGCCTTAAACCTAATATTTGTTGTATATATGGATTATGGATGCCACCCCAAAAATGATGTCATCTGATGATGCACATATTAGAAATAAATCTATAATTAAAAGATATTTAATAACTTTCATAGATTTTCCACTTAAGATCTTAAATTGGATTAATTTTCCTAAGTGAGATTAATCAAAATTTATATAATTTTTTGTAAATTGGTTGCACACTATTAATCAAATTGGTCAAAATATCAATTTACTAGGTCATAATTTGACTGGAGTATAATTAGAATAAGTAGCCAATTGTGTATGAATCAATATCCTATTTAGGACATTGTATACATGAAATAACACATGCATTTATTGTGTGCTTTTGAATTAGAAGAATTCAATGGTTTAGAGGGTCAAATTGTATTTTCATCATTTTGACTTGAAATTATTTGAGAAAATTTAATAATCACATAAAATGTGTTACCCCATTTAGGGATACATTAGCTGAAATAAGCACTTTTATACAACAAGCTCGAAACATTTAATGTGCTTAAGTTATTTTGGCCTAAATTATGCATTTTCAAAAATTTTGATTAATATTGATAATTTCAACACAGTGGTGTTATAAATTGGATGTCTACATAGGTTATAAGAGAATATATTGATGGACCAAATGATTTATTATTTTTATAATGAATTAATCTAAAGTCAGGCCCTAATATTCATTTTATAAGTTTGAGTCCTAAAGATCTCATTAACTAGATCATTGAGTTAGTGAAATAAGTTAAAATATAAATGTATAAAAGATCCCAAGTGGGTTAATTTTACTAGCACAAAGTTGAAAGGTTATGCATCAATATGGTGGGAACATGTTTAAGCTGAGAGAGATGCACAAAGGAAAAGATAAAATTAAGAGATGAAGTAGATTTGTCATGAAGTTAAAGGTGTGATAGCTAAAAATTTAGAGAACTAATACAAGCAAGGAAATGAAACTAATGAAATATTGATCTAAATATAAAATAAACCTTCATATTGAGAAACAAAAATGAAAGAAAACTAAATAAAAATATAATTACAAAACATATAAAATACACTCATAACTTTATCCATTGTGAATATATGATTTGTTATTGCTTCATTGGATGTGGGTGTTCAATTCAATAGCTTCAGGGGGGAGATCATAATGACATATGACACATCTATTTATAAGATTTTAGGTGAGAAGATGGATAGTTGAATAATATAGATTTTATTAATTATTATAATAATTAATAGTTGTATTCAATTCCTCATCTCAATGAATGATGACTAATTCCCATGTGTGTGAGAGAAAAGGGGAAGTTATTTGGTAGTTGAAAATGTCTTAGGAATGCATCAAGGTAATTGGATGAATCATAAAGTTAGTTTAAATATTCATTTATGACTCAACAAATGGTTGAGTAAGTAAAGGATGTGGTTAGATGACTCAACACTTGGTTGATAAAAGTGTGGAAGATGTATCAATGAGGTTGAAATTTTGGATTTTAATTAATTTTGAATAATTATGTGTGCATAATTTGATTAATAAATTAATCAATTATTAAAAATAAGGGAGGGAAATGATGGTAGTGAGAAATTCAAATTGGGATGGTGAATGAGATAGTGTGTTGATTTAAACAAAGTTAAGTATTACACTAAATTGTTAGAATTTAGGTGTCTACATTTTCCCCTCTTTGAAATGGTGTTTTGACTAGAAGAAGTAATACCTTTTCAAATAATAAATAAAAATTAGAGTGATAATGGATGTAGAAAGATGGTTCCCTATATATATTTGAATGATGCACCCTTAAGTGTTTGTATGAGATATTGGATGAGAATGAACTCTGAAAATGAAGGATATATAGAGATATGACGTAGGTAATACCATCATTTATTATTATCACAAATCTCAATAAAATGCTTGAATATTTTTAGGCATGGGTAAAAATTATTTGCCTCAAGTGGATAGGTGATAGGAAGCCAATTATAAAAATATGATTTCTCATTTTTAGTTGAATACTTGGATGGTGCCCTAAGCAATGATATATGAAAAAGGGTAGATGTGGAAATGATATATCTCGTTGGTAATCTATGGGCTATAATAAGGAAAATAATTTTCCAAGGATTGGTGATAAAATTAATGATATTAATTTTTAATCTAAATTAAAGATACTAAGTAATCCAATTAATTAGTTCAATTATTCAAGGTAAAAATGAGGTGATTGATTAGAAAATGCAATAAACTAAGATTAGAGGTGAAGTAAAAGATATTCATGGGTTGGGTTAATATATATGGGTAAGGGACTTTGAAAAATTAATTATGTGAAAATTTATTTTGGTAATTTTTGTGATTAGCCATGTAGTGCTGATTTTTTCTCTAGATTGTGAGATAAAAATGGAGCAAATACCATCTTCTAGGCATCATAAAAAGTACATCTAAACTTACCAAAGGCTAGAGGAGAGTTGGAATATAGTGAGAACACTTTTTAAATTTTGTTTTTGTGTTTTTAGGTGCATTAATGATAGGTAAATTTAGGTAAAACAAACTTGCCATTTTGGGAATGATAGTTTGAGAGTTGATTTTGGTAGGTTTATTGGCTAGATGATCCAAGAAATAATTCAGGTGACAATTTGGGTGATGGGTCTACACCAATTGATCATGAAACTTTTGGGAGCCATAACATTTGCACCATAGCTCTAATTGGCTTCCTATTTGAACTGTTGGAAAGATAATAATGAGGAGAACATGGTGAGATGGCATGAGCTCCACTTAATGGGTTTTGACCTATGAAAACCCAATGGAAGTGCCCTAAATTTTAATTTTAGTAGTGTAATCTAACAATAGTAAGTTTCTAAAAATAGTAATTCCTCAAATTTTTTATTGTTGTAAACCTTGGAAGTCAAACACATAATCTCCCTCAAGATTGGTGACATTCCACATTCTCTTATTACCTTTAAAATGTGTATAAATGAAGATGTAACCCAAAATGAAAATCAGACATCTCTTCCCAGAGATAAGCATATGGTTGTATTTGGAATCTTGAGTAATAAAACATCTCTTCTTAGATAAATCATTGTTACTATGTTATTTTCATGTTCTTGAAATATCTATCAATCAAAACTTCTAAGTTTTGGATCACTAGAATCATAGGTTTGTGAGAGGTTTTATTGATATCATTAGAATGGTTGTTTCAAAAAAAATAGTGGTGAATTTTTCAAAATAAGTGGTGAATTCTTTATAAAATGTGGAAAGTTCACTATAATGATGAATTCATTAAAAGTTTGTAGTGAATTTATTAACATTTTTGTGATTTTATTG